>CM021101.1:322862747-323462747 GCA_007115665.2 Sequoiadendron giganteum | reverse complement strand
AATAACATATAACATTCATTCATTAACATATAACATTTATTCATTAACATATTCACATTCATTCATTAACATATAACATTCATTTTTTCAGTTTTTACATATTATCAAAAATACGGTTGTCAACTTGTCATAATATGATTACAATCACTTTTTTTTTTTGTAGCTAAAAAAATTTGAAGTGGAGTATCATTTTCAAAATCATTTGTCCCCCCTTCAGTTGTTCTGAGCTCTACTCATGATCTTAATCTATTCCTAGTCATGTACTCACAACATGGATGCGACTGCAAGGGGGGGTCTACTGCAATAGCAAAGAAATGTTAAATTGATATGTTTTATTATTATTGTTACACATATTTTATTAATTAAAAGAACATCAAAGTGGTTCTCTTTACTTGAATGGGCCACATCATGTTCCTGATATTTTCTTATAGCCTCATGCTGAACATGCTGAACACCCTCTAAATCCTAATCTGGAGTTGAAACACGAAATTTTACATTAATTAATACACCAATTGCAATTAAATATGTTTAATAGAACATTAGAGTGGTCCTATTTACCTGATGGAGCCACATCATGTTCCTGATCTTGTATAGCCTGATCATGCTCAACTTGCTCTAAAGTTAAAACACGAAAGGTTACATTGATTAATACACCAAATGCAATTAAAGATGTTTAATTGTATTAATCCATACTGCGTTTTCTATAGCACATGAATACATCCAGTACCGGGATGCACACCATGGCCTTCATCGGCAGGTTGTGCTCCACCCTCTCTAGGCTGCATTCCAATGTCATGTGCGGTATTATCATTGCTTATCTGTGTAAAATAAATAGGCACATTATTATAGTAGAAATTAATATTGAACAGATTGCACAAGTATTCAATTTGAAATAAACTTTATTGAGTTTATTTACCTGCGTGTTGGATGCAGTGGAAGATTGTGTTTGCCCAGTCGAGACTCTTAGTTGTTCAATCAGGGCTCCATAGCCTTGGTGGAAGGCAATCTTCAAGTCCTCTTCTATGGGCACTCTGTTGAAATCAAAGCCCTGCATTTTTGCATGCTATCATGAATTTTGCTTCTATGGTGTGATAAAACCAAAAAAATTTGCAATTTATTATTTCGATGCAATATTTCATTTATTGATACTTACAAATTGTACGACTATTTTTATATAACCACCAGAGCCAAGTTTGTGTTGCCCTTGTTTTTCTAGTCCTTCCTTTGTTGCCTTCGATGTGTCGGGCAGTCTATGAAAAATTTGAAATACGTTAGATTATGTAAAAAGAAAGAGTAATCAGTATATAATTAAATTGTTGATAGTATCGCATACCTTGCTTGGCCTGGTGGTGTCTTTCCTTTCTTCTTTTTAGCCTTCTCCTTTCCATCCAACACCAAGTCCTTCCACTCTCTTTCCAGAATCATGGGGGGATGCTCGTACTTTCTATTCTTCTCTAAATGTGACTTATATTGGTCCCTCATATACTTTAGATAGGTACCAGCTTTCTTAAGTACCTTGGTTTGGTTGAATGTTTTATCACCGAACAACACAACTAAACGGTTAATGAGCTCATCTTTTAAATCTTGATTTTGGGCATTCCACCGTGTACGTATGGTGGGCCCGAAGAGCTCCAATGTAATATCACTTAGATGTTTATAAAAAACATCATTTCCTGCAAAATGATCATGGGATCATTAGTCTATAAAGAGTGATCAATAAGTAAATTTCAATTGGATTATATATAATAATAATAATTAAAACATTTTAAAGTACCTGGAACCTTCTCTATCTTTATGGGAAGGAAATCCTCAGTCACCACAAATGTGATCGGCAATGTTCCCGTACTAGTAATACGGGAAGATCCAGGAAATGTTGCTAAAACATCACCAATACTAGCGGCCTCTGTATCCACAAGTACTGACACATGTCATGGCATGTGTTCGTTATCAGAAGGTGGACTACCAAATGTCTGCATGGTATGTGTTGCCAACATTTCAGTCGACAATATAGGCACGGATGATGGGGTCGGATAAAGTGTTGTATGCACAAGAAGATCAGGATTGACACTTGTACCATCCCCTACTTCCCGATAAATACTTGCAGTACCTTGATCATGGCCAGTAGCATGATGACGACGTAAATAATCCTATAAAAACAACACATATTTTAGTTCATGACATAAAAA
Organism: Sequoiadendron giganteum; assembly: GCA_007115665.2. Taxonomy (NCBI): domain Eukaryota; kingdom Viridiplantae; phylum Streptophyta; class Pinopsida; order Cupressales; family Cupressaceae; genus Sequoiadendron; species Sequoiadendron giganteum. Next base: position 323,460,561 of record CM021101.1, on the reverse strand, counting down.
AGTACAAAATATAAAACCATGAATGAACTTATGTTATAATTAAAGATCCTATGATAGCTTACTTGCAAGTTTTGTGCTCTCTCAGACAATAGTTTAACCCTTTCTCTTATCTCATCTATTTGAGGCACTACAAATACCAACTTAAGGATTTCTTGATTGCATTTTTTTTTAGCCTTCCTCATCATATCCGCAGGGTTTGTGGAAAATGCGATGTCATGATTGCATAATAGTGACTCCACCTCCATATGCATGTTCTCTTGTACTGCTGATGCCTTTCCCCAATCAAGCGACTACAACAAGAATATTAAAAATATTATTGAAATTAACCCAATAAACTCATGAAAAAAATATACTAATAAAACATTTTGCTTGTATCTAATTTGTACAATTATAATGAGGTAAACCTGTCAAATAGAAGCGCCTGAAGATGGATCATGATATGTGCTCTAGACCGGAGCCTTTCTTGTATGATCAATGTCCCACTGTGACAAAAATTAAATATAAAAAACATTACTGAAATGAAACCAATAGACTTACAAAAAAAAACATAGTAATAAAATGGTATATTGGAGTCATTAATTAGAGGTTGGGTAAAATGGTATATAGTACATACCACCCCCATAGTAATTATCTTTGTATCTAAGTGATTCAAATCGTAATCAATTAGCAACTCTTCCCCTACAGTTATTGATTTTATCGCACATACGTTTACATGATTTCCCTCTCGCACCTGGAATATACAATTGGGTTGCTTATTTGTTGACCCAGGTCATGTACTATTTATAAACCCTGCAATATTCCCTGATACTTTTTGCCTCTCGTCAATGTACCTAGCCACTCCTTTATTTTGATCCTTATATTTTAGTTGTATATAATTTGCTGATAGTGCATACCTATGCATACTTCGTTTATATTGAACCAGCTGCATCCAATCTTTGTAACTATAATAGGGTCCAACATACTCCATCAACTTAGTAACTTTTTTGTAACATACCTTTATGCCGTCCATGCAAAATAGGTCCAAACCATGTAATGACGATGGTGCTATGTGATATATCCTCTCGTTGACACAAAGATCAGTGTTTATTGGAGGAAGTTCCTTGGGTACCCATTGTTTCTGTAGATGTTTGTACCTCAAGGGCACCTCAATGTCGCCTATGCTCTCATCATCATAAGAACATGACCCCCCTTCAGCAAGAAAAAATTCCATGCGTTTACAAAATTTTCTTCTAATATTTTGACCTCTATTTGGTCTCCCTCTTTTAGACCTACTACATGTCTCACTTTCCTCTTCTCTTCCAGAATTTCCCTCACTCAGGGTAGACAAATCTGACAAATACCTATTTAGTGGTACCTGCACTCATAAGGATGTTGGATGAAGTTCTTTCATGGTGATGTGATCCAAAGGTGACATTATGATTAATCTATCATTTCATCGCTAGAATTTGATAGGTTATAAGGTAATCAAGTCTTGATAGATTGCAAGTTATTGTTACTACCGTTCAAATGTGTCCATCACAAATCAAATCTACTTAACGTTTTAACTCCCAAACTTTGTAACAAATGTTAAATGTGACTATGGTCCACTAGTTACACAACCAAGGCATCAAATGTATTCTCTAATTGTAATAAAAGGAATTTTTCTCTTCATTCAAGTAAATAAACTTGAAGGGAAACACCACCAAGTGGTTTATTGGACACCTACATGACTAAAAATAGTAGAAAATTTACATTTAATTTCCATATGTCTAAGTGGTTAATGGGGAGGGAGTGTGTAATAGGCCTGGTAAAGTCATCATAAGTTTATCAATGTTCTAATTCTCTATGACAAGGTTTAAACATCTTCAAATAATGAAAGTTAGTGCTCATAGTCATTTGAAACAACAACATTTTGATTATGTATGATGGTAGGATTTGATAACTTAAAAGAATTGGCTACCCAACGAACTTAAAGTTAAAAGAAAAATTTTATGTTTAAGGGGTTGGCACTTTCCTTCATCTTTGCATATTGGTTTGATGCTTCAAACGTTGCATTTTTTATCCTACTTCTATCATATTGTATTCCCATCCCATTGCAATTGTTGCAGGAGTTGATACCAAAATTTCATATCAAATACCACGTTCTTGAAGCAATTTTCTGTGTTTTTATAATTTTTCTGAAGTTCATTTGTGTTACAGTATGGATCCATACAAACTTGAAATGATCTGAGATCATTGGTGTAGATAAATATATGTGTTCCCTTTCATTTACATTTTTTTTGAAGTTCTCAATCACTGTTTTGTGGGATTAAACAATCAAATACAAGAACTGCCCTATTGTGCCTGTGTAAGGGTTTGAGGGCTAAATATAAATGACATCCACTGATCCACCCACTATCTTGGAACTGTAACTTGGCAGATTGGTGTGCATCATGGTGGATTTGATGGAGTTTCAAATCTTGTTCTTTGAATTCCATTTATGTTTTGCCTTTGTCGTGGCTTGTTACATTGTTTGGGAGGAACCTAAGGTTGGGTTTTACCTTGGCTTTCATAAAAATCCTAATGTTCTATGTAAAACCTTGGGTGAGATATATTCAGTCATTACCTTTTTGGAGTGGGTATTAAAATTGTTGGAGTTGAGAAGATACAACACCACAAGAGCCCAGGGACCTCTGCAAGCAAATAACCTATTACAAGGAGAAGCAAAGAGAAGCAACAAAGAGAATGCTTAAGAATGTGGAGCAATGAATTAATGATACAAAAGATAGTTTTCAACCACATATAGGTGAAAACCCTAAAAAGGAAAACCCTAGGCTTGCACAATAATAATTAATAAAGTAATTAATTATTATGCACCTAATCTTAGCTTAAGTGTAAAAGAGGTAAAAGGGAACTTTAAGTAATTAAACAAAAATATTTTTTAATTAATAAAGTAAATACCCGATTACTCTAACATCCCCCCTTAAGCTAGACTTAGGGAGAAGCTAAAACCTAGAAGAAGCTACTGAAAGCAAAAGCAATGGGTCCTAGCAACAAGGCCAGATCAGGTACCCATGTACAAAATCAATGCAAACTAAATGAAATGGGGTAAAGGAGAAAACCCAGTGGGAACAAAACTCCTACCCAAAATAGAATGCAAGGAAGGAATGCAATGCACTAATGAAAGAAGGATAGGAGGTGGATAACATGATACCCACCATAGACAACTTCTATCATATAAGTACATGTACAATGGTCTCCATAGGAGAGATAGAAAGAAAGAAGAAGACCCCCCCCACAATGAAGAAACTCCTGTCACAATGGTAGATGCCTGATGTAGAATCCAAAAAGAGATCTTGAAGCAGAAAATGATATTCCTCCCCTTGGGAAGAAATGGATCCAAAGGACAATGTCGAAGAAACCCTGTGAAGAATGATAAACCAATCTATCTCAAGATGTGTGTCATGATAGGATGTTGAAGAATCTCACTATCTGAACTGAAACAAATAATGTCAAATCCAAACTGATGTAGAGAATACTGAAATGCAACCTCTGAATGCATGGATAATGGTGGGCGAATAGTGATAACCTGACTATCAAGGTAAAGGAGATGAATGTCCTCAAAATAATCCTCCAAATCTGTAATATAGGACTCCACAAATAAGAAATATATGTATGCAACATAAGAGTCCAAAGTAGCTATATCTAGAAGATGTATGATTCCCTACTGCACTGAATCAAGAACAACAGGAGATGCTGATGAAGTCTCTGTCTGAAGAGTAGGAACTATGAGACAAACCTCTGATCCATCCAAACATGTAAGGGTGTCTAAATACTCAAGCTCCTCTAAAGTATCATGAACAAAGGGTGTATTCTCTCTCCAACCAATGGGTAAGAGACAATCTGAAGTAGGATCCTCTGGGAATGGAGAGAGAATTGGGTCTCCGTAGATCTCTCAAAGAAGTGTCCAAAGTGGGTGAGGACAATCAATGTCCGATATAACCAACACAGTGTCATGATCAACACTATACAATATAAGTCCTACTATGTGATTTCTAATAATATCCCATGCTAATCTTCCCTCTAAAGTTGTTGGTTCATGTATGACATCATACAAATAAGGCAAAATATTAAGCCACCTACAATGTGTAAGTATACCCTTTGCCCATGACTCATAATTACCCAATTCTAGAAGAACAACTGAAGGGTGAGTAAAAAAACCCATGATAACTATTCAAACGAAAAATTCAGAGACTAATGATCTTAGCAATGATAAATCATATCAGCATAACCCATCCAACGCAAATAAAACCCATGTAGGGGCCAGAATAACCAAGTAATTGAGCAAAGTGTAAAAAACACACAAATCTGAATAAAAAATACCTGTTAAATATTCTGATAAAATAGACTATAAATTTGGAAAGAGGACTGCAACACCTTTCCAATGCCTATTCGTTTGCACAAAACGAAGTTCAGACGCAAAAGATACACCCCTTGGAGTGAAAAAATCAAGTTCTGAATTTGACTGGCAAAAAAGACTACAAAACTACAAAATCAAGAAAAATTATCAGTACCACTCGAACGGTGCCAAAACCAGCTTTCTGGCAATATCTCATTTTCGAAAATCCGAGAAAAATTGCCCATTTTATGCCCGATTTTCTGAGAGAGCATAAAATGCCCGATTAGTCCCCCTTTAGCACTTGGGAACTAAAAAAAAATAGCCCCTAGTCACCTGGGTGGACCAGGGGGCTGGGGTGGTAGACCCGCAGTCACCCATGTGACCAGGTGACGAGGGTGTTAAGCCCATGGGGGCTACAGGGGCCAACACGGGTCTGCGAGCCCGCGGGGTCGGCGAGCTCGGTCGACGCGGGGAGTGTGGCAGTGTGTGGGCGGGCGGAGCCAAGCAGACGCAGCCAGCGGCGAAGGCAGTGGCGGAGCCAACGGCGAGCTTGGCAGCGGCAGCAGCGGAGTCGATGAGAGCTCGGCGAAGGCGCGGCCGACGGGTGCAGGGCAGCGTCGGAGCGGAGCACAGGTGGCCACTTTGCCTAGGGGGAATTTGAATGGGTCATAAAAAATCAAAAACCTTAGGTTTTTTTTATTTTTTAATTTTTTTTTGCGATTTTTTTGCTGAGGGGGCCGTACGGCCGAATCCTAAAAAAAATTTGTAGCCCTGGTTGACTATGACCAAAATCGACGATTTGACAGACGATTTAGGGGTTTTTGGGTGTTACGAATCCAATGGCACTGTCCGTTTGGGCCCAAAGTGAACCTAAAATTCGGAGTATGCTGAATCCACAAGAAGAAACCTTAGAACCCTAGATTTGTTTCCAATACAAAAATTTCAAAACAAGAACAAGCAGTTGCAAATCTGAAGCTCGGATACCATGTTGGAGTTGAGAAAATACAACACCACAGGAGCCCAGGGACCTCTGCAAGCAAATAACCTATTACAAGGAGAAGCAAAGAGAAGCAACAAAGAGAATGCTCAAGAATGTGGAGCGATGAATTCACCCAAAATATAAAATGAATTAATGATACAAAAGATAGTTTCCAACCACATATAGGTGAAAACCCTAAAAAGGAAAACCCTAGGCTTGCACAATAATAATTAATAAAGTAATTAATTACTATGCACTTAATGTTAGCTTAAGTGTAAAAGAGGTAAAAGGGAACTTTAAGTAATCAAACAAATATTGTTTAATTAATAAAGTAAATACCCGATTACTCTAACAAAAATGACTTATGTCTCATTGTTTCATCTAGGTCGGGCCCCTTTTTATAAATTGAGTTAAATATTTTTCCTAAATTTATTACTCCCTAAGTTTAGGTTGGCCAATGCCCTATGTTACTGATATTAGCCCAAACCTAAGGGAAGGGTTAATAATCAAAAGAGCTTCTGAAACTTCAACTAAAGAAGCTACAAACCTGACTGTAAATGTGGCCAAATTGGCCCAAAAGACAACTAAAAGAGAAGAAGCTGAGAAGAAAAGTTTGATGGAGAAGTATAACACCATTATTGGGTCCCCCATCCAGACTCCTGCTCCTAGTCCTTCATTAGAGCCATTTGAAGAGGAGGTTGACTACTCTATAGATCCCACCAAATAGCAGATGCTTAATAAGTTTAGAGAGCTACAGGCAGCTCTAAAAGCAAGTGAGAAGGGAGCAGTTGCCAAGCAAAATGAAGTTGTAGACACAATTTTTATGCATTTGAATTAGGGAGTTGATGGTAGATTACCATCAGTTTATTCTTTATATTCTTTATTCTTAGATTCAATAAGAAACATTACTAGGGATCAGGAATTAGTTTTTCCTTTAGTTGAGAAGTGGATCCCTAGGGCCAATGACCTAGATGTTATGTATAAGGCCTCTAGATTCGATGCAGACAACAGACCCCAATCATTAAGGCCTACTCAAGTTTTTGTAAAATCACTGCAAGGTTTTCAAGCCTTACCTGATGATTTGAGTAGGAAGATTAAGGAACTGGTAAAGAATTTTGATGACTGGAGTGGCTAGTCTTTACCAGATTTATTGGGACTGTCTTGTTTTGCCTATGTAAGGGTTTGAGGGGTAAATAGAAATGACATCCACCAATCCACCCACTATCTTGAAACTGTAACTTGGTGGATTGGTGTGCATCATGGTATGACAGAGGTTCATTGCATTTAGGGGTCTTTTAAAGCAAGAAACTTGGCATTGAATTAATGCCCTAGGGCTGGCAGGGGCAATTTTCTTTTGAATTTGTGGTTGTTAAGTCAGGGTTTATGAATTTGATGGATATCTTGGTAGAGTCATGGTGACACTATTTGATGGTCCAATATCTACTTTGAAACAAAAATATCTCTAACAACTCTAAGAGATATAATGGGATGGCATTAAAGGAACCTTCATATGAAGGATCTTCTTATGAAAGACCTTTCAATTAAGGTCTTCATTTGAAGGTCCTTCATGCCAAGGTTCCTTTTATAAAGCATTTTGGACATGAAATATTTAAAATAAAAAATACCTTCATTTGAAAGTCTTGACATGGCACCATTTTTGAATGAAGCTTCTTCATTCAAAGGTCATGACGACATCACCTTCAAATGAAGGTTCTTCATTAACTGGTATTTTGTAATTTTGAATGTGTGATAATAATTTAGGGTTGAAAATAAATCCATTTGAGCTTTTTATAAATGAAAGGACATCTAATACAATCATATGCCCTGTCAAACTTTTAACTTAATAGTAAGGGCATCATGAGTAGTTTGTTGGGCCCATTCAACAATCTCTGATGCAAGGATTGAATTGTCTAGAATGTATCTACTATCAAGAAATCCAATTTATTTACCTCTATGACTATATCTCAAGCAATATGTTTAATTGTGATGGCAATGATATTGACAAGGATTTTGTAATCTAGGTGTTGAGAAGCATAATTGGCCACCATCCTAGAAAAGATTCTTCATTCTCACTTTTAGGTGTTAAAATTTAACAATACATAGATTGATGAAAGAGCCCAAAGAGCCTTTCCCCATGTTATCCAAGTACATATAGCAGTGGTCTTCTCTTATACGATTGGACATGATTTCAAGAACTTAGCTAGGAATTATTCATTTAACCTAAAGTTTTCTCATTATGCCATCATTGGAAAAGTATGACCAAATTCTTCTATTATGAAGAATTGGTCTATGTGCCTCTAGTAATCACTATAAAAATGTGAAAGACTAAACTATTTTATTTTTTCTGTCTTATCTTATACCATTTTACGAGAATGGGGGGGCCAATGTACGAGAAGATCTTTGGAAACTAGGCATGAAAATTGCAGGTTAAAGAGAATGGGGGTGCCAAACTTACAGTACTCATTGTCCCTTGGTCGTCGATTTTCCCTGAGTTCCCTCATCCTCGGTGCTGGTATTGACCTTGTTTTAGCTCCAAACTCTTCGTCGACACTGGTATTGACCTTGTTTTCACTCCTCCAAACTCTTCCTCAACGCTGGTATTGACCTTTCACTTGTCCAATTTGATGAGCTACAACCTGGTTTAGTTAGGTTTTAGAGGATGTTAATTAAATTTAAAATTATAGCGCCATTGAGAGTAGTGAATATAAAGCAAGAAAAGCCTATTATGGCGCCATTTAGAGTAGTGAATATAAAGTAAGCCAAGCCTATTATAGTCATGAGGGAAATAATAAAACTCCTAGGATACTCTGTGAAACCATTTGACATGGTTAAAGGGAGGCCATAAAATATACCTTTGGATTTTTTCAATCTTCAAATATGGGGATTTGCAAGGTTCTTAGCAACATGAGTAATGGAAATGTGTGCAACAAGAATTTTTAAACACACATGGAATCTCCTTGCCAAAGAAAGGGGCTTCATAATTTAATATTATAATTTTTCTCAGCTCTAGAAATGATATGTTTCCTTAAAGAGGAAGGAGAAACCTAAAAGGTAAAAGAGATGCTTAGGAATCTCAACACTTCCTTATGATCAACCCCCTTCTATCCATAGGAATTGAACCAATTGGGCTTGGCTAAGAATGATTTCCTATAACATTGAGTTTTATGCCACTATATATTTGACCTTAAAGCTTTCCAGAAAATATCTAGGCATTGAATATCCTAAATAATGTCATGTTTGTCCTCCAAGAGAGTGAGAAAGGAGTCATTAGAAAAATGACCATTGAATAGTTGGGCAAGTGATGGCAACGTTGATAGTGAGATGGGTGGTCATAGAGGTGGCGTACAAGCTATATTTGGAAAAAAAGAAGGATAGAAGCCATTGATTGGAGTATTGAATATTGGCAGTGGTGTTTCCTTGTCCAACAAAGGGTCACTATGAGAAATGTTAATGGATTTGGCATTGGCATTTACTCTTTTCTTCTAACAAAAATGGTGATATGCTAGATGTGTCTAATACTAGAAATATTCTCCCCTTCCTCCCATGAAAACTTTTATGGGAGAAGGAATACATGATACTTTGAATTTTAATGAATAGTCAATGCAAAATAAACTACTCCCTCTACTATCATACATGTTTTTGGGTTTATTCTTTCATTCTTCACGCTTGGAAAATTGCTCATTTGGAAATGGATTAAACAAGTGGAAAAAATTGGGCATGCATATGAGCTTATGAATTGGAACCTAAAGGGTATGTCATCAAAGGAAGATTTCCCATTTCTAACACTTTGTTGTTGAGGTGAGTTTAATAATACTATGGCTCATTGCACCATAGAAGTTTTTAGAGGTTTCCTAATATGACATCTCTATATGATCCTTGCTTAATTAGTTGTTGGCTTTTTATCTTTTCCTTTTTCTATTAATGACTTATTATATGATTGCATAGATGATATTTTTAATGTCATTGGTCCATATCAGTCTATACAAAGTTGCTTTACTTCTCAAAGTATTATCAATAACCTTAATAATGAAAATAATGAAATTGTCATTTAATGGGTGATTGGGGAAGGGTATTGAGTTTTACCCTAGTGATAATTGTTGGTGTCTATGTATCATATTGCTTTGGCTCAAGAGGGGTATTATTATCCCTTGTGATTATGTTTGAGGAAGTCTTCAAATGGATGCTATTTCCTTCAACCAAATTGGTGTCATTAAATAGTCCTGTTATGAACCCCTTGCAGGTTGCTTGGATAATGTTAGTATTGGTAATTCTGGTCCTTCTAATTATTATGCCCAAGCTTCCATAAATATGCATTTACTTAAAAATAATGATAAAGTCACTTCAATCAAGTCACTTATGGTTGGGAGGTTTCTCCATGGTATGATCGTATGGACAAGTTAGTTTTGCATGATAGTGAATAAGCCTCAAATTTTTGCGAAGCCTATTCTCTTAGGTGAATGCTTGTGTTTTCTTCCTACTAAGTTCCAAATGTATATTTCTTAGTTTAATATTTTTTGCAAGGGTTTAGATACTACAAGGGATATATTATGGCACACTAAACTCACATCCCCTAAGGAGGTGAGAAATAATGTCATGCTATGACATTTTCTAAGAGGGTAGAATTGGTCCCTACTTTGAGTCCCTATGTTGCTCTAGTCAAGTCCTTTCAAAATAATTTGTTTCTTCATAGAAGGATAAAAAGGTTATTGTGGGCGGTGTTAGATTTCTTGTTTCAAACGAAACCATTAGAGTTGCTACTAGGTTGAATATTGAAGGTAGGAAGGTCATTAATAGGGAAAAATGATGGACATGGAAACCATCAACCAAATTTTGAAAAGGGGAGAACTCATCAAATTATAGAATGGTTTTGAATGATGAGTTTAGTAGAGTGCTAATTAAGTAATTCAGTGTTGAAGGTAGTTTTAAATGTGTTTTTCATTACCATTTCTCGTATGACCATCTTAAATATAATAGGATTGCTTGTTTTCCTTATTTTGTCCTAAGTTCTCTTAAGTGTTTAGGTAAGGAGGTATTAATGGATAAATTTATGATGCCTCTACATGAGGGGTTAATTTTTAGACTCCATAAGTCCACCTTGCTATGTTCTCTTAGAATTCTGCTAGCTCTATTATTTCAAAGTCTAATCTATTCCCTACCCCTATTCTTATCAAAGCTAAAGGTGGGAATCTTAGTGATTTGCATGATCCCTCTCCTCCTAAGGGTAAGAGAAAAACTATCAAACATTCCTCATTCCTTTTCAAGCAAAAAATTACATTTGATGATGTGCCTAGTAAAGTGGTGGAGAGAAATCTTGAGCTTGGTAAAGTTGTGGTTGATTATGATGACTTAGGTTGCCCTAATCTTTTTTCCATTGGTTCTCTATTGAAATTTTCCTCTCATATCCATGTGGACATTCCTAGTGATGTTGACATCTCCAATACTAAGAGTAAAAACCCTAAATTTTAGTCCTCACTTGTGGGCAACAACGACTAAGGTTCTTATTATTGCTACTGTTAATAATAAGATTGCTATAGGAAAACCTTTTAAGGGGAACCTTGTAAGAAGATCTAATAGGTTGGTGCCCATAATTCTACTACCCCTAGCACTACACCCAATGTAGAATTAGTTGTTTCTAACTAACAACAAATGCTTTGTTGATCACAAGGACAATGACTACATCAATAGTGGGAACAAAGAGTTCAGTCACTCTCAAGACTTCATGTAAGAGGAAGATGTTTCTCTTTCCAATGATTTGGTGTCAACCTTTTTCAGAAATGAATGTTCTTAATGGCACTAAGTCTTCTAACATAGGGGATGATTGACAGGCTGAAAATGATGTGAATTTAGTCCCTAGAAATGATATGGTGGCCATGGATGATGTCAAGGGTAAAGGAATTTAGGTGGACAATAAGTTTGATCTTGTGCATTTATGTTCTCATTGTGGCCATAACACCAATTCTCTTAATTATTCAGAGCAAATTCTAGAAACTTTGGAGGAAAGAGTCAATAATGTGCTTAATTTTAGTAATAAGGTGATCCATAGGTTACTTCTATGCTTCTACTCCAGAATTTTGTGTGGGAGTTCTAGAAAAGAAGGTTGAAGGGTAATCTTGATAGTCTTGTTTTAAAGAAGGATAGAAAGAAATACCCTAAGGATGATATTTTTTCTTTCCTTTTTGAAGATTGGGGATATGTGACTCCCCAAAACACATGCTACAACTTGTAGTTTTTTCTTGTTGTTTGTTAGTTATTTATGTGCTATTTGTCTTTCTTCTTCTATTAATTATTTATAGTTAGTTATTTTTTGGTTTTTCTTTTCATATCCTCTGGGCTTGCTATGTAATAGGGGTTGGGACCTTGGTTTCCCAATTTATATATAAAAAGTAACCAAGTCGATTTATCTTTTGCAATTATTGTGATAAAGTGAGGATTTGGCATAGTTTAATAAGACACCTCACTATTTATTGCTAAATCTATTGTATTTGCTTAAGATATCTTAGAAATAATTTATCCATGTGTAACACAATAGTTTACAAATATGGATAGTGATGCCTAGGTTAACTTAGATTTTCACTTGGAATCAGAAGTAGACCTTTAAGAATTAAATTTGGAATCTAATAGACTATGTCAATGCTTCATTAACCACATCGAAGATAAGTATATTCCTCTTAAACTACCTTATAAGCTAAAATGAAGTGGCCACCATCAGCAATCGTGTTCATTCATAGTAGTCAAGATTGCGGGGAACGGTCAGGATAAATTGATGGATGATCAACGGTCATTACAAAATCATTCCAACATCTACTCCCTCGATGACATGTCTAGAAACTAACCCATGTTGGACCTGTTCCTACATTCACAGGCTTTGAGACGTGGGTTCACCACAAAACCCCTCACTTCATAGCCAAGGCAAAATGAGACTTCCTCACTCCTAAGACTATGATGAACACCTGAGTCACTATGGGACTCGAGGTGGGAGCTATTTCTTTTCACTCCTGGAAGGAAGAGTACTAGAACACCCTTTCTATTTGGTGTTTGGCTATGGACTCTGGGTGCAACCCGGTTGCATCCCTCTGGTGCTCCTTTCCTTGAACAACCATACCTCCCTATATAAGTTATTATTCCAAATACTAGACATCGATAGGATGACACCATACTCTAGGCTGAATCACCCATTTTGACTTCTCATCACCAGTAATAACCCATAGGGACCTTCAACCCTTGATTTGTAGACTCTTCCTAGCCTGGCTAACATCTTGATGAGTCCAACTCACCTTGTAGAGTTGCCTTACCCTTGTAACCTACCTTAACTCACCATGACTTGGCATGACTCAGCACTTCTTTATGCTCCATGCTGCTATGCCCATGCTACCTCAGGTAAATCGGCTTCAAAATTAGAACCTTGTTGTCCCAACTTGCCTTAAGATTCAAAAAAAAAAAAAAGCAAAGAAAAATACACCTCGAAAATGATAATTCTCGGTGTATATTATATAGATTATATATAAGGTATATAAGCTAGTTAAATCATTAATTATATTACAAATGAACACTGCTTTCAAATTCTTCGTTCTCTGAAGCATTGGTTCTTGCATTTTTTCTTGACATAAGCAACATCCAATCGTCGATTGTGGGATTGACATCCTTAATGTTTGTTAGAATTTGATGAAATATTTTTTGTTCTTCATTTTGTCCATCTTGTCGAAAAGCACAACTTAATGTAATGACCATTTTGAATTCTTCCTATAGTAACTTTTCCCACCTTTTGCTTTCATATGGAGCCATGTCATTTACTGGAGGTAATTGTGCCAAGTCTCCAACTAAAATCATGTAGATATGCCTAAATATAAAATATTTAATTAAACTGATAAGTATGAATTTGTATAGAATGAACTATAATAGAATTGAATAAAAAATATTGTAATGTAAAGTTATCAAAGTTAGCAATTTCGATTCAAAACTCACCTCCAAAACTTTCGTTACTATTTTTTGGGAATGCTTGTCGAAGCCTGGAATCTATGTTTTCAAGCAACCTCTCCCCAAAGAAACTCATTTCATCTATCAATATGTATTTGACATGTGATATTTCTTCTTGGAAAGTTGTAAGTCTTGTCCCTTCTAGTTCATTGAAATCTCTTATTGGAATTCTTCGCTTTGAATGAATGGTTGAAGCACCAATGTTGAATGTTGAATGTTCAACTCCAGTAGGCATGAATAGAAATAAAGGAGATTGTTTGGGAGAAGAATTTTTTTCTAGTGCTAGGTTATGTGTTAGGTTATATAGTGTTTGAGCCTAGCCTCAAACACTACAATTAGGGTCAGGTTAGGTTATGTGTTTTCTTTAGGGTTAGGTTTGGGATTAGGTTTATGGTTATGGTTAGAGTTTAGGGTAATCTCAAAATTTAAGTTTAAGTCATAGTTGATCATTTTTTATCATGTTCATTATAGCCAACTATGGCTTAATCTTAAATTTAGATCTTTTCTTGAAACCTAACATCATATCCCTAATCTAACCATAACCCTAACCCTAATCATAAGATTGACTCATACCCTGACCTTAACCCTAGCCCTGACAATAAACCTAATCCTAACCCTTACTTGGAAACTAAACCATCATTTTCTCATTAATGTAACCCTGACCATAACTTTAACCCTAACACTATTTCTCAAAACCATAATCTTAACCATAACCCAAATCCTTTTTATCACAACCCTAAACATAAACATAACTCTAACCCTAAACCCTAAACCATGATCTTAATTGTAACCCTAAACATAAACACAACCCTAACCCTAAACCCTAAACCATGATCCTAATTCTAATCTAACCCTAACACTAACCTTAACTTACACCCTAACCTTAACCCTAATTGTAACCCTAAACTAAAGACAAATTCTACACCCTAAACTATAATCCAAATCTTAAACCTAGCCCTAACCCTAATCATAACCTAACCCTTTTTCTCGAAACCTTAACCTTGACCCTAACCCTCACCTTTATCCTATCTTTATAACCCTAACCACAACCAAAACTCTAACCCCAACCCTAACCCTAATTACCTAACCCTAAATATTTTTTCTTTTATTAATTAGTTGCATTCACTCTAATAACCCTAAACCTATCCCTAAACCTAACCCTAGCCCTATCCCTGGCCCTAATCCTAACCCCAACTCTAAGCCAAATATAAAAACAACCCTTAATCATAACAATAACCCTAAAACTTAATTCTAAATATAACCCTAATACTATAATCCCTAATTGTAATCCTAAACCCTAACCCTAATTTCATATCTAATCCCAACCATAACAAAAACTCTAAATCTAACCCTAACCATAAAACATAAACCCTAATCTAACCCTAATCCTAACATTATTTTTCCTAACCCTAACCCTAACTCTAAACCTAACACTAACCCAAACACAAAATCCTAACACTAATTAAATACCCAATCATAACCCTAAATTGTAACATGATCCTTTGAATTGGATAATACATAAAAATTTATGTGTTACAATCATTGCTTCCATTGTTGCCATTTTTACATTGGGTCGATGCATATATCTTTAAAATCAACAAAATCTTTTAATGTCTTGCTAAAATTAATATTAATAATTGTAATATCAAGCTTATAAACATGTATGCAAAATAAGAAAATAAATAAGAAATATATGGTAATAGTTTCTTCAAAAAACAAAGTGATGTGGACTACAAGGACTATAAGATATCCACAAAAGAGATCTATATTGAAAATATTGTAGGGAAATTCAAGAAAATACAATTGGTAGATGCAAAGCCAAATAAATGTGAAATTGTGTACTATAATGATTTTAGAATATACAAATAATGGATTTGTTGAAAAGGTTTTAGAAACTTGCAAACAAATGCAATTGGTAGATGCAAAGAAAAATTCCACAACCTTCACCAAAATCCTTATTGGTTTCCTTAATATGGGAGATTTGGAACAAGGTATAGACATCCATCAAAGCATAATATGAAGATGATTTTTTTCAAATGTTATGGTTGTAGATGCCCTTTTAAAATTTATACAGAATGTGGAAGGATAGAAAAAGCTTGTGAACTATTTGACAAAATGTCTCAAAGAATTACAATCTCTCAATTTATTTTAGTGTCTATTTTGTTATACCCCATGTCCCAAATTGGGTATAACACAATAGACACTAAAAAAAATTGATAGATTGTTATGAGGGCAGTGATGAGACTTTTCTAATTAGAGTGCATTCCATGAGATTACAATTATTCGAGGCATTGTGTTAAATAGTTCATGAGCTTTGTCTATCCTCCGACATTTTGCATAGATTTCAAAAGGGCATCTACAACCACAAGATTTGAGAAAATTCATCTTCATATTATGTTTTCCTTATGATTGGTTGACTCTTATACTAAATCTGAGTGTTTTTTGTGTTTTGACAAGAGTAGATTAATATTTTTTTAATTTTTTATATGAAGATCAAAATTACATGCACATAGAATGAACCATAGTTTAGTTGCAACACTTGTTCTCTTCAAAATAATCAGAGAAGATTAGGGAGAGGAAGGAATGCACACAAAACTAAAAAATAGGGGTAGTTATGGCTTTGCTATTTTTCTTTATATAATCTACTTGTTTCCTATAGGGATAAATATTTGATCACTCTACAAATGAAAGATGGCTGATTATCTACTGAATATTGTTTCGTGTGTTTTGAAATGGAAGATATCTATGTTGGAAAACAAGGATAGACAACTGAGAGGGGGGGTGAATCAGTTGTTAAAAAATTGAAACTTATTTAACCTTATTAACCTTTAATATCAGATCTGATAATTAACAATGAAAGCATGAATCAACAACACATCAGAAACACACATAACACCAAGATTTTTGTGTACAAACCTTGTTAAGGGAAAAACCACGGTGGAGGTTAATCCATAATTTATACCCTATTAAAAGTATAAAAGAAATGAATAAGGAATGCACATGCATTTAGGAACACTGCCTAGAGCTCACTGCTCAAAGGGAAGGCTCACTGCCTTACATAAGATAATCAAATTAAATCCATCTGATGAGGTTTAAGTGAGAAATTAGCTTTTTCAAAAGCCTGATGACAGTTTCAGTTAGGCACATAAATACTTCTTCATACTTTGTCTAAACTTCTTCACACTTTGCTCTGCATTCAAATGATCTAATCTTTATTCACACATATCTCGCCTACACTTCACATACATTATCTCTAAATGAATAAAACAATCTCTCTTATATATCCACTTCATGAATTTACATTAACAACTCTGTTGGCCAAAAATAAATAATAGATGAATACAAACTGTCGGCCTGATTCATGAAAAAATCTCAATGTGCACCAACCTAAATCGGTCACAACATAATGAAGACCTAAAGAAACATCCTCGAACATGCCAATCATTCAAAAATTAATCCACAAGGATCTACAACACGCTACCATCATCATGTCAACCAAGAACATGAAAACTCGAACATGCAAAGGAAAAATATTTGATCACAAGCACACTGATCAATGTGGATGTACCACAATGATAGAGTATGAGATCAAGAAACATCAATGAACATCTCAAGAGAATAGACAAAAATTCAATTCACCAAAATTACATTCTCTTCTTTCAGAAGCACCAACTATAGCAACAAGATAACTGTAGGAACACAAAAACTCATAACTCGCTCCAATCTTGATGCACACCTCTGAAACTTCCAGAGGATATACTAGATAGGCTCAGCAACAAACCCTTTAATACACAACTTCATAATACCAACATACAAAAATTTTCACCACTCCGATTTTCACAACTTCATAGACTATCTGCAACATATTTATTCTAATTTTCTCAATATCCTCGATATATACAACCTTTAAGACATTAATGCTAATAGTGTTGACATCAATGACAATCAGATATCATGAGCAACACAACCACAACATCCAACAATCTACATCTCTATAAAAATTGGTATATGCTAATAGTCAACTTATTATCTTATTTATAGCATTTCCTTAGCTTTTTATACTAAAATCTTCAAGGTAGAGGGTAACATGATTCTTTGAATTGGATACTACATAAAAATTTATGTGTTATAGTCATTGCTTCCATTGTTTGCATTTTCACATTAGGATGCACATTTTTTACAATCAACAGTCTTTTAATGTCTTGCCAAAATTAATCTTATTAATAATTTCAAACTCTTATAAACATGTATGGGAAATAAGTACATAAATAAGAAATATATTGTAATAGTTTCTTCAACAAAGGATAAAAAAGTCATGTGGACCGTACAAGGATTGTGGTGGGACTTAAAATTTACTACCCTTGTGGTATTAATGAGGGAGATCAATGATAATCCTTCCTCACGGATCTTGCACGATTAGATTAAAGGCCCCTGAGGGTACTGCAAAGAGGTGACACGTGGCCTAGTTCTTGAAGCGACTGGGCTAGGTGGGACCCACTGTCCAGTTGCAACCTCTTGTTTTCTTAGGTTGTGATTGGGCATGGTTCTCCCAGGTCGCTGATGTGGATTTTCAAACAATTTTTGACTCAATCTGAGTTGTCCGACTTGCCATGTTCGATCCGCATTAATGGTTCAATTTTTCTTGGGTTTCTATTCATCCACGTTGGGAGTTCTTGCTCTCTGCAAGTTGTTCTCATTAATGGCGTGGATTTTTTCAGTGGATCCTTGCCTGCTTTTCCTATGTGGAAACACTATTCTCCTGATAAATTCAATGATGGGTTGTATGCCATGCCTTTGCAAGCCAGGAATAATTTCAGGTGGCTACATCAACCACTAAAATGCCCGAATGCTCGTGTTGCATTCGAGCAATTAATATTCTCGCACCAATTAATTCTATAAATGCTCATTGTGTTATCTGGTATTATCATCGCATTTTGAGTTGTCTTGTTTCCAGGTGGTTGAATCTCTCCTATATTTTGCAAGGTGTTCTTTGCAATGGACCATTCGGTTGTGCGTAGAAGGACCAGACTCGGGGTGAGAAATTTGTAGCCTGATGGGGTACAACCTTTCCTTAGCAAGCCCGAGGTTGTCCATGATGCTAATTTTAAAGGGACGGGGAGCTCCAAGTCCCCACTGGTGTTGTCTTCTGGTTTTGACAATGATGGGTCCGAAACTGACTCGAACTACCAATGTTACTTGGCATCCATGACCAAGCTGTTGGGGGTCAATGAAGAGCCCCTCACAATTGCCCCAATAACTATGATGGCATCGTGCCATGCTACCAGATCATGTGTTAAAGTGGATAAAAGGAAGCTGGTATCACTTCTTACTAAGGCGAGGACCAGGATTGGTCGCCTCTACCGAGGTCGTGTGTCTTGCAAGTAGTTGCAATTGTTGGGTGTGTTACTTTTGGGTGGTGTGTTGATTTGGACATACGCGTGTCTGCCACACTCTTTTTTCTTTAGCTTTGGCTGGTTACAATGGTATAACTATTTTGATTCTTTGAATTGATTATGGTTTTTTCTAATGATGAGGAATGTCAATTTGAATTTCATTCTAAATGAAATTCAATTTTGGAATGAATAATGTAGCCTATTGCTTTGTTGCTCTCTTGTCCTATAAAGGAGATTTGACAACTTATTGTTAAGGGTTGTTGTTTTTTTTGGGTCTGAAGGCTTAGAATAGATACAGTTAGTGGTAATGCAGGATTTTGAGGTATTATGTAGGAAATCATGTTGGGTTGGGAATAGTATGAAATAAGTATACTATGCTTTTGTAATTACTGATCTCGAAAGAAATCTAAAAAAATTAAGACATTTTGCTCTCCTATGCATGGGCCATGGATTATGAATGGATTTATCAAGGGTTTTTTCATTCAGTTTCAATGGTGTAGTTGAAAGTGTAATTTGTTCTCTTGCTTTGACTTAATGAGTTAATCAAATGCTTGAACACAAATTGCATGTTTATGGTTATATGCTTAGGATTCACTAAGGAGTATTGTTTTAATATATTGACAAATCTCATGGTAGCAAAGCACTATGGTGATAAGTTCAATTTCATCTGAATTATGTTTTATATGACTCCCACCTAATGGATGAGGAACTAGATAGTATTGGTAAATTCCTTTCAGGTATAGGACTGTGACTCTAAGCACGGTGATTCAATACCCAAATATTTTTAAAAATATCAACTGCTATCTCTTTTTGGGATATAGATCTTATGATAATTTTCAGTCTCCTTGCTTTGGGATATCTGTTATTATTCTTTGGTTTTGCCACAACCAGGGTAATGACTGTCTATTAGTGTTAGTGGGGACTACATCTGTAATAATAAGTGTTCTTACCAATCATGAAACATTCTTATGAACACACTTGGGTTTACCCACCTTGGTTTGACAGAGCCAAAAGTGTAGGAGATGTCAGTCTTTGACTGACTCTTATTAGTTGGCCACTAGCCTTTGCAGTTCTTTATAACAAAGGTTGGCTACTTCTTACAGAATTGCAAATCCTATGTGGGAAAAAACACCAACAGATTGTAAGATATACACAAAATGGATCTACATTGAAAATTCGGTAGGAAAATTCAAGCAAATACAATTGGTAGATGCAAAACCAAATAAATGTGAAATTGTGGACAATAATGATTGTAGAATATACATAATGGATTTTTTTAAAAGGTTTTAGAAACTTTCAATCAAATGCAACTGGTAGATGGATAGACAAATTTCACAACCTTCACCAAAATCCTTGTTGATTTCCTTAATATAGGAGATTTGGAACAAGGTATAGACATCCATCAAAGCATAATATGAAGATGAATTTTCTCAAATGTTGTGATTGTATACTCCATTTTCAAATCTATGTAAAATGTGGGAGGATAGACAAATCTTGTGAACTATTTGACAAAATATCTCAAAGAATTGTAATCTCATGGAATACACTCTAATTAGAAAAGTTGCATCACTACCCTCATAACAATCTCTCAATTTGTTTTAGTTTATATTGTGTTACTCAATTTGAAAATTAATTGTGATACATTAAGTTCATTGTCAAATTGTCATTTGTGTGTCAAGTTTGTCAAAATCCAAAATGATCAATTATTAATAAAATCATGGATGATGTAATATTGGGATGGGTGACCTCCTAGGAAGGCCTAGTGCTTCATCACTTTGAGAATCATTTAGATGCAATGAGTGCTAAGTGGACCATTCATTATCATGAGAGATGGGTTCTTGTGAAACACTACTCATGAAACATGGGTCAATGAGTTTGAGTTGTAAAACTACATAATTGAATCTTGATAACAATACAAAATTTGTCACAATGTGAAAAATACTTCCTACTTGTCAATAGATCATGTTGTCAAAATCTAGAATTTCAAATTATGAATTCTTTGTAATTAATCAATAGATCATGTTGTCAATTGAACCTATTGGTGTTTTTTTACTGCAACCCACACGTGTTTCCTACAAGCTCCTATGAACTCGCCACATTCAATAATAAAAGACTAGGAATAGTATGGCCAACTTAACGAGAATAGCAATAAGGATAATTCTCCTACACTTCGGACTCTGTAAAATCCAGGAGGGTATTCCCTAACATGTTCTCTTAACATACAACATTTAAAAAATTCATTTAATTTGCACATAGCTAAGCAACAGATAGATCCCCAATTAATGTTAAAGGATCAAATCCTTCAAGAAATGGGCTATTCCTTAAAAAAGACTCATGTCCATTTAACAGAGAATCGCAAACTTCACATAAAGTAAATTGATAGGAAATGTTTGAGTAAAATATCCTGATGCCATAACACAAAACATACGAGAATAAAACGTATTCAGAATATCAGTGCCATATCCCAGCACAAGGAGTCAAAAGAGAAAACTGAACTACAGGGTAAATTTCATTTTGAACACTTATGATCTATTATGAATTGCATTACAACCCATATATCTATACCTGAGTTTATTACTCCTTTATGCATCCTATTTGTTATACTGCATGAATTTACTGGTTAACTGAAGCATTTAATCGATCCTTTGAACCAGAGCTATAGTTAAACATAATTCACAATAAAGAACAAATGAAAATCAATGAAAATCATCTTTGATCAATATTTCATTAATAATCCATGTAACATAACATAATAGGAGACAAAATAAACTCCAAATATTCATGAGTTTGATACAAACATGCTCAAAAACCCCATGATTAACAAAGTTCTCCAATCTGACTCAAAACTTTTTAAAACCTGGACTTAAAATTCATACTCTCTATATTACTAGACTCTTATTTCTCATATTTTGGATATTTCAACCGACCACTCTCTCGGCCCAGAATTCCCTTTTATAAAACAAGGGAGCCAACATGCTTCATGTCGGAGAGTACACATGTCCATTTGTAATTGGACCACTAACTACTGATTCAGTTACAATTCTATTATGCGAGTGGAGAACATAAGACAAATATCATCATTAGTTGATAAGGAGGAAGGAAAACATCACTCCAAAGGCCGCTCCCCATACATCGAAGGCATGCTTAGTCGTTATAGTATTAACTCCACCTCAACACCCTATACTTGGAGTCAAAAGGAGAATGCAATTTTAGAATATAATATCTAAGGCCAGACCTATATTATACATGACCAAGTTGCATTTCTCAACTATAACTCTCATAATTCCAGTTCATCAGTGAACACCTTTTTCCATAATTCAAACTCCTCCTCAGAAGGCCACTGGAAAGCCACAACCTAATCAACCTTGTTTCAATAGGGAGCATACTTTACCATTATCAATGTGGCCTTTTTATCAAGTTCTCTAAGAAACTTATAACAAAAGACAACTTTTCCAATGTATTCTCTAGCATGCGGATGTTAGCGTTTTTGCATATCTCTTGTGTTTGAGACATCATTATATTGTTCATTTGCTCCTTCCAAACCTGCAGGGGTTTAACTTCATCCTGACTATGTAAAATATGAGGCAATGGGGTCAGGTCCTTTCCATCATACACATCTTTCAGCAATTTAATCTTGGATTCCATTGGGGCGGAAAATCCCTAAAACTTCTACTCAACAATTCCCTTGACCAATTGATATGTTGCAATAATAGTAGGATATTTATCACCATGTTGTTTTGCCCCTACTGCCATGAATTTCAAATTCTCCATTCTAGGGCTCCATTTGTTTAGCAATGAGATGACCAATTCTTTATCCCTTGGAAACATTTTTAGTGCTTGCAACATTAGGAAATACTTTGCATGAACACTATTTAGCTTACTTTGGACCATTCTATTTAAATGTTTCAAAACAGTGTCCTCTATCACTGCATTGTTTCTCCCTGCTGCATCCCAGATTTGTTTTACCATCTCCTTATATTCTTCAACCTGATGAATAAGTTTCTCCCTAGAAAGCCCCCCTCCAGGGCTAATAGCCCTCTCAATAGCGATAGGCTCTTGTCCCATATTATATGGAACAATAGCCAAAGACTCTGCCTGTGCAAGAGGTTGAGACTGCTCTACTGGTGGGTCGGGAATAGTGTGGCTAGAACTGGCTTGCTTTTGAGATCTCATGGTATCCATTTGTTGCCTCAATAAAGCCAATTCAGTTTCTAACTCTGCTACCTTTTGTTGACTCTTATTATATTCAATAATAATGTCATTATATTGGCCTCTCAGAGTATCCCGCTCCTTGGTCAAATCTTCAATAGTTGCTCTGGTGAATTTGGCAACATTCACAACCATATCAGCAGCTTCCAATGTTGGGGTGTCAGCAACTCTCCTCACAACCAAGTGACCACTGAATTGAGAAGGTTCTACAACAATTTGTTTTTTAGAGCCAGTAGATAGGGACCAAATTGCCAATGCATCTCATTCCTCACTAAAGGCCGGTCCCTTGAGTGCCAATGTAGCCTCCTCTTCAGTAGAAAAAAGTGGCTTATTAGCCCTTCTTATTGTCTCAAACACCACAACATCAATGATATCCCATTTAGGGAGTAGCAATACTCCACTTTTTTGTACCAATTCCCGGCCTTGCTTTGGTGTTATTGCTTTGAATTTTTCTCTCATCTGTTCCCTGACCTTAGCTTGAATTACCTTCTCCGGGAGCTCTGGATACAGACTTCTCTCATGTGTCACCTTCTCAGCATATAATGCAGTATGTGCTCTCCACACAAAATCTTTAAAAGCACTGATTTGAATAAAAGAGTCATCCATCATGAACTCTCTGTAGGCTTCTATTCTCAAGTCATCATTGCTTTTTATTCCTCTAATTTCATCTTTTCCTAACCTCAAAGAAACTATACTTAAACCTGTTGCAATGTCAACTGGGTCCAATGGCATCTTAGGATGCATTTCATCAGAGTGACAATAATGTCATCATCCTCATCACCATCACAATCAACAATCTTTACCCTTTCAACCCTCTGCCTCATTGGTGATGGTGGCCAAGCCTATTCTGAAAAACTTGGAGGAGAATCCAAATCAACAACATTCGGTACTGACTACCTTGAAGAAGATGGTGCAATATTTTTAGCAACATCTTCAGCCCTACTTCCCTTTCTTCTAGAAAAAACCCTTATCTTCTTTTGGAGCTAATAATTAGGCCTCTTCTCTTCCTTTACCTCAGGGTACTCCTCGATGGTTTATGATTTTCCCCTTTCTTCCACAACCCTTTCATATTTCAAAACCCCAACCAAGCTCTCAAAATTATCAATAGCATACATTGCCCTGCTAAACTCATCTTTAGCATTAGGTATGGCATTGAAACTAAGTATTTTCTCCTGCTTACTTTTTACCATTTTAGAGTAGGCAATGTATAGTGCCTTTCTATCATCTTTTAATTCCAAATCAAAAATATTACTGATGATGTCCTCAGGAAAGTAGAAGTTGTGGACAAAAACTCTTGTTCGATGTTTTGCCTTCATTTGAGAGATAAAACCCTCAGGATCATGATTTCTGGGGCGCACAGTCCTTAGCCTATAAGGCCCAATTAATTGATGAAACTCCTTCCATCCTCCCTTTTCCATAACAAAATCAGCAAATGTTGTATATTCAGGGAAGAAAGAACCTTTCTTCTGTTCAGCTGACAAGTGTAGTTCCTGAGCGCCCCCCAACTGCCTCATGATTTCCAAAACTCCAATTCTAAGGGGCACTTCCCTTGGCAGAACCTTTGGATTGACATTAGTGCCAAAAAACCTGAAAACTATGGTATTAGGATAGGGGATAATGTCTCCCCAATTGTGCATTATGTTCAATTCAGGCCTTCTCTCCATCAGCCTCAAGAAGTCATGAATTTCTTTTGGGATCCTTGGGGGGTCATGAACCAGAACCTCCCTTAATTTAGATCCAAAGAAATTATGGAAAGTTACGTAATCAAACTCATGATCATGCATGTCAAGAATCCTAGTCCAATATTGGACAGACATTTCAATGTTTCCTTCCTTCTTCTTTACTTCCATATCTTTTTCGAACAAAGCCCAAACCATATACAAAAACATGTGGATTAACAAGGAATACCATCTAAATCCAACCCAATTCTTCCCCTCCTTTAGGGCTACCAGACCCATGTGCATCTTCTCTACCAAATAAGGGGAAAAATCATATATTACATTAAAACTTGGGTGCTGGAGATTTACTGCCATATACATAATATCGGTAGGCAAGGTTTTCTTTATGCTGACTCCCAGAACTTGACATAAAGCACAAACATTCTTCTTGAACTAACTGGAAAAATAGTCCACAGAAAAAGGTTCGGGCTCATTCCTGCCAATTACTACCTTCTTCTAATTTTTTCCTCTTCCTGAGACTGCCAAATGAGGTATTAACAAGGATGTTCTGAACATACCCCTAGTATTTCTATATTCTTCTCTGAAAACCTCCAAGTCACCATATCCTAACTCCATTTGTGCAATTTGAAAATCTCTGCAATTTCTTCTTTGGTTATCTTAATCATCTGCACACCAGCATGTTTTCTGACAATTCGGGCCACAAGGTCATATCTAGCAGCAATGTCCTTTAAAAGATCTACATCCATATAAACATTAGGAACCACCAATTTACCCAGGTCTAACCTCCAGGGTTTACACAAAGGAACCGACAAATTCATGTTCCCAAACCAATTGGAGAACAACTACCACCCGGTGTATGGTAACTCGGCATCTTGAATTGCACATTATTTTTCTGTCAATCCTTCCAAGATTCAAAGCCCATAGAACAAAACCTTTCCCTCCTACTTCTTGCTAGTAGAGGGTTGTAAAAAATCAATAATATCTTGGGATAAAGACTTGGTAGTATTTTCAGAACCAGAACTTCGGGCCTTGGGTGCCATTTATACTAGACTAATGATAATTCGAACTAGAGTTTGCTTATTTTCAGATAGAAAATAATTACAATTTTCTCCTTTAGCTTTAACAAAAAATTCTTCAATATTCAAAAAACCCTAGTAATTATCTCGACAAGCTCTAAAAGTGAATCTATTCAATCAATTATTCAAGAACAAAAATAGGAAACAATCACGAATTCCCTAGCAAGCAACCATAAAATATTCTAAATTTACAAGAAATGGCATATGTGCTACTTACGGTTTTAATCGCAGAACATCTAGGGCAGCGAAATTGAGAAATTGTAACCACAACTTGCTTCACTCGATACCAAGCAATTCTTCCTCAATGTAGAGATACAGAACAGAAATAGTAATTCATAAATTTTAGCATTTAATTATGCAGGCAGAGTCGAACTCGACCATTAATATTCACTCGCACGAGATCAAATGGCTATCGTACAATACCAGTTTATTTTTAAATAAGAGTAGTTGATCAATCACAACACAACGTTGGCCAAAAGAACGGCTCAGATTTAGTCAAAATAGTTTGAAAATATCACGTTCTCCCTCCAATCACCAAACGGACAGGATATTCACCTACCAGGCACCACATCAGCACGGAAATGGGCCCCACCTTTGTTATCAGCGCACAACATCGGAGTCCACGCGTCACCAAATCGCACACCTCGCAACATTATTGAAACTACAGTTTTAATTGCGTGAGAAATGGCCACAATGCATCATTATGGAAACAGTTGTCGACATCAACCTTCATCATCGATCAGTGAGCAAAACTGGTCCCCACCATCAAATGTGATAGATGGCAGAATCTCGCATGCCTCGCACCATATTCTTCTTGAACTAACTGGAAAAATAGTCCACAGAAAAAGGTTCGGGCTCATTCCTGCCAATTACTACCTTCTTCTAATTTTTTCCTCTTCCTGAGACTGCCAAATGAGGTATTAACAAGGATGTTCTGAACATACCCCTAGTATTTCTATATTCTTCTCTGAAAACCTCCAAGTCACCATATCCTAACTCCATTTGTGCAATTTGAAAATCTCTGCAATTTCTTCTTTGGTTATCTTAATCATCTGCACACCAGCATGTTTTCTGACAATTCGGGCCACAAGGTCATATCTAGCAGCAATGTCCTTTAAAAGATCTACATCCATATAAACATTAGGAACCACCAATTTACCCAGGTCTAACCTCCAGGGTTTACACAAAGGAACCGACAAATTCATGTTCCCAAACCAATTGGAGAACAACTACCACCCGGTGTATGGTAACTCGGCATCTTGAATTGCACATTATTTTTCTGTCAATCCTTCCAAGATTCAAAGCCCATAGAACAAAACCTTTCCCTCCTACTTCTTGCTAGTAGAGGGTTGTAAAAAATCAATAATATCTTGGGATAAAGACTTGGTAGTATTTTCAGAACCAGAACTTCGGGCCTTGGGTGCCATTTATACTAGACTAATGATAATTCGAACTAGAGTTTGCTTATTTTCAGATAGAAAATAATTACAATTTTCTCCTTTAGCTTTAACAAAAAATTCTTCAATATTCAAAAAACCCTAGTAATTATCTCGACAAGCTCTAAAAGCGAATCTATTCAATCAATTCTTCAAGAACAAAAATAGGAAACAATCACGAATTCCCCAGCAAGCAACCATAAAATATTCTAAATTTACAAGAAATGGCATATGTGCTACTTACGGTTTTAATCGCAGAACATCTAGGGCAGCGAAATTGAGAAATTGTAACCACAACTTGCTTCACTCGATACCAAGCAATTCTTCCTCAATGTAGAGATATAGAACAGAAATAGTAATTCATAAATTTTAGCATTTAATTATGCAGGCAGAGTCGAACTCGACCATTAATATTCACTCGCACGAGATCAAATGGCTATCGTACAATACCAGTTTATTTTTAAGTAAGAGTAGTTGATCAATCACAACACAACGTTGGCCAAAAGAACGGCTCAGATTTAGTCAAAATAGTTTGAAAATATCACGTTCTCCCTCCAATCACCAAACGGACAGGATATTCACCTACCAGGCACCACATCAGCACGGAAATGGGCCCCACCTTTGTTATCAGCGCACAACATCGGAGTCCACGCGTCACCAAATCGCACACCTCGCAACATTATTGAAACTACAGTTTTAATTGCGTGAGAAATGGCCACAATGCATCGTTATGGAAACAGTTGTCGACATCAACCTTCATCATCGATCAGTGAGCAAAACTGGTCCCCACCATCAAATGTGATAGATGGCAGAATCTCGCATGCCTCGCACCATATTTGTGATGTTAGCAGAAACCTTGCGAGGTCTGCGAGCAGCGGTCAAGATTGAAATCACTTCATCTGACGGTTGCGCAATCTGCACACACAAAAAGGTTATTTCACCTGACTTTTAATAGTTGTTTTATTTTGCAAGGGGTGTTTTTAATGACCATCGATCTTCCTACGATTGATCCTGACTGCTCCTCGTGATCTCGTGATGACATCACCGTTGGTTGTTTGGCGATTGTGATATCACGGGCGAGCGTCATGTGTCCCAAGTTGTCGATGTCGAAAAGGGATTAATAAAGCGTTTAATATTTGTGTCAGACTTAAATACGTTATAAAGTGGGTTACTAAAATAGCTGGGAGATCCACATGCTCGAGATCGACGGTGATGTTATAATCTTGGTAAATATTTGCTTGACGGTTATGTTTGGTGCTATTGACTACTGTGTTTTTAATGACCGTCGATCTTCCTACGATTGATCTTGACCACTCCCCACGATCTCGTGATGACATCACCACTGGCTGTTTGGTGATTGCAATATCATGGGTGAGCGCCACATGTCCCAAGTTGTCGATGCCGAAAAGGGATTAATAAAGCATTTAATATTTATGTCAGACTTAAATACGTTATAAAGTGGGTTACTAAAATAGCTGCGAGATGCGCATGCTCAAGATCGATGGTAATGTTATAATCTTGGTAAAAAGTTGTTTGACGGTTATGTTTGGTGTTGCTGACTGTTGTGTTTTTAATGACCGTCAATCTTCCTATGATTGATCCTGACCGCTCCTCGCGATCTCGCGATGACATCAGCGCTAGTTGTTTGGTGATTGCGATATCACAGGCAAGCGCCACATGTCCCAAGCTGCCGATGCCAAAAAGGGATTAATAAAGCATTTAATATTTGTGTCAAACTTAAATACGTTATAAAGTGGGTTACTAAAATAGCTAGGAGATGCACATGCTCAAGATCAATGGTGTTGTTACAATCTTGGTAAAAATTTGCTTGACGTTTATGTTTGGTGCTGTTGACTGCTATGAGTGAACACGATCACCGATGGTAGGAATCAATGGTTTCCTACCATCGCGTGATCCAAAGATGCAGGATGTTTAGTGATCACGATATCACAGGTGGGCACCACGTGTATTCCTTTGGCATTGCTTCTGTGGTGGGCCCTCAATGCTGACATGGAGATTTCGTCAGCCCTTTTGAAGATGGTCATTCGATGATCTAACAAAAATAAAAGATCGATGGTTGAAGTTCAAATTTCCATCAAATGTGATTGGAGCCGTTGGGGCGGCATGCAAATCAATTTTAATGGCAGACGAGATGTCTACTGCCTCAATTCAATGGACATAAAGTATCTGCTCTTTTTCTATCTTCATCACAAAAGCATTCAAGTATTTTTCAAGAAGTTCAGAGCTAGAGATAAAGTTTTTCGAGCGATCACCGTGAAGTTTGGTTCTCTGCAAGGCGTGAAATCTCGTGAGTTATTTTCTAAACTGTTGGGTTAATTTCA
This sequence comes from Sequoiadendron giganteum, assembly GCA_007115665.2. Classification (NCBI taxonomy): domain Eukaryota; kingdom Viridiplantae; phylum Streptophyta; class Pinopsida; order Cupressales; family Cupressaceae; genus Sequoiadendron; species Sequoiadendron giganteum. The sequence continues at coordinate 323,431,116 of CM021101.1, read as the reverse complement.
CTGTGTCTTTGCGAAGGGTTCTATTGTGCTGGTCAAGGTGTTTTGTTAATTATTTTTGTATGGTTACTAGTTCGTTTGAATTATTCGAATTGCACAATTGTGTTGTATTTTTTTGTTCTGGGTACCCCTAGTTTCTTCGAGGATTTGATTTTTTAAAAGAAGCCCTAGTTGTTTAAGATGGCACCACTGAAGCAACACTTTGGCCATGTTGATTATTTGAAGAGGAATTTATATGATGACTTCTTGGATCAACTCCCATTATCAACAAATGATAGGAAGAGTGGTTTGGTTTCAATGAATGGAAAGACCCTAGGCAAAGGTCTACTATGCAAAAATTATAACATTGCAGATGCCAGGATTCCTATGGCTGGTCTTGAAATTTTTAGGTTGTGGTATGGACATCGAAACTTACCTCACCCCTTCTCTAATGCTTGGAGATATGATATGGGGAAACTAATAGTTCCAAATGTGTTCCCTGATGTTGACTTGCTCAGAGCAGGGGCAGCACGGTATGATCCTATGACAAGGGTCATAAGGGATAATGATAGTGGAATTCTGCTAAGCCTAAATGCAGATGAGATTTGGAAGATTTTTTATTTGACTAAGTATAGCCCTTTCTTAGTCCAAATAGATTTTGAGGAGATGAAGGAGGAGTACAAAAGGTTAAAGCCTCTTTTCAGATTGAAGTTACTTCCTCTTCACCTAGCCAGGGCGGGCAGTTCAACAATTCTTATCAGCCCAAATGACCAGGAGCCTTTCAGGCTAAGCTGTTTTTCCAGTCACTTCCTAGCAATATTTTATTCATTGTGCCATATTTTAGGGTTCAACCCTAATATTGTGATGCCAGTTGCGTACATGTTTATGGGAGCCCAAATTCAGCATCCCAACTTCTCTCTGGTATATGACTTTGCATCATTCCTGTAAAAGAAGATGCATGATGGTTTGATGAAGCTGCATGTGGAGGATACTGGCACTCCTTTTTTCTGGTACTCCCTGTTGATGCATATGTTCCTATACAAGAATTTTTTTTTCTTCTCAGAAAAAATGGAGTTGAGGTAGGAGGTGAATGGAGAAAGGTTACCAGTACAGGTGTGGAGTGCAGATTTATCTTACAACAGGGGAGGTGTCAGCTTTGTGCAGTTTGATAACTACTTTGCCTCCAGACTCAGGGCTCGGTTAGTGGTAAATGTGCCAAGAGTCCCTGAAGATTTGCATGACTTCCTCCAACCGAAGGTGAGGAAGCCTAATTTAAAAGTGTGTCACAATTGGGGTGATATCATCTTGTACCCTGTAAGCACTATCTTGAGGGTGTATGGTTTCCAGGGAACCCCTCATATCCTCCCCTTTAATGTACCACCAAGGATGGGTTTTTCCAAAGTAATGTGGCAACTAGGTTGTATTCATGAGGACAACCTAACAAAAAAAGGAAAAGGGACTTTGTTCCCTAACTACACTGTTCTTTCTGATTTTGTCTATTCCAAGGGAGGATGGGTCCACTTCGGAAGGTTTTTTGATGACTTCAATTTGAGGAATGGTCGTAGGAGACAGCATGACCCTGCGGGATTCTTTGCATTGTTCAGACAACAAATTAAAGGTGGAAAATTTGCACATGAATTCAACTTTCCTGAGGACCTAATCAGAAATGAGTTTGATTTGAATAGGCAGGAGTTGAATAAAGAAAAATAGATTGCATATGAAAAGTTGTTGGCTATAATACATAAAATGGATCCAAAATATGATCCATTAATGGAGTTCACTCCATTTCACAAGAGAATAGACTTCTTAATGGCTAATTTTAAAAATATCATGGGCACCTTGATGACCAAGAGGGTCAGTTTGGAATTAGATTTTGGTATAGAAAGACCGGATGTGAGGCCTGAAGAAACAAGGCCAGCTTATCAGCCACCAGTTGACAGGCCTCTATACAAGAGAAAGAGGAATGCGAGCAGTGATGAGGATGAAGGGGATAAGAAGGGAAAACAAGTCATGCAAGTATCATCACAGTTGGGTCCAAGGATCAGAGCACCCGGAGGGATAAGGATTGTGGATCTAGATTCACCACCAAAAGGTGATCCTGCAGTGTTACCATCAGAGCCAAGCCCTAAGAGGTAGAGAGTTGACGAAACGCAGGAAACTCTGATGGATGAGATAATTGTGACTGATCAAGACATGCAGGTTGGTATCCCTTCCCCTCCTAGATCAACACAATTGGTGCTTTCTAACATGGATGTAAAGGGGAAATGTGTACAAGATGCTAGGATGGAGGCTTGCAAGGCATTCTTGGATGATGATACATTTGTAAAGACTCTTGTATTATTGCAACTAGTTTGGAGGATGAAACTAGAAGAGTACTAGAACAAATGCAAGAATAAGAGAGAATTGAGACCTGATAGGTCTGAGCAGGAGAATGATGATGAGGTCAAGGCTGAATTAATGGAAGAATTCAAAGGCATCACTCCTGAGGAGGGAAGAAGACTTGTGACTCAGGCTGGTGTCTTACTTTTTCCTGAATGGGACATAGCTGATGCGGTTGCATTCAATGCTATCTTACAGTCCAAGCAACCTATACAAAATAGTGAAGAAGAGGTTAAGACAGCTCTACAGGACTCTACCTTCAGTGAGGAGTATGAAACTCTGGCCATATGGGCATTGGCACCCCAGGAAAGAAAGCCAAATGTAACTAATATTAGCACACACCTAAGGGGAGGGCTAATCATCAAGAGAGCTTCTGAAACTTCAACAACATAAACTACAAGCTTGACAGTAAATGTGGCCAAATTGTCCCAAAAGACAACTGAGAGAGAAGAGGTTGTAAAGAAGAGTCTGATGGAGAAATACAATATGATAATTATAGAATATAGTAGGATACAGCAAAGGAATGTTGAGCAGCACTTTGAAGTAGATAGGTTGAAATATGGGCAGGTGGGAGAATCCTCCAGTGCTTCTGGTATCAGAGCATTACCTTCTATTGTAGGATCGGTCCCCCATACTACTCCAATTGTTTCAACTCCGGGGTCCCCCATCTAGGTACCTGCTCTCAGTCCTACACTAGGGCTAGTTGAAGAAGAAGTTGAATATTTTGTGGATCCCCCTAAGAAGCAAATGTTAAATAGGATCACAGAATTGTAGGTTTCCTTAAAGGCAAGTGAGGATGATCCAATTGCGAAACAAAGTGAGGTGGTTGACATAGTTTTGAGGCATCTTAATGAAAAGATTCATGGTAAATTACCATCTGTACATTCTTTGTATTTTTTATTCTTGGATGGAATAAAAAATATCAATAGGGATCGGGAAATAGTTTTTCCTTTGGCTGAGAAATGGATCCCTCGGGCCAAAGATCTGGATATTATGTACAAATCTTCTAGGTTTGATGTGGACAACAAGCCCCAGTCATTGAAGCCTACTCAAATATTTGTAAAATCATTGAGCGGATTCTAGGCCCTACCTGATGATTTCAGTAGAAGAATTAGTGAGCTGATAAAGAGCTTTGATGACTGGAATGATACATTTTTTCCAGACATTATTGATGCACAAGGAAATGTTAAGACATTGCAACAGTGGCAAGATGGGGTAGAAGAAATTATCAATGCACAAATCAAATCGATTTGTGATGATTCAAACTATGATTTGCTGGTAAATAGTATGGATAAGATAATTAACACTAGCATATTCTTAGAGTTTTTTGAAAGGGGAGTCAATCAGGTTGTAGTGAAGTACACACCTTACAATATTAAGGTAAATGAGGTCATGAATTTTGGCTAGCCAACGGATGAAGAGTGTCAGAGATGGGTGGACAAGTACTTAACCGAAAAGGAGTAAAATAGTGCCTATTACCACAGGATGGATGAAGGAATGTCAGACGATGATGCAAATAATTTTGGAGACAGCCATAGGAAATGATTTAATAATGGACAGGGCATGTGAACAGAATGAGAAGATGTTCGAAATGGAGATAGCCATAAGGAATGCACTAGAGGATGCTGATACACACAAGTGGCCAGCTTATCGAGATTATCTGTCAAACATCTATTTATGGCTTAATAGAGCAAAATTTCTAGTTTGTTATTATTGTTAAGCAAAAGACATTTCTCAAAGGATGTGCCCTTTCACAATTTTGATATATTTATATTTGTTTCATAATGTAAAAAAGATATAGGCGGATAGGAGAAAGATACAGTAGATAGTTTGCAATGAAACTTTCCTTTAAAAGACTTAGATGCATGTATGAATTTTGACGAAAATGAAGATGTCTGAACTTGTGGCTTAATCTTGGTATCAGCTGTTTGTCAAATTATACAGTTATTTGGTTGTCTCCATTTTGATGCTTTTCTGTTGTTTAAATTGATATATCAAGCATATATATATATATTCAGTTTACTGATACACATTTGATGTATTTGTGTGATGTGATTATTTGGTTCTTTCAAGTAAATATTAAACCCTTCTAATCAATCATAGTAACTGAAGAGTATTAATTGGATCAATAAGAAGAATCACATAACTAGGATTGTCATTCTATCTCAAGTAGAGTTTGTCAGTCATTTACTTGCACATTTATACAAGTTATAAACTACATCTGTGTGCCAAACACTTTGAATTATTGCCGTCATATATTACACTTTTATAGATCATCATTAGACTCCATACACCCAACAAGGCAGTGGTCTCACACTTTCATCTTTTGGTTTATCCATTTTATTTTTTACATCTGTTAGCTGAATATATTCTAATATAATTCAAATATAATTAAAATTAAAAACATCATAAATTAATTAGGTAACCACATAAGTCAAATATAATTCTATCAAGAAATTAATATCAAATAGATAATGCAATCACATAACTCATACATTTTAATGTCATTGATCTTCTTCTTCATCCAACTCTTTGTCTGTATCATCCGATCCAAATTCAACATTGTAAGGATTGGTCATATCATCATCATCGTCATTGATATCAGGTTTGATAATGTCATCATCCACACGGATATCATCTTCATGAACATTAACTCCTACATCATCATGATCTAGTTCCTCCTCTTCAACATCTTCGTTAGGCACATCATCAACTAACTGTTGATCCTTATCATCATCTACATCATCTTCTATTTCTTCAGTATCTTCTTCTTCCACCACATTATACTTTACTGGCCTTCCTATTGGATCATGTCTAACAACATATGACCAACCTGCTTTACTTGGAACCTCTGAGTAAAATACCTACTCACATTGGCTTGGAAGAACATAGGGCTCATTTCCAGCTCACTCAAAATACCTTGTATTAACCATGGTAAATCCATTATCATGTTCAATAACAGTTATCTCGAGATCATTTTCATTCAATTGTAGCCTATACCATAGGACAAAAAATATAACTAATTTGAAGGACTTAAAGTCACACTCAAATATATCATCCAAAATCCCATAGTATTGATTTTCTGATACTTTTGGATGTATGTCGCTTCTAGATGAAACATTAGTCACCTAGAAGACTGCAGTTATCCCAAAATCACAAGTTTTCTTTGTGTCATCCAATTTTTTGATTCGAAATTTATGAACATTGCACCACATAGCCTTGTGGTGTTTCACCTGCAATATGTCAAACATCTAAAACTTATTGCAATATCGTCAGTTGATAAACATATTTATTCTTGGCCGAATGTATGCAAAGAAAAAAAAATTCAACATATATATACATCAATATAATTGAAAATAATTAAATAATATGGGTGATTAATATATTTATACATACCTGTTTATCTCTTAAACCATATGCTAAATCAATTTCCCTTGGTGTAACATTGGAATCTCCATTACGATGAGCTTCTTTAACCAATGAAGCCACACCTTCCCATGTTAATGTGCGACCAGATTGTTGACATCATTCAATGCATACCGTCATCCAATCAAGATTGTTTACGACATACAAATGTAGTGCATCTCACTCTTGACCAACTATATCAAAAAAAATTGAAATTCACAAATGACATATGATTAGTTAATTACCACGGTATACGACCTTAATTTATAATTGATGAACATTGAAGATTAATAATTAAATAAGTACAATATACATAAAAACCAAATGTAAAATGTATTCTAATTAATCTCCATGACCATCTTATAATTGCCTATCACTTTCCTCAATCTACCTTTCCCCATCAGGTACTCCCCTTCGAATTTTTTAATGGAGTTGGGATCTCAAATGCGATCTACATGGATCTTTGCTGCAAACTTAGGAAGATATTCAGTAATGTACACCATGGTCTGGTATACCATGTATCCCTCCACCATAGAACCCTCGAGATGTGCTCTTTGTCTAACCAAAGCCTTCAAAAATTTCAAGTGCCTCTCAACCATCCTTATTGACCTTGTGTGTACAGGTCCACACAATTCAATCTCCTCAACTTGGTGCATGAAGTAGTGTTCTTGTGCATTGAAAAATGTTGAAGGTAGACACTTTTGCATTTCACGCATTAGACGAGGAATTTTTCTCTTCCAATAATTTATATCTTCTTTATGGATTGTTTTAGATGACAACCATCTACAAGTGATTCAAGGCACAAATATATTAACGAGATTTAACAAAAATATACAATGGATTGAACAAATATCGCTACTTACCTCATGTATTTTTCAAGATCATATATAACTTGCTTAACATTGTTGTCGAAGTTGTCTGGGAGAGATAGAGGTAGAACGTACTGCAACAATTATAAAATGATTTTTTCATTAATATTTTTTCAAAAGTAGTAAACATAATACACTAAAAAGTACATGCAGTATACATATATATATAATATACCAGAATAATTACCTTAATGAAGGTATTCTAATCATGCATTTTCATCCCTAACCCAAATTCACCTTTCTTTGTTATGATATTGTTTATGTTCGTAGCAAATCCTGTGGGAAATCGAATTTTTCGTATGACTTGTTTTATAGAATTGCTTTGCTACTCCGTTAATAACCAAGGAAGGGCACTTATATTAATTTGGTCTCCATCGCTATTTAATTGAATGACATTTTTCATTGCATGATTGTCTTCTTGAATGTCACTACAAATTTTGACATTTTTTTCTTTGTCATGCCTTCCATCCAATATTTTCCATAACGTTTATGTCATATTCTTTCCGATATGCATTGTATCAAACAAATGCACAATTTGTAGCTGCTCATAGTAGGGCAACCTACTAAATTGTTTGGGATAACTTTTCAATCCCTGTGGAAACCGACCATTAATGCCTTGATGACCTTCATGAAGCATATAACTTAAACAAATTAACAACGACAATCATTGTCAATTACAGCATGAGTAAACACAACACAATATAAAAATATAAATTCAAAACATATCATAAATGATAGATAAACAATTTTATCTAATGTATAACCTTGACGATTAATTCTATTATATTCCAACTTCCATAGGCAAGGTGTCATTCTTCGTGGCTTTGATATAGTCTCTTCTTTCCCATTGAAAAGATGTTTTTCAATAGTTCGATACTTATGATTTATGTGGAGGAAGTGCCTATACTCATCAAACACCTGCTTTCCTAAACTTGTTGAACAATGAGATTTCATCTTTGGACCACAAATTGGACATGCAAATTTTCCCTTTCTTTGAAGACCTGCAAATCATATATAATTGGATTAAATATGTCAATTTTTATAATTATATATAATGAATATATTATTTAAAAAACATGCATGATATCTACTTCATAAAATTAAATATCGTTAAAGTCATGCAGTCAAACGTTATAATATACCAGAAAAATGTGTTAGCCCTGGGGCATCATGAATTGTCCATACAAGCATTGCATGGAATTCAAATTGTCTTTGTCCTATTGGTCTAGATACGTCATACATAGCCACGTCATTCCATAACTTTAGTAACTCGTTGATAAGAGGCTCAATATATACATTCATATCTTTAACTTGGTACTTACCTAGTAGAATGAACATAAACATTACATAATTATTATAACCATTTTACTGCAATATATAAATTCATGTACATGACTATTAAATGAAAAAGCATATAAGTGATTATGCAACAAATAAGACAAATGAGATGCTACTATGTTAAAGAAAATTGATGTAAACAAATACCTGGAACAATCATTGCCAACATTATGTGCTCCCTCTTTATTGACATCCATGGAGGAATGTTATTATTGATAACAAAAATAGGCCACACCAATTAAATAGATCTCAGCTCTCCAAATGGATTGACACCATTCACTGCCAATGAAAGCTTGAGATTATGAGGTTCTTTTTTAAAGTGTGGCCATTTTTCCTCCATGTCCCTAAACGCAGAACCATCCACAGGCATTCAAAGAATCTCATCTCCACTTCTATTTCATGCATGGTAATCCATAAATTGCGCTAAGCTTTCGCACCCAAATAATTGTTGCATAGGTGGAATAATGGGAATATAACGAAGAACCTTGTGAGGCACCTTTTTTGTTAGTTGATCTGTTCGATATCTACTGATATGATATTTCGGGCATTCTGTTGCAAATTCATGTTGTTTATGATATATAATATGATCATTGGGACATGCATCTATTGCTTGATACTCCATTCCAATATCTTTCATAATGCCAGATAAATCTTGGTATGAGTGAGGTAAAATATTTGATGGTGGTAACAAAAATTCACCAATCAATCTACAACAAAAAATAATTTCTTAATATAAAGAATAGTAATGGTACATACTTCATCCTTTATTTACTAGCAATGAACTAACAACAATTAAAATAGATGAAAAAATATGACATATATGACATACCTTAACATCCATGAGATTGCTATGTTGGATAAACCTTTCATCACCTTCAAGTTCACCAGCAACAATACAGCAAAGAGAAGAGTTGTTTGGGAGCCTTCATAAAGGGGTTCATATGCCTTCTCAAGTACAGGTAGATCATGAACATCATCAAAATCATCTTGATCAACATGACCAGATGTGCCACTACATGTGTCATGGATCAATGTATTTGTACCATCATCTTCAATTGTGTTTTCTAGCGCATGATCATCTTCTTCCATAGGATCATTAACTTCATCTTCAATATTCACAACTCCATCTTCCTCTGCTTGCAAAACCACATTCTCCGAGCCGTGATAATTCATATCGTGTGCCCTAGGGTGCCCCACCTTTATAATAATGACAGACACAAATAAACCATGATCATGATCAAGTGATTTTATATATATATATATATATCAAATGTTAAAATAATATAAACATTTACAAATTCAATCAATATAAACACATATAATGAACAACTTACCAATGGATGATAATCATGCCCCCCTTCAATGTGACCATGTTTCCTATAATGTTTCTCAGCTGTTGTGATTAAAAGTCTTCTCGTCTTTAAGCCCTTGCAATTATTGCAAGGACAATAATATTTCTCATCACCCTTTCTTTTCAATATAGCCCACAATCTAGCAACTATCTCTTCATTTTATTCTGGACTAATATTATCTGACATAATTTTTCTTTACCAAGCTTGAATATTTAGATCTTCAAAAAAAATCAAACTCACACTCCAATAATTTTTAATCATACACAGGTAACAAAATATAATAATTATGATATTTTACACCAAAAAAATTCGGCATGTAACCACCCTTGCAAAAGACAAGATAGTTTGAAGTTAATGACCCCAAAAAACACTTTCAAATGCCAATTCTAGAAATTATTAAATTCTGATTTTACTATGATTTCCAACTGTTAGACTCCTAAAATCATAATATTGAACTTGCACAACAAAATATGAAAATGAAATTCTGAAAATGCAGCTAATAGGCCTCAACAATTAAGGCCTACTCAAGACTTTCTGAAGTCGCTGCAAGGTTTCCAGGCCTTACCTGATGATTTCAGCAGAAGAATTAAAGAGTTGGTAAAGAGTTTTGATGACTGGAGTGACACATCTTTACCAGATATTGTAGATGCCCAAGGAAATGTTAGATCACTGCAGCAATGGCAGGAAAGGGTAGATGAAATCATCAATATACAAATCAAATTGATTTGTGATGACTCAAATTATGACATGCTGAAGAGTAGTATGGATAAAATCATTAACACTAGCACATTTTTGGAATCTTTTGAAAAGGAGGCGAATCAAGTAGCAGTAAAGTATACACCTTGCAGTGCTAAGGTAAATGAGGTGGTAAATTTTAATTGGCCAACGGATGAGGAATATCAAGGATGGGTAGAAAAGTACTTAACTGAACAAGAATAGGACAGAGTCTACAACCAGTAGTTAACAGCTCAGTGGCTATGGTTATAATAAATTCTGACTATGTCTTGGTGGCAGTTTTGGTGCAAGTTTTCAAAGTTTGGCAAATGCAATGGTTATTCTCTAGTGGACAGGATGAACAAGAAGATTCTCTAGAGACTCAGCTGTTGTAACCAATTTTTGAAATGTCATAAGGCAATCCAAGTGACCAGTGACAGGTGTATTTCTAGTTCAATGCTTGTTGCTCCTTCATTCTCCCTATAAGAAGGATTTCAGGACCAGAAATATGGGTTAGCAAGTTAGATATCTTTAGGTTGAGTCTAACTGAAGTTGCAGAGCGAATTTGTAAAGAGCCTGATATTATATTGAAGATACTATTCTTAGGTTTGGTGTCATTCTGTTGTAGGTTTTAGTTTCATGGGTACTTAATTTTCAAGACAGTACTAACATCTGAATGAAAATTGTTCATTTCAAGGTCATGTATCTCCATTGTATGAATATATTATTATCTTGAATAAAATGATCAAGGGTTTTTTTGTTCATCTCACTGTTATGGTGTGTGTAATTCTCATTTTGGCTTTAATTTAAGGAATTAATTAAAATGCTTGAGTGAGGTTATAGGTGACTATGTTCATATAAGGATTTGATAAGTAGTATTGGGTTAGAATATAGATTCATGGTATTGTAAGGAAGTATTATCTGAGATTTTATATTCTATGTGTTTAGAAGATAAACTTGGTTACAGTAAAAAACAACCAACACCTTTGATATTATCTAGCTATGGCTCCCAAATCTATTGCAAATTGATCATTAGGGTTAAAATTGAAACCTTGCAAATATAATATTTGTCCAAATCCATCAAGAATTTTCCATCAATTATAAACAATTCCCTTATAAAGAATTTGTGAAGTCGGGTCTAAAATCTGGAAATGAAATTCTAAAAATGCACAAGACTAAAAATGAAATTTGATAAGATGTTGCTTTAAAATATGATTTTCAAACCTGGAAGTACAAATCTAACTTCACAAATGAATTCTGGAAAAAGACAATGACTACCCTCAACCTGGCGATATCTTCTTGAGTTTCTTTTGATTTTCCCCATGAAAACCGTCAAGAAAAACACTGTCGCAATAAATAGTCAAGCTCATTTCAATGTATGCCCACCACAATTTAACTTTATAGGTCCGTCGCAATTTCAGCGAAAGATCTTCGTCGAAACGTAGACGAAAAAAAATGGTTCGTCGAAATTCCAACGAACGTCTGGGATAAAAATTTGCACAAGTGCCCAATGATACATCTGAGTATATAGCTTTCGTCGGAAGGTTTCATCAGAAATTGGGGTCAAATGAGTTAGTGCATGGTTGGTTGTAGCATTGGTATCAATTTTACCATAAGGACTATTTGTGCTCTCTATGTTGATTCTTGCATTACATAAAGTTTCCCCCAGTATTATGGATGTATCCTTGATGTGTTTAGCTCCCTTAGTTGCTAAATAATCAACACCTTGATACTTAGGATTGCTCATATTCTGCACCAGTTCTAAGATACCTTGTTCATGTAGACCTAATCCTCGACCTTGATACTAAAAAAGTTCATTTGTAATGGGATATGTCTTACCTTGGAAATAAGGTGTTAGTCTTTCTTTGCCCTATTGTGGATCTTCAAATGTGATAGATTCTTCACTGATAAGATCCTTCAAATGTGGGATACCTTCCTGATTGATATCTTTGGTGTGATCTTGTAAAATGTCATATTTTAATGCTTCTTGAAGAGGTATTTCTGATTTACTATCCACTTAAAATTATTCCTCATAATTCATTTTTTATGTGTCTTCATAGGATATTTGAGATTCACAACTTATATATGAGTACTCTTCTTGATCCATTTCAAATATGTCTGTACAAGATGTTTCTAATTCACAACTTATGGATAAGTTATTTTTTTGATCCATTTTTTATATGTCTCCATAGGATATTTTTGATTTACAACTTATGTATAATTTTTCTTCATGATCCTTTTCTGATATGTCTCTAGCTTCTACTATGTCTTGATCTTGTGTATAGATGTTAAGAGTAGGAGACTCTTGTTCTTTGTTAATGATATCAATAGTACGATACTCTCATCCTATATGAAGATCATCTACATGTGTGCTTGATATATGGATTTTTTATTCTTTTGGAAAACCTTGGATGCCTTGGAAGATATTTGCCAAGTCATTGTAGTATTTTGATGATAGGGATTCTTGATCTTGACTTTATGTGGTATCATCTTTGACATGCTTTGGATCACATTCTTGACATGGATCAATTTCAAAGAAAGGTTTTCTTGTAAAGGATTCATGGATTTCCTCAGAATTTGGACATATGGGTAATGGATCTTCGTCTAGATTTTCCGATTTGGGTATAAATGTTGGATCAAGAGTCTCTTGATCATCAATATGTACTACCATGAGGTTGGATGGTACCAATATATCTTGGAAATGGGTCATTGCTAGACTTGAGTGATTGATTATGATCATGTTGGGGATTAAATTCTTGATGTATCTCCTCTTGCTCACTGGATGATGTAGAAACATTGTCAATGTGATTGGTGATAGATAGCTCTTGAGCGTTTCTTTCAACTTTTAAGGTTGAGACATTATCATTGTTCGCATTCGTAGATGGACCTTGAACGTCATTTCTAATAGCTATTTATCCTTGATCAATGAGGTCTTGGATGAGGTTCTTGAGTGTAGAAAATATATTCAATGGGTGACCCTTGATTTTTACGAACTCACATAGTCCGTACTGGTTATACCTGTTATCAAAAAGATTTGAACCCACATGCAAGGTTGTAAGGATTTTCAATCTCATGTAACATTGGACTAATTCTAGGTTGTGGGTACCCTATTTGGAACTAGACCTCTAGATTCTAGGCTGATTCCTTTTTGATAATCAATTAGATGCTTATAAAAATTTCACTTGAGAAAAGAGTAAGAAGGATTATGCATGAAGCTAATGAAAATGGTACTATAAAACTTGATGATGATGCACCTAATGATGGTAAAAATTATAGAAAAGATTCACAATTACTCTCATAAAAACTATTTACACAGTTCAGAAATAGCATCACAAAAGTGTTTCCAAACAAGGCTAAATAGTTTGATTCTTCGAAAGGAAAATGAATTTTCACAATTGAAGTCTCAAGATGAAAAATGCAATAATTTAGATTTGTGATGTCTATGCAATCATGAATGAGACAAAACTTAAAGGTTTTAATGATAAAACACAATAATTTCATCATATTGTTCATAAAGACACTTGTATTATTCTGAAGAAGTAAAATGGATAGGTTTTAATGAAAACAAAAGGAAAAAATGCAAAAAATTGTAACCTGTAAACTTGCTTATGTCTTTATTAAAACTGTAAAACTAAGTTACAAATATCTCACTCTGCAAAAATTGCAAGAGGATAAAACGCAAGAACCTGCTGAAAAATGACTAAGTCATTTTACTTTATACAAAAACCTCCTCAAAAGGGGAAGGAGGAGGAACTAAAAGTCAATTCCAAGCGAAAAAAATATATTCTCAAAATGCTCTCATGAGCAAAGGAGAAAATCCCTGAAAAAAAGGCCCAAAAGCAAAGTGAACTAAATTCCATGCCTTGGAAACCCCTCCCATCCATGTGCATGATGATAAGGCATCAAAAACTGGTGTTGGAACTGAAAATGCAACTCACGATTCCACAAAATACTCCACTTCCTCCTCACATGATCTACTCCACTTTACTTGTTTTCTCACATATCCTGGGAAAGGTGATAATATTATCAAATATTAAAGATACTCTAGATGATTATCTTAATATTCAATATGTAATTTTTTTCTCTAAATATATTATATATTAAATATTAAGGTTACAAGATATTACCTTTAATATTTAATACATTGTTGATTTTTGTGTCAATAATCATGCAAAATACAAGTGGGCGGTATTTTCACTTCAAAATTTAAATGACAATATTGAACTTTGACTCTTATATCCTCCTTCAAACTCATGGCTCCCTTTGAAGATTAGGTTGATTGACTAAGAATTCAAAACCATGATATTTTAAAATGAAATGATTTTGTTTTTCTTTTTTAAAACATACTCAAAAAATACCCATTCTCCATTCGAATTAGGGCTCTCAGCAAAAGCACTGAAACCCTAAATCATTCCCTAGTTTGACTTTGTATCTTTTGGAGAGAAACTATTATTGTGCCACCATGAGCTAGGTTTTTTGGAGAGAATTGATAGTTGAGGCTAAGATCTCATGGAGAAAAACTAGAAAAATAGCTAATTCTTCATGCAATCAAGCCTCGAACTGAAGGTAAGTTTGGTCTCCGCTGAAGAAAACTCCAAAACATGTTTATAAACTGCAAATCCTCTAAGAGTGAAGGGCACAACCATGTCTTGTATTTGATAAAAGATGTGAAGCAATTATTCAAACAATGAATTTATGACTGCAATTTGTTGACTTCATAAATGTGTCATCATTATTTACCTTTCCTTGTATTTGATGTGAAAGGATTTTGGTAATTATTGACCATCATTTCTTTTACTATGATCATGCTACAACTCTCTATGTATTTCATTCTCTACAAGTCGTGGTCTTGAATCTGGTTATGACCGGGATTTTGACTTGAATGTCTCCATTTAACACTTTCCACCACAAACCCTAAGCTCCACCTGCGTTAGGGTATCTTTATTCTTAGGTCGTGGTTATCTATACTATTGTATGCTCCTCATACTTTGAACAAGCTTTCACCATAGATCTGCATTATGTAGTTTGTGGGATTTGACTTTGTTTCTCTTGCTTGGTGCTAAGTACTTCTATTTCATTTGGTTTTAAACTTCATGATATGGGAACTTGTAGAACACCTGTAAATATATATTTAAAATCCCTAAAGGGCCACCATGATAAAACCCTAACTGTTGTGAATGCTTGGCCTATAAACTATGATTTTGGTTTTGTTGATTCTTGAAGATTTAGAAAGGAAAGAACACTTTCTAGGCCTTTGATGTAGACTGTGTTTTCTTTATTTCATATCTTTGTATTTGAAAAAAAAACAAAACTCTCTTTCTGTTATAAAAAATCTCATTTTCCAGTAACTTAATTTCATTTAAAACACTCATAGATCTTTTTCATCTCCTCCATAAACATTTGTTCAATCACCCTTAGAAAAAAATACAAGCCAAGAATCCTCAAGACAGATCAAATATGTGAAACCCACAGAGGTTGCTCCTTATTTCTTGTATGATGTCATTCGAAATGAATTTGAAAATTATTCATCCTTTGTAGCATGGATTTGATAGTTTTCCATTATGTAGATTCTCTTTTTCAATAATTTGGATATGTTATGCTTGTTGTCAATTGAAAAGAGAAATGTCACAGTAATCAAGCGAGGAACCAGCTTAATATATTTCTCTTTTATACTCGACCCCTGCTGCTAAGTCAGTTGGATTTAACTTATGGCCTTTAATTCTTGAGATCAAACATCATGCTCATTTGTTTCAAAGGCTACATTGCTTCCATAATTAGCATTCCTTGCTTATATGTTGTGGTCCTAAACTTTCACTTGTATGGATTTGCATGGGGTTTCTAACATCACTCCAAATCTACTGAAACCTCATTTCAACCTTGGTACAAATTTATCCTTCAACTTTCATGAAGCTTTCCTAACTTTGAGGTGGCTCCCTCACTGAGATACGATGTCTTTGCACATGGTATGACCTGAAAAACCACCATTTGTTCTCTTGTGGAGCTAGCTTGATCCTTTAAATCTATCGCATGATCATTGATTAATTGCTTTTCTTGTTTTCCTCTTGATGATAATAATGAAGTTGCACCGTTTCTTCATAGTTTATTTGTTCTTGTATTTACGTCAGCAGCTGTACTTTACAAATTTGACTAGATAATAGAAACGGGTTATTCCATTGTGAATGATCATCATTTATTGACCTTGTTGAATTTATGTGAACACTATGATTTCTTTCCTCTACATGTTGTTTATGTCCTTATAATGGCTGTCCCATTATTATTTGATTGTTCTTTAACCAGCATATAATTGTTGTTGTGTTAGTGTTATGTGTTGGGCTCAACCCTTGTGCAAGCCACATTTTCCACCACACATAACAAACTTGAACAATATTTGTTGATTGACATGACATATTGTACCTGTACTTGCACATTAAACAAACTTGTTAGCAAAATAATTGAAGTTGAAGGCTTCCATTGAACTTTGCACTTTTGCACATCTATCTTTTTGATGACTTAATCATCTGATGAATGCCTGATAGGATGCAGATTATAATTATTTTGGTAATGTAGGCATGATG
This sequence comes from Sequoiadendron giganteum, assembly GCA_007115665.2. NCBI lineage: Eukaryota > Viridiplantae > Streptophyta > Pinopsida > Cupressales > Cupressaceae > Sequoiadendron > Sequoiadendron giganteum. The sequence goes on along the minus strand of CM021101.1, from coordinate 323,414,508 downwards.
AAAGATCCGATTTTTCATTGCTCTAACATCATTGTTCAATATTCTTGCAAGGAACGAAGAAGCTTGGAACAGATCCTCTTGGAGATACGACAATTAGAAAACAATAATTTTTCAACGATTCGTCATTACAGGCAATGATGAATCACTTTCTTTCTTATGCTTATATTATCTTTAGTTGTATAATTTTTAGTTCCTTATTGTATATATCTTTTGATTATAGAAATCAAAATAAGTACTCCCATGGCTTGTGCGGGACTTTGATTTTTATAATATGAATAAAACATCATTTTTATGCAATTGCATAAGTTCCTCTATTACAATTATTGCATAATAATACTAAATTCATAAGTAATCATTTTTTTCATGATCAATGAATACTTAGCAGAAAATTTGAGATTATTTGTGTACCTTTCAATGATGAATGCAATTCAGCTCTGCCTGTTCTAAGCTATAGCTAAAAATAGGTAACAATTTTCCAACCTTTGTTGAGTGCTTGCCTACTAAGCATGCCAAATCAGTTGTCTTGTATATCCATTGGGCATGGAGTCCATTATTTGTATTTTTCAAACTATTTACTTCTATAACTCAGTAATAAATGGCAAAAAATTAAAATAAACTACTATAACTCTGCTTAAAACAGAGTTGGAAAACTTGTGCAGCAATTGCACTTATTGACAACAAAAATTGAATTGAAACTAGTGTGCAATGAGCACTTATTGAAATAAAACATCTATCCTAACCTACACTATTCAACAGTTGTGGTGATTAGAAATGACCATTCACTGGTTGTGAGAAATAACTACCCTTAACAATAAACATTGATTTACATGCTTATGAAAAACTAAAATTTGATGAAGCACAAAAATATATTCAGTCAACTGTTGCAGTGCTTCATAAAGAATGTTGAAAAATTCACTTTGTTTTCCTTTCACCAAACCTCATAAAGTGTGCTTGGAATCTCAATCCTAGAAAGATGTATGATTGAGCATCCTTTTGAGATGATAAACTGATAACTCTTTTTGTCGGTTTCTCCTTTATCAACCACAACCTCTTTGATCACTTGATTATATTGATCACAATCCTTTGCTTTGAAATATGATAAGTCATCAACAATGTTAGAGAAAAAATCTTCGATGATAGTTGAGAATAAATCCTCTTCATGTACAATTTCATTATATAGTGTATGCTCTAACTTATCCTCATGATGGTTTTCAAAGCTCATACCTTTAACATTTAATATTTTCTACTTTTCTTGCTCTATTTGAGCAAACTTTTCTTGTGAATCAACCTCTTGACCTTCTGAATCATGGATGTGCTCATTTATTTCTTCCTGAATCTGCACCATGCTTAACTGATCTCCTTCATCCCGTTGCTCAAAGCCAGGTATTGATGTTAGTTCAATCAAGCATTACTCATCTACATATTCAGGTAATTCATCAAAAAAAATAGCTAAATATTGATATTCAACCTCTATTTCCTTCTCCAAAATATGTTCAACCTAATCTTGTCTCCCATCTAAGTTTAACAAAAAGGACTCAAGATTATTCCAAAATGAATCCTCATTAGATATTTCTTGGTCTTCTAATAAAAAAGGAGTGTTTTTTTACCTCATGAACCGTCCCTTCCTCATGTTCATTTTCATATTTCATTTGTTGCAGGACTTGATTATTACATTAATTGTCATCTATCAGCAACTCATCAGATTGTTTGACCTTTTCCTACTCATCCAACTCAATAAAAGAAGGGACTTGATCAAATAAAAACATGGAATAATTTCCTTTGATACCTTTTTCAAGCTTCTCATATCTTGTTGTCCTGACTGATCATGTTCATTTGCCTTCTATTGAAATTTTGCTTTGCCATCTTGTCCATCAGGTATAAGCGTAACAATTGGTTTTCCTTTGAACAAAGAAATGGTATCAGGACATGCATACGCATGTTGGATCTCTTGAAGAAGAATAGGTGCTTAAGATGACTACTCCTGAACCTTCATAGCTTGATATGTTGCATGTATTTGATTTTGCAATAGAAGAGGATCTTTGAAACTTGGAATGGGAGCCTCTTGAACTAGATTTGGCATTTTGAAATCAGGATGCTTGGGCCAAGAAAGTTGCCATAACTATTTAGTAATTTGATCATTTGGTTCAGGCTCTTGATATGACTGAAACTGAGGATTAATGGATTGATTTAACAGATTTTGTTCATTCATGGGCTCTTGTAAGGGCTAATCCTTAACATTGGTAGGATTAATACCCCTAAAACTTGGAATACAAGGGGTTGATTGGACTTCATACCTATGTGTTTGAAAAACAAAAAGCCTCATTTGCTCCTCTTTTGTAGCTAACTCCCTCTTGAGCTTTTCTTCAAACGGTATCCTTTGAGTCTCCAACTCCTACTCATGAAGGTAGGCCTGGTAATCTAACTCCTATTGTTGTGTATCGAGCTCATGTTGCCTCCTGAACTCTTCTATCTACTTTGTGATGTCTAACAGTATGCCTTTGGTGCCATTCATGTTATTTTTCATATCATCAACCTCTTGGAGCTGAATTTGAGTGTATTTAGGTTGATATGGAGGTCGAGCAGGGGTGGGTGGGTGGTAATCATAATAAGCATGTTGGTTATTCGTTGTGGCATGGTTGTTTGGGATAAAACAAATCGCATAACTAGTCTGATATGGCTGATAAGGATGTGGATAGGCAAGACTTTCATGAAACAGAAGTGGGTATACAAGTTGACTATGAAAACTCGACATATTTAATCATATAATTAGCTGGAAATCATAAATAAAGCTTGTGTTTGAAACATACCAGCACTGGGTTTTGTTGAAACCAGTCAATGTGCTTGGAGTCGCCAAGTATAAATAACCTCTAAAAGGTAAAAAGTTGGTGTATATACTAGAACAACAGTCTACAACTTTGAATTCTTCTTTCTCTGAAGTGTGCTTTAGAGTACCACTGCGCATGCCAAAAATTGTTATCACAAGGATTTGCACCCACATGCAAGGCTATAAAGCTCTGCAATCCAATGTAACATTGGGCTAATTCTAGGTTGTGGGTACCCTGTTTGGAACTCGATCTCTAGATTCTAGCCTAGTTCCTTTTTGATAATCAATTAGATCCTTATAAAAATTTGACTTGAGAAAAGAGTAAGAAGGATTATGCATGAAACTACTAAAAATGGTACTGTAAAAATTGATGATGATGCACCTAATGATGGTAAAACTTGCAAAAAAGATTCACAATTACTCTCAGAAAAACTATTTACACAGTTAAGAAATATAATCACAAAAGTGTTTCTAAAGAAGGCTAAACAATTTGATTCTTTGAAAGGAAAACAATTTTTCACAATTGAAGCTTCAAGATGAAAAATGCACTGCTTTAGACCTGTGATGGTTGTGCAATCATGAATGAGACAAAACTTAAAGGTTTTAATGATAAAACACAATAACTTCATCAGATCATTCATAAGGAAAATTGTATTATTCTGAAGAGGTAAAATGGATAGCTTTTAAGGAAAACAAAAGGAAAAACTACAAAAAACTGTAACCTGTAAACCTACTTATGTCTTTATTGAAACTGTAAAACTAAGTTACAAATCTCACTTTGCAAAAATCGCAAGAGGATAAAAGGAAAGAACTCACTAAAAAATGACTAAGTCATTTTACTTTATACAAAAATCTCCTCAAAAGGGGAAGGAGGAGGAACTAAAAGTCAACTCCAAGTGAAAAAATATCTTCTCAAAATGCTCTCATGAGCAAAGGAGAAAATTCCTGAAAAAAAGGCCCAAAAGCGAAGTGAACTAAATTACATGCCTTGGAAACCCCTCCTATCCATGCGCATGATGATAAAGCATCAAAAACTGGTGTTGGAACTGAAAATGCAACTCATGATTCCTCAAAATGCTCCACTTCGTCCTCGCATGATCTACTCCACTTTACTTGTTTTCTCACATATCTTGAGAAAGGTGATAATATTATTAAATATTAAATATAATCTAGATGATTATCTTAATATTTAATATGTAATATTTTTTCTCTAAATATATTATATATTAAATATTAAGGTTACAAGATATTACCTTTAATATTTGATACATTATTGATTTTTGTGTCAATAATCATGCAAAATACAAGTGAAGGGTATCTTCACTTCAAAATTAAAATGACAATATTGAACTTTGAATCTTATATCCTCCTTCAAATTCATGACTCCCTTTGAAGATTAGGTCAATTGACTAAGAATTCAAGACCATAATATTGTTAAAATGAAATGATTTTCCTTTTCTTTTTAAAAACATACTCAAAAAATACCCATTCTCCATTTGAATTAGGGCTCTCAGCAAAAGCACCGAAACCCTAAATCATTCCCCATTTTTACTTTGTATCTTTTGGAGAGAAACTATTGTTGCGTCGCCATGAACTATGTTTTCTGGAGAGAATTGATAGTTGAGGTTGAGATCTCATGGAGAAAAACTAGAAAAGAGATGAATCTTCACACAATCAAGCCTTGAATTGAAGGTAAGTTTGGTCTTCGCTGAAGAAAACCCCAAAACATGTTTATAAACTGCAAATCGTTTGAGAGTCAAGGGTGTAGCCATGTCTTGTATTTGATAAAATATGTGAAGCAGCTATTCAAACAATGAATTTATGACTGCAATCTGTTGACTTCATAAATGTGTCATCACTATTTATCTTTCCTTTTATTTGTTGTGAAAGACTTTTGGCAATTATTAACTGTCATTTCTTTTACTATGATCATGCTACAACTCTCTATGTATATCATTCTCTACAGGTCGTGGGCTTGAATTTGGTTATGACCAAGGTTTTCACTTGAATGTCTCCATTTAACACTTTCCACCACAAACCCTGAGCTTGACCTATGTTAGGGTATATCTATTCTTAGGTCATGGTTATCTCTACTATTGCATGCTCCTCATATTTTGAACAAGCTTTCACCATAGATCTGCATTATGTAGGTTGTGGGATTTGACTTTGATGCTCTTGCTTGGTTCTAAGTACTTCTATTTCATCTGGTTTTAATCTCCATGATATGGGAACTTGTAAAACACCTGTAAAATGTATTTAAAAGCCCTAAAGGGCTGCCATGATAAAACCCTAACTACTGTGAATGCTTTTCCTGTAAACTATGACTTGGGTTTTATTGATTCTTGGAGATTTAGAAAGGAAGGAACACTTTCCATGCCTTTGATGGAGACTATGTTTTCTTCATTTCATAGCTTTGTATCTGACAAAAAAAAAACTCTCTTTCTGTTATAAAAAAGCTCATTTCCCAATAACTTAGTTTCATTTGAAACACTTGCAGATCTTGTTCATCTCCTCCATAAACATTTGTTCAATCACCCTCAGAACAAAATAAAAGCCAGGAATCCTCAAGATGGATCAAATATGTGAAACCCAAAGAGGCTGCTCCTTATTTCTTGTATGATGTCATGTCGAAATGCGTTTGAAAAGTATTTATCCTTTGTAGCATGGATTTGATGGTTTTCCATTGTGTAGATTCTCTTTTACAATGATTTGGATATGTTATGCTGGTTGTCAATTGAACAGAGAAATGTCACAGTAATCAAGTGAGGAACTAGCCTAATATATTGCTCTTTTATACTCGACCCCTGTTGTTGAGTCAGTTGGATTTAACTTATGGCCTTTAATTCTTGAGATACGACAACTACAAGACAACAATTCGTCTTTACACGCAATGATGAATCACTTTTTTTCTTATGCTTATGTTATCTTCAGTTGTATAGTTTTTAGTTCCTTATTGTATATATCTTTTGATTATAGAAATCAAAATAAGCTACTCCTACAGCTTATGTGGGAATTTGATTTTTACAATATGAATAAAACAACATTTTTATGCAATTGGATAAGTTCCTCTATTACAATTATTGCATAATAGTACTCAATTCATAAGTAATCAGTTTTTTCATGATCAATGAATACTTAGGAAAAAAATTGAGATTATTTGTGTACCTTTCAATGATGAATGCAATTTAGCTCTACCTATTTTGAGTTGTAGCTAACAATACCAAGGGATTTTAAAGCTTGGTTTTCCATAATTTGGACTATCATTGATTTTGATAAGTTCTTGTTTTACTAGCTCATGCATAATTACCTCTAAAGTCTCTCCCAAAGGGGTGAATTTCCTTCCTAGTTGGTAATCTTTCCTCGGTAGCTTTTCTTGATTGTTTTGCTCTTAATTTTGCAGAACTCCTTGATACTCTGTTTGAGGTACATTTTGATATTGCACATGAGGTACACATTGGCATTGAAAAACTTCTTGATACTACGATTGAGGTACATATTGATATTGCACTTGAGGTACACCTTCATATTGCTGATATTGGAAGTGTTGTTAATGTGGATATTGAGGTGCTTGTGGAATGATGTCCATTTGTTGTGGATATGTAACATTTCGACTTTGCACATGGAATTTTTGATATGTCATATTTTCATTTTGTTTAAGTTCCTCAAGATCTCAAACTATTTTATCTAGGGAATTTTGATGTTCTAGACTTATTCCTTGATGGGGATTTTGAAACCCTTGATGTTGTTGCCCTATTTCATGTTGTGAACCTTGATAAGAATGATTCGGGTAATAGATTGACATGTTTTGGGCATGTTTTGATACTCGATACCTTATCAAAAGGTCACTTGTTTTATATCCTCACGGGACACTTTCGTCATCCATGGTGTTTGCTAGTGAGATGTTGTATAGGCATGAATTTGCACCCCTAACACAAATTCCCCTTTTACCCTTTACACTTTAGAAAACCTAAGGAGGAGGCTTAATTCCACATAAGCCTGCTACTCACATCACCCTTGGTGCCTATTTTGTGTGTCAGTGGAGGCATTTTTGTAAGGGACGCCTACACGGTGCACAGATGTCTGCATGGGGCGCTTACGTCCCTGGTAAATTCTTGTGGTTGGAGTCTACAGAGATGTTACACTTCCTATCAGAAGTTGAAGTGTAACGCCTCCCTTCGGCTGGCCGACCTGAATATGGTCGTTTTCATCTTCTCCCTTCATATTCTTCATCTCTTCCATTCTCAAGTTTTGCAAGATTATTTTGAGCATTCTCTCCATTCCATTCACTCATCCACAAGCTTTGTAGTAGAACTTCACACTTCATAGCAGCAATCCACTACTCCATCACTCTAATAGCGCGAGCACAGAACAAACACCATTGCAGCAAAGGCTTGATTTCCTCTCATCTTCTCCTCCACTAGCCTTGAGTGCTTTGGACGGAGATGGTAAGCTCCTCTTATCTTCTCTATCATTTTGGTTGAGTGAGCACGTACTGTTTTGTAGTGTTTTTTATTTATGTAGCTTGTCTTCTCTTCTTTATCATATTTTCCCTATCATTGCAAACTTGGTTGTCCGTGGAGGTGGAAACACCAAAATGGGGGTATGACTAAGGCGAACCCCTAAACAACCCCCCAACATTTTCCTGCTTTCCTGTGTGCAGGTGGAGAGATCTTGGAGCAAGCTGGCGACAATATTGTTGTGCGAGATCATCTTCGTCACCCTTGCAGTAATCTATTTCCTTTATCACATTTGTCTTTATGTCTCACTCTTCTTAGTCCTATTCTTCACTTCCTGAAACTCTTAAACTAGGCTGATAATCCCTTTTTTAGAGTTAAACCTCGTCTCTCTATTTTTCTGCCCGTACGGATGCCAACACACCTGTGACATGCCAGCACAATTCGCTTTCTTGCCAGAACTGCACTTCCATCCTCCAATAGAGAGCTACCTAAGATACAAAGTTGACTCTAAAGATCTACTCACATAGTCTCCCCTTAACTCTCAAGTTTGCAGAGTGATCGAAGGACCTTATAGTCCTCATCATTCTCATCCTGCCTATCCTAACCTTCCTTTAAACTAAGGTAAATTTGGGCAGCCATATTGCTCTCAGCCTTTCATGACCTGGGGCCTTGCAATGGTTGGTCTCCCTCACATTTTTGGTGAGCCTGATGTGAACCAACATCTTTTCATTCATCGATGTTCTGGGATTTTCCTCTTATACCCTCTAATCATTGCACTTTTGTGTGTTGTGAAGGTTTATGAGCATCACAACCCATTCTACGACCTTTGGGCATATTCTGAGAAGAAGTCTGTGACACCTGCCAATGGAGAAGATGAAGGTCTCTTCTAGTTTCACTACTGATCTTTCCTCTGGTTTTACGGATGCTCTATCCATTGAGGAGCACATATCGTGAGGTGAATCTAGATTCCTTGACGAAACTAATCGCATCCCTGCCCCTCCTACGTCACCAACCTCCTCATTTGTAGACGAGCATTAGGTCATCCATATCCATTCTGAATATGTCACTAGTCTTAGTAAAGGGTTGGGTGCCTTGGAAAATCCCTTGGAAAGAAACCCGAAATTGGCTAGGGTTGCTAGAGTTATCAGTGAAATAAGATACATGGTAGAAAAAGACCATACAGGTGTAGAACTCCTAGCTAGTCTCACTGGTCTGGTCGAAGCATGTGCCCCTTCGCACCATAGCCACATTGTATGAAGTGGCCCCTTTGAGGGATGTGAGAGACAATTAGAAATGTCAATGCCTCCTACGTCTGTGTACATGGCTAGTGTGATCCCTTTAGTCAGTGTGCCTGCTACTTTTGAAAACTCTAAAACTATCAAAGTGAATAGAAACCCTTTAGGTTTCCAATTCACCCCTTCTATCGCCTCTGGTAGTGGAGGATTTAGCGGGATGATCGATGGAGGCTTTGGTGGTGGAAACTTTGGAAGTGGAGGTGTCATTGGCGGAGGCAGTTATGGCGGAAGTCATGGTGGTAACCTTGGAAGTGGTGATGGCTCTGACATAAGTCACATTGGTGGTGGTGGCATCGGTGGTGGCTCTAGCAGTAGTCACAGCGGTGGTCTAGGTGGTGGACCTAGTGGTGGTTCTAGTGGTCCCATGCCTTCTAATGACCCTATTCTAAATACCATTCTTCAGAATATGGGAAGGGTGCAAAATCAGCTGGCGAGCCTTTCCCAGGCCTCGACCCAACCTATTTTCCAACTTTTCTTCTGACACAACACGTTGTTGGCTGCAATTATAAACACTCCTTTCCCGTAAGGGATGGAGATTCCTAAATTCGAGAAGTACGGTGGTAAAGGGGACCCGCAGACGCATGTGTCTGCTTTTAACGCCTTATGCACAAATTTTTTCCATCATGATGCTTTGATGGAAAAACTGTTTCCTCAATCCCTCAAGGATACAACACTTGAGTGGTACTGGTCCTTGCCTAACAACTCCATCTTTACATTCGATTAGCTTGTGAACCAATTCCTACGACAGTTCCAAGCCAACATAGGACCAAATATGACCTTCTCTGATCTTGTTCAGTGTAAACAAGGGGATAATGAGAAGATTATAGACTTTATAGCACAATATGAGGCACTCTTTTCACAAATATCATATATGTTACCTAACTCCGATGTACAAAAGGTGTTCATAGGGAACTTACGAAGGCCTTGGCAAGAGAATTTTTCCCTTATGAAGTACCCTTCTTTTGTATATCTATGTGTAGCTTTACAGGAATACCAACAGATGGTATTTCAGCTCGGGGGCTCTTCCTCGTGCTCCCGTCCACAAGGGAAGTCTATCATATCAATCTCTGGAAAAGGTAAAGCTAATGCAAATGTAGTAGTTGATGTGGATAACAACAGCCTCAGGTGCGACTGAAAGTTTATGAAATTATCATACTCTTATTCTTCCATCTTGCAAAAGTTTTTGAAGGATAAGGTCGTTAGCTTACCAACCCCTAAGCCGGTTAGGGAACCATATCCTAACTGCTATGAATCAAATACTTATTATCAAGACCATCGAGTTAACGGACACGATACCGAATGCTACATGTGCTTGTGTCATGAGATACAGGATCGCATCGAGGATGGTACTATTCATCTTGATGGGAACAAACAAAATACAAACAAATCAGTGGTGAAAGATAATAGTGAATTGCAAATATAAATGGACCCATTTCTATCGCATTCTGCTAACATGATTATTGATCCCTCTGATTTTGTTTCTTACCCTGAGGCATATGTTAACATGGTTACTGTTACTCCCTCTCCTCGTCTTGCGATTAGCTCACTAGATGTAACATTCACCTCGCAAGATATACCAACAAATGACAAACCCTCTCCACTTTACATCCCTGCTCGCCTCAATGGCAACATTGTGATGGGGGTCTTGGTCGACCCCGCAAGTAGAGTGAGTGTCATCATGGAAGAGACATTACTCTCGAACTCCCTGCAAAGGGGGGAATATGAAAAATAAAAATCCATCATCCGTATGCATGATGGTCTTTCTCTTAAACCTTATAGATCAATAACATTGTTCGTCCTAGTTGGACCTAGGAATGAAGACACGATCTTTGATGTTATTCTCAATTCAGAATTATTCAGAGTGAAGCTAGGTATACCTTGGATAGCTTCCATGAATGGGATCACCTTTGTAATTCATAAGTGTCTTAAGTTTTTCCGTGAGGGTGTCATGCGCGTAGCTCATGATACTGGATACCAGCCTATGGTATCTCATGGGGGATACTCGTTGGATCACTTTTGGCCCACTCCAGTCAGTCTGCTCTTGCCAAGACCAGATCTACTTTACAAGAACTATGTGAAGTATAAAATTGGGGGCAAGGGATAGTCAAAGTTGACCCTTCCTATAGCAGAGCAGTCGGTGGCATCCTCCTCCCAAAAGGGAAAGGAGAAGATCGCCCCCTCTCAATCCAATTCATTTGCTTCCCTTTCATGGGAGGAGTATTGGATGAACAAGTCTAGGCTCTACCTGTTGAGCCTGATGATGCCTCCTTGGCAAAAACCCAATATTAGGATATTGGATCTCCCTAATGGGTCTCTTGGACCCTAGTACTATCTATATGGTAGAAAGAAGGGCTCGTGAAGAGAATTTTCCCTGTGACCTCTTCACGTTCCCCCAAGCAGAAAGAGGCCCACTGCTAAGGTGTTGGGGTCAATTCCTCCTACTATTTCTGAACCTGCTCCTTTTGCTCCCATTCAGCGAGCGTAAGCGCTGGTGAAAGGCTCTCCTAGTTGAGCAAGACTCCTTACAAAAGAAGGAGGAGACAATCACACCTCCTGTTGTGTCCTCCTCTCTCCCACCTTCTGCCCCTGTCCAAACTAGCTTTGAATCTCTCCTGGCTTCTGCTATGAGCACACATGTGCCTGGAAGGGTGTGGGTGTTTATTGCCCCTTCCGTGGAGCCGTCTTTGCTGACTTCCATCCCAAATGTCTCACCTTTCCCAAAGCCTGTGGATATGGTTAATACTTCTGTTGTATCCAATGCAGTTTTATCCTCCTCTCCCTCTATCTATCTTGCTTTGTTTGTGGGGAGTTCGCCTCCTCCAATGAAGAAGAAGGTAGAACATGGTCCCTCCAGCAATGGAGGATGTAAGAGGAGTCTAACTTCTTCGAAAGGTGGCCCTACGTTGACTTGTTCTATTCTAGTGACGGAACCAGTCTTGGCTTCCCTTGATTTTTTCACCACTATCGAGTCTCTCAGTGAGCCCAATGGTGAACCTCAAGTGCAAACTCCTCCCTCTGTCGAGGTGAAACATGGCACTCTTGTTAAGTGTATGCTTAACTCAATGGATGAAGGTTCGACCTTGTCAGCGATCTTCGCAAAAGTCATTCACCTTAGACCCACAAGAGTTGAGCGACAGAGACCTCACAGGTCCCTCTACCTTAGCCCTTATTGTGGGAGGATCAGAAGCTCCTCCCCTTAACATTACACCATTATAGGCCTGTCATCCTTCCCCCTATGATTTAGAGTGGAAAGTTGATGACCTCTTGGTTGACTAGTGTTAGGGGGAGACCCTCCTCTTGATCTTTACATTAGATATGTGTGTGTGTTGTGATGTGATCTCCCTGTGATCATGTTATGTGTGTCTGGATGACCCTTGTCACCCCTCTTGGTGCTTGGATACAAGCGTGGTGTTTTTTGTTGTAAATATTCTTCTATATGTATAATCTTTCTTCAATGTTTTTGATTGAATTTAAATAAATTGGGGATGATGCAAAGCATCGGGAGAATTTAGGCTTCCTTTCATGTTGACCCAATTTTTTATTTTTACTTTGTCTTTCGTGCATTCTTCCTGATCTGGTTGGGGATTGATGATCTTTCGACTCTCATTGCAGTTACCTATTATATGTATAAATAAAGGCATATATGACCACGTGAGACAAGATCCCCCTGTTCCCTTTGTGTGTGTTCTCTTTTCTTTTGCTTTCTCTTGATCTTTCTCTCTTCTTTGCTTGAGTTGTCCCTTTCATGTGTGACAACGCCACTTCTATGCTACTTGGTCTTTAGAAAGCGCATACGTTGCAAAATGAATCCTTCCTCAAGACCCTTCACACGTTTCTTCTTTAGAGTCATATTCTCAACTTGAAACCCTAACGGAACAAGTTTCCTTCATCATGGGTTCGTAAAGAAAGGACTTGGAAACCTTCCTCTAAAGTGGGAACAGTCTTAATTTTCCCCTCACATGGGGGCATGTCCTTCCTTTTGAATTCCTTGATGAAGTGAACATCTTTCAAAAGGATTCCTTGATGATGAATCAATTTGAGAAAGAAGACATTAACTCTTGAATGATGAGTCCCTTGAGTGGACCCCTCCTTTTCACATCGGGTTCCCAAGGGACCCCTTCAAAAAAAATTAACAAGTTCTATGACATCTAGCTCGAGGGTAGCTCGACTAGACCAGTTTTTCTTATGTGTGTCTAGTCCAAAGGCAGCTCGACTACACCTACTTCATGTCCTTACGTCTAGCTTGGGGGCAGCCCAACTAGACTTCACTTTTCAAACAACACGTTTGTTGAGTTGACACTCATTCCTTTTGAAGGGTTCCCAAGGGACCCCTTTGAAAGTCTTGCAACTTAGCGATGGTCTGCATGACTGTCCATTCACAAGCCTACACAGCCTCTTCCTAATGTGTTATATCTACAGATAAACATGTCGCCATCTCTGACTCTGCAAATTCCCCTTTGCTCAGTCTCCTTCATGTGAGAGTTCTTGAAGGATACCTCTTTTGTAGGACCATGAGCCATTGAGGCACTTTCGTTCTTCAGCTTTATAGTTTCGTGGAACTATGGAGTTCTTTCCTGCACTTATGAGTTCATCAGACCATGCTCTTCTTCCTCATCGGTTCAAGTATACATCTCTTACCTTTCTATTCCTTACTACTCTACTTTACCGAAGAACTCATCAGTACTTGTGCTCGCTAAAGTGGGAGAAAAAAGGATAGGCATGAATTTGCACCCCTAACACAAATTCCCCTTTTACCCTTTACACTTTAGAAAACCTAAGGCAGAGACTTAATTCTACATAAGCACATTGCTCACATCACACTTGGTGCCTATTTTGTGTGTTGGTGGAGGAATTTTTGTCGGGGATGCCCACACGGCACCCAGACGTCTGCACAGTGCACTTACGTCCCTGGCAAATTCTTGCAGCTGGAGTCTACAAAGATGTTACACTTCCTATTGGAAGTCAAAGTGTAATGCCTCCCTTCATTTAGCCGACCTGAATATGGCCGTTTCCATCTTCTCCCTTCATATTCTTCATCTCTTCTTCCATTCTCAAGTTTTGCAAGATTATTTTTAGCATTCTCTCCATTCCATTCACTCATCCACAAGCTTTGTAGTAGCACTTCACACTTCATAGCAGCAATCCACTACTCCATCACTCTGATAGTGCAAGCACAGGATAAACACCATTGCAGCAGAGGCTTGAGTTCCTCTCATCTTCTCCTCCACTAGCCTTGAGCGCTTTGGACAGAGGTGGTAAGCTCCTCTTATCTTCTCTATCATTTTGGTTGAGTAAGCGCGTACTGTTTTGTAGTGTCTTTTGTTTACATAGCTTGTCTTCTCTTCTTTATCATATTTTTCCTATCATTGCAAACTTGGTTGTCCATGGAGGTGGAAACACCAAAATGGGGTTCTGACTAAGGCAGACCCCTAAATATCCCCCCAACATTTGCCCACTTTCCTATGTGCAGGTGGAGAGATCTTGGAGCAAGCTAGCGAGAAGATTGTTGTGTGAGATCGTCTTCGTCACCCTTGTGGTAATCTATTTCCTTTATTGCATTTGTCTTTATGTCTCACTCTTCTTAGTCTTATTCTTCACTTCCCGAAACTCTTAAACTAGTCTAATAGTCCCTTTTTAAGAGTTTAAGCTCTTCTCTCAAGTTTTTTTCCCATACGAATGCCAGCGCACCTGTGAGATGCCAACGCATCGCGCTGTCATCCTAGAACTAAGCTTTCGTCCTTCACCAAAGAGCTACCTGAGATGCAGAGTTGACTCTAAAGATCGACTCGCCTAGCATCCCCTTAACTCTCAAATTTGTAGAGTGATCAAAGGACCTTATAGTCATCATCATTCTCATCCCGCCTATCCTAACCTTCCTTTAAACTGAGGTAAGTTTGGGCAGCCATATTGCTCTCAACCTTTCGTGATCTAGGGCCTTGCAGTGGTTGGTCCCCCTCTCTTATAGATGCTAGTGTGGTTCTTGCTTGCTTCCATTTTCTTCCTATGCTATGATCTTGTGGTTGTCATAAACAACTTGGGTCTCCTATGGGAAAGTGGTGTACTCTCTAGTTGACTTGAATCTTAAAGACCCAATGTTGTCCTAAAAATGGTATAAATCTAGTTCTTTCCTCTAGAGAAGTTTAGTATCATGGAAAAGACTAGGATTTTGACCAAAGAATAACATATATAACTCTAGACTGTCTTTGGAAGCGCGTCTATAGAATTTTGCTACCAATTTGTTTATGTTTTTATGTAGCACTAAGAGGTGTTTCTTCAGAGCCTTTGGACTCAGATGTCTAAGTCTGAAATGACGACCCATGGATTTTACCTTAGGGATCTTGACCTTATGTGAGATCATGAAGGGGATAATTATTACGACACAGGTGGTGGTAATATGGGTCTCTCTACTGCTATGTCAGCTTTCTCTTCCTCTTCATCTAGGACAATTGATGCGATGAGAAATTGGCGGGGTTTTTCATTCTTCTAAAAAATGAGGTTCTTAAGCTTCTTATGATGTCTGTTTGTTCACCTTCAATATATGTGAGACTAGGTTGAAGAATTGGTGCTACAAGATCCGGTTGTTGAACTGGGGCAGTTTGTTGCCAAATGGTCATAAAAGTTAGTGGTGTTATGGGATGGTTGTGAAGCTCAAGACCCTAGGGTTCAAGTGTTGTTTTGGAATGATACTACATCTTTGGGAATCAAAATGTTGAATAACTAAGGTCTATATTCCACTTCCTTATCCAGAGGATATGTTGCGGGAAATCCTATTTGTACTATCTGCAAGTCTCAAGTAACTGTTAATATCATGGACGTCTGAGTGGAGGAATGACCTTAATGGTTTGTTTGATTTTGATTTCAAATAGGTAGGATGGAAATAATGAATGTGGGACTATCTGACCTTTTGTCTTTCCAATTATTTTGGTTCGAACAATGATCTTGTGAACAACTCTTTCTCAACTTTTTCTCTGTGTTTTGAAGTATGACAAGTGATAAGACAACACTTGGACTGACTCAACAAGCATGGACTTATGTGAACTTCATGTCTATAACTTAGGTTGTGAAATCACAACACCCAAACCATAGTTCTCAAATGTTTACTTTGATTAATGTACCCTAAAATCAAAACCAGAATGTTCAGAAACCTTTAAGGAAAGATGCTTTCAAAGGGGTGCAAACATAAGGCTTCTCTCATAAGTGTGCACTAAATCAAAGGGTTTGTGGTTTAACCATCTCATTCAATGTTTGTTTTGAATGTATTATTTTTCTTTAACTCAAACGCAAAATTTGATGTCAAATTGTTTTGAATGTAATGGGACAAGTTTAACATAAAATAGCAATTACAACCCTATGGGATAGACACCATTCTCTTAGGTAGGCCTGCCTCATGCTCTGAAGAGACGATTTTACATGCAACTTATGGTGTGAACCTATAGTCGGACATGGCAAGTAACTTCTCGGAAGTAAATTCTGATGCACCAATTTTAGAGAATATTTTTGGATAATAAGGTGGCTTCTAAAATAATTTGGTTATTAGTGGTAACTATGAATGTAGAAATCTAACACTCACCCACTGGCCACTTAAGGCTCTTTAACCATTTTCGTTCCACTTAAGGTATGGGATTAGGTGCAGTCTATTGTTAGCATAGCTTCAAGATACTTTCTTACAAATTTGTAACCTTTAATATAGCTCGCCAGTAAACGTGCTTCGAGACCTTGCAATGAGTTCTCCAACACGGGATGTATCTCAAGGCAAGCCCCCTCTTTAAGGTAAAATTTTAAAAGTAAAGTGCAATGCTCAAAAATGTTCTTTCGCTTACTCAAGATCGCCAAAAGGTGTGAGGGGAGAAGATAAAACACTTTTAGCTTTGCCAATAAATGGATGCACAGTGAACAATCCATAGCAATTTATTCATTTTAAACACCTCGAGCGATGTTATCCCCAAACATTTGTGAGTAAAAAAAAACAAAGTTCTTTTAATTTGTACCAATACGAAATGTTCAAGACATCAAGCAATTAAGCTAGCAATGGTGAAATATCCCAAAGAAAGATTTATTCATTTTTATGAGCTCCAATAGAGGTGTTTCTAAGAAAGGCAATCATTTTCCTATCTTGGTCAACAAATGTAAAAACGTGCATGTGTCAACAAAATAAAAAATGATTTCGATTTTTTTATGCACCAAAATTAAAGGTTCTTACTTATGAAAACATTAAATGTGTTCATTTTTAGAGCCCAAAACTAAAGTTTTTTTGTTCTTTTTATTAGCACCAAAAAAAAAGTTTCTAAGTTAAAAAGCTTAAAATTTGTTCATTTTATCAACACCAAAATCAAGTGTGAGTTTGTTGTTGTTCATTTTTAGAGAACCAAAAGAAAGTTCCTAAGTTAAAAAAGCTTAAAATTTGTTCTTTTTAATAGCACCAAAATCAAAGTGTGAGTTTGTTGTTCATTTTTAGAGCACCAAAAAAAAAGTTCCTAAGTTAATTAAAAGTATTTCAACAACTGGGACCGAACGTCTTCCCTACAATAAACATGTTAAAGTTGTAATCCTACATCCAAAAATAAACACATGTTAGTGAAAAAAACCTATTACAAGAGTGCAGGATTGGTGCATTTGTCCATCAGAACAACTGCTCATAATAGAAAATACAAATGCACAAGTTTTAGACAACTGCACATTTTTAGAAACAAATGCTAAAAAATCTTGTCAAACAAATGCTAACTTATGAAATTACAAATGCGCCAGTTTCAGACAAATGTGTCATTCCCCATGTGACAAATGCGTAGTTCTTCTAAAAAATGCACAGTTTTATTGACACACAAATGCTCAAACTTTCTGAACAGATGCTCAGGTCTTCTGGACAAGCACGTGAAAACTTTGACAAAAGCATTTTCAGGACTTGTAGCTTCAAAAATGACTCAAACGAATGTTAGAGGAGACAAGGGTCCTGTTAGGCATTCCAGAATGTGTGAGGGGGAAGAAGGACATTAGAATAATGATCCAAGAAGAACATGAAAGAAATCTGACGAAGAAATCTAATCTACAACCAAAAAGCTTAAAATCTAAAATCTAAAAACTCCTACACATACGAAATTGAAACTATTTTATTGCAAACATGATGAAGAACCTATTGATTACCAAATGAAATGAAAAAAAATGATAGTATTTACCATCCCATAGTGGAGCGTATTCACTTGATGTTGGATTTCTCTTATCATAACGAAGCCTCCAAAGTTCGAGTGCAAAGTGTGGATGAATGCTTGTTGTGTTTGGTTGATTGAAGACAATGGATGAAGCTCTCTCAAGGATGATCTTGATAGCACTTCATTGCTCAATGTATGTTAATTCTCCGATCCTTTTTTATGAGGAGAGAGGTTTGTTATATAAAAAATGAGATTTGAAATGGACGATCAAGATCGTTTTGAAGAATATCCAGATCAACGGTTGGAGTGTGTTGAGAGGATATAGACATGAAAGAATTGTGCACAGTTGATTGCACAATTTGTGTGATTGGGAAATAGATTGGCTAGTCAGGGATGTGATTGATCAATTAACAGAATAGATTGATCAATCAATTTTGTGATGGCTTAGTTAGGAATGTGATGTCTTAGTAAACAAAATAGATTGTTTAGTTAACACAATAGATTGATTAGTTAACAAATTAGATTGCTTAGTTAGCAATCATAATTTGCTCAATTAGAAAGTGGGTGAGGAATATGAATCCATTGATTTAATTAATTAATTCTTTTTCTTGGAGTTGAATGTGTAAAATCAAGTTTAACTATTGCAAACAAAGTTACATTAGTTTGATTTGAATAGTTTGATTTAATTATTCAAATTTTGGAGGGAAAGTGTCGTAATTAAATTAGTATTTAATAATTTAATCCACTTATGGGAATAAGATGATTTAGTAACATAATTAAATAATTGGCATTATTTAATCAATCATGATGAAATAAGGTGGGATTAAGACTTTATTAAATAAATAAAATTTATTTAATTGGTCGAAATAATGAAATGTGAATTAATCAAATAATTTTGTTTTATTTAATTAAAAGAGGAATTATGGTTTCGGGGACTTTATTAAATAATTAAAATTTATTTAATTTGTTTGAAATGATGAAAAAGTGAATTAATTAAATAATGTTGTATTATTCAATTAATAGAGGAATTAAGGTTTTTGATGTTGTTTTGATGTGATGCAATGTGGTGTGATGTGGTGCGATGTGGGAATGTTGCAGTCTGATTTCGAGATGATCTGAGACATTATGGGATAATTTTGAGATGTTCTGAGGTGATTCTCAGATGTTTTGAGACATTATGAAGTGTTACGAGATAGTTTTGAGTCATTTTGAGATGTTACGGGATGATTTTGAGTCAATTCTAAAGTGTTACGAGATGATTTTGAGTCATTCTGAAGTGTTACAAGATGATTCTGAATCATTTTGAAGTGTTACGAGATGATTCTGAATCATTTCAAAGTGTTACAGGATGATTTTGAGTCATTCTGAAGTGTTACGAGATGATTCCAAGTCATTCTGAATTGTTATAGGATGATTATGAGTCATTCTGAAGTGTTACGAGATGATTTTGAGTCGTTCTGAAGTGTTACGGGATGATTCTGAGTCATTTCAAAGTGTTACAGGGTGATTGGAGATGATGTTCCATATCGTTTGATGTTGTTTGAGGTTGTTTGACTTTTTTGATGTCGTTCAATGTTGTTTGATGTCGTTCAATACTGTTTGATGTCGTTCAATACTGTTTGATGTCGTTTGGTGTTGTTTGATGTTATTTGAGGTTGTGTGATAGGTGTCAGGTCAATTTTATATGTCTACACATATAATACCTTAATATCATTTCAAGAAACACATCATTGATCTATCAATTAAATGTAATATTTTAAATATCACTAATAGTTGCTTGGTAAAAGTGTTGCAAGGTGTGTGCCCTTGGTCTCCTTGTGTTGTGTAACGCAACACGTGGGTTTGTGACATGGCTTAACCACCTCTCATGGATTCATTAACTCTGGCAATTGTATCAGGCATTAATAGGTCAATCTTTTGGTGCAACAACATTTTTTTGTCCAACAATTGGTATAAGAGTTTGGGTCACGAGTTTGAACCCCTCACTTGCATTGGGGGGATTGTTGCAAGGTGTGTTCCCTTGGTCTCCTTATGTTGTGCAATGCAATGCTTGGATTCGTGACATGGCTTAACCACCTCTTGTGGATTCATTAACTTCGACGATTGTATTGAGCATTAACAAGTCAATCTTTTGGTGCAACGGTAAATGTTTGTCCAACAAAAGGATGATTCAATACATCAAGTAGAAGTGCATGCGTAGCTACTCCATATTATTAGTTAATAAGAGAAGCCATACACATTACATCTACAACATGCTTTGCCACAGTATCTTCAAGTACTTTAACAAAATCCATTGCATTCCTACAACTAATTTTCAATTATTAAAACCTTGGATAGCATTGACACTTCTTTTATGCTAGGAATAATGACTGACAAACCCTTCGAAAGATTCAAAAATATCAAAGCATACCTTACTAATTGAAACCATAGCTTGTGGCACTATAGCAATGTCATATGTGTGATTAGAGATGAATCCCACCCAAAATGGGTGTCTCAGATCAAAACATAAGATATCCATTAAATTTTGTTAAGTGGGCAACCTCCTACATTTTTTGGCAAGTAGCTAGAATCAAACCCTAAGTGTTTATTTTTTGGCACCCATACTCACTTTGAAAAACTACTTTATAAATTATCACTGGCAAGTGTCAAGAGTTGGGTGGAACTTGGAAGCAAGGAACTACAAAGGAACAAGCATAAAAATGGTGAGTGTCAAGCCTAGAAGGGAAATTGGAACTTGGACCAAGGAGCAAAGTAGGTTAGGGTTCAAGAGAGATGGAAATGATAATCAAGACCAAAGGGGATGAAAGAGAAATAAAAGACTAGGTGGAAGTTGAGGTCATACTAGAAACTAGAATTGGAACCTAAAGGTTTTGGGTTCCAATTTGCACTTGGGGTCCAGGTTCTTGGGAGAAAGATGAATCAAGGATTAGGGGCAAGAGTGAACTTGGATGTAGAACCTAAAGGTTCTAGGTTCCAAGTTTATTTTGGGACCTAGTGCTTGAAAGGCTCAAAGAGGAGGAACTAGCAAGGTTCAAACCTTTAGAGAAATTGGAACTTCGAACCTTTCGGTTCCAAGTTTCAATTATGTCTTGGGATTTGAGGTATGAAAAGTAAGGGGGATGAAAAAATGTGGGAAGTGAGGATTGGATGGGAAACAAGACTTGGAACATGAGGTTCCAAGTTCAAAATGAGGTTTGAGGTTTGATGATAGCGTTAGAAGATGGGAGGGAAGGGGGAACTTGGAACCTACAAGTTTCAATTCTTCATTGGGGCTCAAGGACTAACAAACATCAAAGGGAAAGGAACAACCATGTGGATTGTATAGAAACACAAACTTCTAAAATTTTAACAAGTCCTAACACCCCTCAACATATTTATATCAAATAGATATTTGGATCCTAAAACTTCACAAATATATGTGACTAGTAAGCTAAATTTTATGTGTTATTCACAACCACTTGCATATTCTAGGGTTGTTGAAATATCACATATTTCATTTTTAATGTTATAGTATATTTCTATATAAAATATAAAAAATCGCATCTTCCCAAGTTCATTGTCCATCTCAACCTATTCCAACATTCTTGATCTTATGATTAGAGAAATAAATTCTAAATATTAGTATTCATTGCTAATGGTTTTGACTACTTGAGTTTTTTTCCTTGATGTTTCAGATCATAATTCATGATCCATCATTAGGGAGAAGAAAGCACGTATACACAATATTTAAAATTTGAATTATTAAAAAGTACTAATTAAAAAATGCCTTTTTGTAAAAGGAAAGCAACAACATATCATAAATTGCATAAAAACTACTAATTTATAAGTTACCAGATTTTTTGGAAACCCCTCAACATATTTATCTCAAATAGATATTTGGATCCTAACATTTCATAAATCTATAACCAATAAACTAAATTTTATGTGTTATTCACAACCACTTGCATATTCTAGGCTTGTTAAAATATCACATATTACATTTTAAATGATATATTCCATTTCTAAGTAAAATCCAAAAATCACATCATACAAAGCTCTTTGTCCATCTCAGCCTATTCCAACATCCTCAGTCTTGCAGTTAGAGAAAAAATTCCAAATATTAGTGTGCATTGCTTATGGTTTTGACTATTTGAATTTTTCTCGTTGGCATTTTAGATCAAACTCCATGATCTCTTGCTTTCTTCTTCTTGATGATGGATCATGGAATTTGTTTTGAAATGTCAAGGGAAAAAATTCATGCGATTAAAATTAGAAGCAATGCATACTAATATCATGGACTATGGAGATTACATTTCTACATCTAAATAGTGAACTTTAAAATTGGATTTTTCAAATAATATTTAAAAGTTTCCTCCTCTTTGTATTAGAAATTATGAATTGATTTGTCATATGTTTGTATGTCATGTTAGTATATCATTGTATTTAAAGACATTTATTTGTTCATTTTAAAATATGTTGAATATACAAGAAAAAGATAAAATCATTAGAATGTATTTAAATTTGTAAATAAACAAAAGAATCGCATATGCATATAAACCATACACATGTTATTAAATATTATTTTTGATGATACTCGTCTTATTAAAACTAATAAACCTAAACATTGACTATAAAAAACTTATTTAAAAATAAATTATAACATGTTTATATATACTTCTTAATCTCAAAAAGAAATGTTAATAACACATATCGAAAGGTTGTAGGAGATGGTCTTCAATTAGATTGGACATCCAACATTCACTATCATTCTTGATGATACCAAACAAGGGGAAGTTGGCAAGTCATAATTACTATAGTAATTAAATAAGGGAAGTTGATAAGCCATAATAACTGGAGTAACCAAACAAGGGAAGGTACATTTGACATTAGCTAATCAAGATAACTAATTTTTATTGCCAAGTTAACAATTTAGATGTTGTCATTACTATGGGATGTAAACCAATAATTAAAAAAGGCACTAAGTACCTAAGAGCGGATACCTGTTTTAGAGTTCACCATCAATCCCGGCAATAGCGGACAGGGAGGGAAGTCGGTGCGCTATAATCACTGGAGTCATTCAACAATTTAAGACTCCCTGACGACTGTCCCACAAATGCGCCTGCAATTCTTTTCACACGACGTGTCCAATTTTTTTCCACCCATCTCCTCGGGTGCGTATTTGTGTGCGGAATGGCTTTTGCTCGGCCGTGCACCAGAGCTCAATTATGTCTTAGTGGAAGACACGAATGGGACAACGGAAGTATATTCAGCAGTACAATCTCCTTCAACTCTGAATCCTGTCCACGTAAATCGCCTTATGTCCTGTTCTTCTCCCCATCACATCATTAATGACTGGCTGTTCGATGTTCATTGGTCGTTAATCTCATAGTGTACATGTACCCGTTGCAGAGCTTTTCCCACCATTAAAACAGAGGGTAGTTAGATCTGTAATTCAACGACCTTTCCTTATAACTACCTACTCATATTTGCCACTGCACTGCCATATATTGTCTTGTCCACCTGAAGCAAACAAGCAGAAAATGGGAAGCCCGAAGGCGCATCTAGCGATGTTTCCCTCGTTCGGAATGGGGCATCTGATTCCCTTCATAGAATTCGCTAAGCGATTGGCAGCGGACCACTCCTTCACAGTGACCTTCATCACCTCTTCCTTCTTGCTCTCCCCGCCTCAAATCTCTACCATCCGCTGCTTGGCCTCTTCCGGCTTGGACATCCGCATCTTGGAGTTCCCTCCGCCGGAGGAGGAGGATGAGGCAGAGAAGGCCCATTCGGAGGGCGAGCACATGTTCCACATGCTTCAGCTAATCGAAAAGGCCAAAGCCCCACTCCAGGACCTTCTCCGTACTCTCAAAGACGACATATGCGCCTTCGTCACCGACCTCTTCTGCACCGTCATGCTTGAACCCAGTGCTGCCCTGCACATTCCTGCATATGTCTTATTAACCACATCCGCCTCAAATCTGTGCCTCATGTTTTACCACCCGACACTCCACGCCCACACCACGAGCTCCCTCGTCGACATGGAAGGCCCCGTCGACATTCCCGGCCTGCCCTCAATGCCGGCCCGGTACTTCCCGGACCCGATGCAGCGAAGAACCGAACCGGTTTACCATCTCTTCCTTCGCCTTTCACACCGCCTCTGCAACGCCAACGGGATACTGCTAAATACTTTTCATGATCTCGAGAGCGGCAGCATTCGAGGTCTGATCGACAGGAAGCGGGAGCTTCTCCCGGACGGAATCGACAAGGGACCCGAGATTTACCCAATCGGTCCGTTGATTAGGCCATCGGATAAGGAAGCTCAGGAGAGCGGGTGTCTCGAGTGGCTGGATCGACAACCTGTGGCGTCGGTCATCTTTGTGTCGTTCGGAAGCGTGTTTTTTATGTCGGCGGAGCAGACGAGAGAGCTGGCGTTGGGATTGGAGGCTAGCGGGGAACGGTTTTTATGGGTTCTGCGGAAGCCACCGGCGCAATCGATGTCGGAGCTGCTTCCGCCCGGTTTTGAGGAGCGGACTCGCGAGAGGGGTGTGGTGTGGACTTCATGGGCGCCGCAGATACGTGTGCTATCTCACCCGTCGACCGGGGGTTTTGTGACCCACTGCGGGTGGAATTCTGTGTTGGAGAGTGTTACATACGGGGTTCCACTGGTTGCTTGGCCGCTTGGGGCGGACCAGAGGACAGTTGCGTTTTTTCTGGTGAAAGAAATTAGGTTGGCCATTGAACCGCATTGGGCGCCCGGCTGGTCAGTGAGCAAGGAGGAAGTGCAGAGATTAACGAGGGAAGTCATACGAGGGGAGGGCGGACGTGCGGTGAGGGCCAGGGCAGCAGAATTGAAGGAGAGTGCCAGCAATGCGTGGGCTGTTGGGGGGTGTTCCACAGAGGCTCTATCAGCACTAGCCGCTCACTGGAAGAATAACATGTGAAGCTCTAATTGTGCTAATGCAACAGTTATAAAGCTACTCCTTTTGTATTTCCCCTTTTCTCATTCCCTATTCTTCTTAGGTGGGTTTTGTTCAAAGAGACCACTATTCCCCTCCTTTTAGATGGCTTTGTTGAAATAGACCACTATTCCCTTCTTCTCTTGGGGTGGCTTTGTTGAAAGAGACTTCCCTTGTCTTTATTGAATGATAATCATTATTCCCTTCTTATGTGGTTTTATTGAAAGAGACCATTATTCCCCTCTTCTTAGGTGGTGTTGTTAAAAGTTTCATGATGTTTGTGATTTACAAATTCTAATAAGATCGTTGGTTGACGTATGCATTTATTTGTGAATATTCTCATTTCTCAAGTCAATAGTGTTGAATTTGTCTTATGTTTAGATACAAAGTAGAGGATCAACATACTTTTGTATGTACCATTTAATTGTAGTATTCTTTAAAATTATGTCAATATAATATTTGGGATGAGATGTCAATTAAGTTTAGGTTTTAGTGATGAGATAATAATTAAGAGGTGTGCTTATCTATTTATAGGAAATATGATTGTTTTTAATAAAGTGAAACAATTTTGGAGATTAAATAATATAGTTTGGGGAGTGAGACAACTTTTTAAATTGTGCATTTTAGACAATCTACAAGTTAGTTTTGCTATTTGATATGGGAGCATAAGCATGTGCTTATATCTCTTTGGCCAAGAGCTAAGGATTGGAGGTATCCATTTTGTTAAAGTTGCTCAAGGTACAATACCAAACTCCATGCCTTAGGACAATATACACTCTTATGGATTTAGCCACCAACAATGGTGTGTGTAATTTGTCAAATGTTTAGATGCAAGGTGGAGGATCGTCACACATTTGTATGTACTATTTAATAATAGCACAAGCATAATTATCGAAGATAAAGTGGGGCCATGAAAGACAACAAATATCTTTGAATTCTTTAATCCATTGAAAACTTGGTTGAATTGATACTTGATACCTTTGAATCAGATAAAGATTAAAAAAATGCACACACAATGGTAACCCTCTTAGGGGAAAGGACCTAGTAGTTGAGCATGTTCTAATAGTTGCCAAGGTTCTTGTAATATTTTGATCTACTGATTGGACATATATAGACCATTCATTGAACATTTAAATATCAACGTTTATATTTTTGTATTAATAACTACAATGTTATTAATCATTTTAAATTTACTTTACATGTATCATGGATATATTAATATTTGTACAACTACCCAATAATCAATTTAAAAATAATAAATATTTTCCATTTATTACATATTGAATATGAAACAAAATAATATGTTATTTATAATAAATTCACTTAGTACTTCTTCAAACATAACAAAATTAATATTAAATATTACATTTCTATTTGTATAGTTTTAAAATAAAATTGTCCAAATACATGGACAAAATAGTCAAATCTATACATGTTTCCTACTTAATAAATACTTTAAACTATACAACTTTCAATTCACAACTTGACATAAATTAAAAAAACTCTATTTGTAGTTATTCATCCTTATCTTTCATTAATTCTAAGCAGCAAATGTTGAGATTGTAGACTTCACCCCACAACTATTAAGTACCTGCAAAATTAAAATGCAGCTCTAAGACCCACCATTTTGATCAAAACAAGCAATTACTACAACAAAATTAAAAATTTCCTCTTTCAATCCCAAACATCACCTCTTATCCAATAAGAATGTAGGATTTGCAAACCAAGGATCAAACAATTTCAAATATCAAAAGGGAAAGAAGTTATAAAATGACATATGGTGCAATAAAGCCAATTAAATTCTCTTTGCATACATCAAACCTCTAAAGATATTATTAGACTAGATAAAGCATCAAATTTTGCATTCTCATTTTCACTACTTACAATCAAACCTATCAAGAGATTACTGAAGGGAGAAATCTAGATAATTTATTCACTATGTAGTAGTCACCTTTATACAAGGACAAAGCAGTTGTAAGAACGGTTGGTTTAACTAAAGATAGCTAAACTATACACCTCTGCTATCATTATCAATGTAATATGCTACCCCCTTATTACATTATTCTTACAAATGTACCCCTAAAAACCTAAAATTCACTTTGCCAAGGGATCCCCCCTTAAGGCTTACATAACAAAACTTGTTGATTACAAAGATATGCATTCTTAAGAAGATCTCCTTTTGAAAAAATAAATCTTGAATCAAGTGGAACTCTATCAAGCTACATCATGGCCCTCGAAAGGGTATAGCTTCGAGCTGAATTCTCAAGTTCTTGGACTACCATTTTCCTAAACTCTCAAACTGAATTGGTTCTCGGATTATTCGACAATAATCCATATCGAGCTCTGCAAATATATGGCTCCATCAAGTTATCTCTTGACCCTTGTAAGGGTATAATTCTCGATCACGGTCTCGTAAACTCGCTAGACAACAATCCATATTGAGTTCTACACCAAATCCCTTACTTGTTTCCAAAAATCAAACTTCACAATATATGTATTCTTGAAATCCATCAACATCAACAAGGTAAACAAGAAAGAAAGCAAAAATGCTTCTCATGAAAAGCACCATCTCAAAGTGAGAAGCTAACTTGAGATGATGGAAATTCCTCCCTCCTCCCTCCTCCAATGCCACCAACCTCTAATAGATCATGTTACACTTTATCTATTTCACATGTCTTGGATGAGTCTTTGGAGGCCTCATCTAGTGTAACAAAGATAGCCTCAAAATTCAAAGAATAAGTGTTTGAAGACCCATTGGTAACATTGATAATGTAAAGAGCGGAACTCTTTAAAACAAACAGCAACAATACTTTAAATAAAATCATGTATATTCAAAATAAAGTCGTCATCTCATTAATTTGGACATCAAAGAAACTAGTCGATTTCACAACGACATAAAAGTCGATAAGATAAATTCATATACAATTCCAGTCTAAATACATACATGTGTCATATTACACAATTTCGATTAAAAATACAATAGATGATAATAATATCAGTTACAATTCAAGTCTTAGGCATTCAGTCGCCTTAAGCTCTTCATTACATAATAAAGAATACATAAATCATAAAAGAAGATGCCATCCATTGATCTTCAACCCAATAGCTAATCTTCATAAAGAAGACGAGAACAAGGATCAGGTGCTTTTTCCGCCCAACCTCGATGCTTACACTTCCCCAGAATTCCTTAGTCAATCAAGAAATACCCGACCCTACATGAATAGATTAGCAAAAAGCAGTCTACGAGCAAGATGGAATCTAGTGCGTGCCTAGTATAACTAGTAAAACCACAAGCATTTTCATTTTTCTAAATCATTTAAGAAACAAGCAAGTTTGATACTAAAATATGGTAGAGAGTTCAATAAATCCATCTATTTCAATGGTCCTTAAGCTACTTGGCCAAGTAAAATGTCATGCACGACAAATAAAGCAGTTTTGGAAAAGCAAAACTACACTCTCTATTAACCCATATTCGGCACCGGTCCCAGAAGATAACTTTCCCAAAATCATAACATGCACATTCATTTATCAAGCATGCATGGTCTAAGTAGTCAAATACAATCTTTTAAAACAATAAAATTGAAAACTTGTTTGAAGCGAAAAAAGTTTAAAAAGTTGTCTTTTTCATTGTTTAAATCCATAAAAGACATAAAATTAATAATTAAATTGAGTAAATTAAAAATCAAGAATAATGAAGGTGTATCTCCAGTATGCAATTAAAATACATATAAAATAGTCTGAAAAGAGCACACGCTCATTCGTTATTGTACTCATCTATTTAATATTGTTCAAGTTCGTTTTTGCTGTTTCAAGTAAATCATATTTAAATTTAAATGGTTTATTTTTTGTTTTACATATTTTCAGAAAATAAATAAATAATCTTTCAAACAGATTTAAAATAACTCATTTCTATTTCTGTTTTGACTATTTTATTTGCAATTTTTGCTGAGTCTAATCTCTATCTTGAAATTTCGTTTTAAAATTTAAAGGATATTTTATCTAAAATATCTTGTCTTGAACATTTTTAAAGTGCTTTTTAAATTGGAATAAAAACATTCGTTTTCTATTTAAGATGTTTTTGAATCTAAATTTTAAAAGATTGTTTTTTTGTTTTGAATTTCTTCCTAAAGAAATCAACTGTTTTATTTCATGATCTCAATCAAAATTCTTCCTAAAGTTTTATGTTTCCAAATTCAATGTATTCTGGAAATAAAATTCTCAGTTTGATCATTTGAAATTTTCTACTAAATGTAATAAAACAAAGATTCTTTAATTGATTTACCATTTCAATCTGGAGATTGTTCTTTTCTTAAATGGCTAAAAAAAAAAATAGTAATTCTCTTTTATTTTTAACAACTAAATACCAGAATTTAGAGAAGAATTGTAAGACTTATTGTAAAATTTATGAATTGATTTTCAAATCCTACCTGGTAAATTCTGGAAAAATTGATGGTTGTGTGCTTCCTCTATAGTTTTCTGAAGCTTCTCAGTCTCTCTATGATTCTTTCCTGCCTTGCCTTCTACCTGTGCTGGCACACTTGTCTCTCTCTCTTTTTTTTTTCCTGAGATCTCTGTATTTTTCCTAAGACCTTTGTATTCCTCCTTTCTTTGTTCCTTAAGTCCCCTTGCTACCTAGCGCGTGACGAGAGTGTGATTTCCTTGGAAGGTCACACCTTATTCTTTTGTGTGCGTGGAGAGGACTAGGGAGCTAGTCCTTGGTCGCGTGGTTTCTTGTGGTTGTGTAGACTGTAAATGGAGATCCTTTTGGAGGCCGCATGAGGAGATACCTTTGGAGAATACTTCTCCCTGCAGCGTGGAGTGTGATGAAGTGTGGGGAGACTTCCCTAATTTGGGAGATTCTTCTCCTTGCACGCCTATTCTTGTTCTTTGCCAGATGTGTGGTCAGTGGTTGCAAGGTGAGTGGGTACCTTTGGAGGCCGCCCCTTTGCTAATTTCCTGTGCTTGGAAATTAGACCATCCTCCCTGCCAGGTGCATACCTTCTCTCGTAAATTTGGTGCGCCTTCTTCTTACTATGCTGGCTGCAAAGCATGCAAATACAGTCCTCCCTCTCTTTCCCAAAACAATAAAATCTTTGTCTTATTTTGTTTTTGCTCAAGAACACTAAAAACAGATTTTTCTATCCCTCTCCAAATTTAAAATTCTTCCTGTATATCCTTCTTCTTTCATGCATTTATTTTAACAAGAATTGAGATCCACTATTTTAGATTGATCTCTAGTTCAATTTTTGAACTCCAAGTATTGAAATAAAAATCTGATTGCTTTTTAGTTTGATTGAAGATATTTCTTCAATTTGTTAGCTGAAGTTTGATTTGATTGCAAAGTTCAATTTGCACGTGAATTTTTTTTTCAATTTGTTTCCAATAACTCTATTTTAAGATTTTTGTTCAATTTCTGAATTTAAAATATTTTCTCCTTTCATATTTTTAATTAAAAACATTTAAATTAATAAAACACTTAATTAATTTAAATTTTAATAAATTTCGAAATAAAAGCCAATTCTATTTTAAATTTCAAAATACAAGCACATTATTTTCAAACAATAATAAAATATTTCAACAAGAAATCCAATCATTTAATTTAAGTCAATTTCATCAAATTTAACCAAATCATCATTTAAATCAACATGTATTTTTCTCAATTTTGAGAAATTAAATTAAAACTAAATTTAAAATTTGCAAACACGATAAACACAAAATGCATTAAAAA
Source organism: Sequoiadendron giganteum (assembly GCA_007115665.2). NCBI lineage: Eukaryota > Viridiplantae > Streptophyta > Pinopsida > Cupressales > Cupressaceae > Sequoiadendron > Sequoiadendron giganteum. The sequence continues at coordinate 323,384,126 of CM021101.1, read as the reverse complement.
TATTATCTAAGTGAGTGTGTGATATTTCGTCTTACTTATAAATGTCAATCAGCTAAACAACTCTACCTGATCGTTGTTCTCGCCTTCAATCACGTTCACCTATTCTTGCGTTCACTTGCATTCGATTTTTCATTAGCAATGACAAACCCCGAAATTAAATATAAATGCATTTCAATTTAACTTTCATTAAAATAATAATTTAACTTCAATTTAAATAACGTCATCATGATTACTAATTGCATTTAATTAATCAAATGAAATCTATACTTGACATCCTTCCCCTCTTGGAAGAGACATCATCTCGATGTCTTATTAACCATTCAATAAGCATAACATCCTCATCAATAAAACATACTATCTCAATCAGTAAACATAGTATCTCAATAGGTAAAGCATAGTATTTCGATCATAATGAAATAGTAACTAACAACATAGTTCTCAAACATAAGCATAAACAATAATAGTAGCATCCACGCTATCAAATTTCACATGTGAATCAAAAACCAGAGTATCAAGTATCTCTGCATAAAATAAATGCTAATCTATGAAAGCAAATGAGGAAAATGACGGTCTATCGTCTCAGAATCCTCCCATGTAGGACTATCCTCAGTATATTGGTCCCACTGGACCTTGTACTAAGTACTATCTCTACTATGCAGCTTAATGCTACGCCTATCTAGGATTCAGATGGGCTCCACTAGCACCACCCTTGGATCCTGTACCTGTAATGAACGCCAATCAAGAATATGAGATGCATCATGATGATATGGTTTCAAAAAAGAAACATGGAAAACATTATGTAGTTGAGCTAGAGCAGGTGGTAACGCTAGTCTATATGCAACCAGATTAATAACTTTCAGTACATCAAATGGTCCCACAAATCTCGGTGCCAACTTTGATGATTTCCCAAATGAGATAGAGCTCTTATGAGGCTTAACCCTCAAGAAGACTTTATCTCCTGCAGTAAACTATCTGAAATTCATGTTCCTATGAGCATAGCTCTTCTGTCTATCGGCTGCTTCCTTCAACCTACCCTTGATCAGCTTCATTTGCTCATCCATTTCCTTGAGCATATCTGGACCAATGATGATCCTTTCTTCCATCCTGTCCCAATTGATAGGTGTGTGACATTTCCATCCATAAAGTGCCTCAAAAGGTGCCATACCCAAAGATGCATGATATGAGTTGTTGTAGAAAAACTCAACCAATAGAAAATATTCCTCCCACTTGTACTACTAATCCATGCAGTACATCCTCAGTAAGTCCTCCACAACCTGATTGACCCTTTTAGTTTGGCCATCGGTTTGTGGGTGATATGCAGAACTAAAATTCAATTTAGTTCCCAAAGCTGCATTCAATGTAGTCCAGAACCTAGATGTCATCCTAATATCCCTATCAGAAATAATGGTCTCTGGCACACCATGCAATCTGAATATCTCTTGCACAATTTCCTCGCAAGATTCAATGATCCATCATTCAAATTTCCAAGTATGAAATGTGAAACCTTCGTCAACTTATCAACAACTACTAAGATGGTATCATGCCTATTTCTACTCAAAGGTAATCCTTGGATGAAATCCATACTGATTACTTGCCACTTATACTCAAGTATATCGTGGGGATACATAAGTCTTGTTAGATGCACATGCTCAGCCTTGACTCGCTGGTATTCCAAACAACTAGCTACGTACTCCATAACATCTTTCTTCAGCTTAGGCCAAAAATACAAAGCCTTCAACTCTGCTACCATCTTCATAAATCCTGGATGCCCTGAATAAGGTGCATCATGAACTTCCTCAAGAATCAACTTCCTAAAATCTCCACCCTCAGGGATATACATCCTTCCTTGATATCTGGAAATACCATCAAACTCCATCACATATCCATCAAATCTATGATCTGAAGGATTCGCCTCTAAGGCTTGCCTAACCCTATCATAATGCTCATCTCTTGGAAGATACTGCAACACTTGTTGCCTCAAATTTGACCTTGTGGTCAACATACCAGAGAGATGTCTTCTCCTTCTAAGAGCATCTGCAACTCTATTTTCCTTACCCTTGATATACTCAATGCCAAAATCATACTCACTCAGGAACTCGAGCCACCTCCTTTGTCTCGCATTGAGGTTCGATTGTGTGAAGATGTACTTAAGTCCTAAATGATCTATCTTAAGCTCAAATGGTTTCCCTAGGAGATAATGTCTCCACATCTGCAATGCATGCACAATAGTTGTAAGCTCAAGATCATGTGTTGCATAATTCAACTCATACTGTTTTAGTTTCCTGGACTCATATGCAACCAATTTCCCTTCCTGCATTAGCACAGCTCCTACACCTTCACCTGATGCATCTGTAATCACTATGAAGTGCCCATTAGGATCTAGTATAGTCAACACTGGTGTCGATGTCAACTTTTGTTTAAGAATCTGAAATGCTTCTTCGCACTTCTGTGTCCACTCATATTTCTTTCCCTTCTTCTGAAGAGAAGTAATAGGTGTTACAATCCTAGAAAACCCTTCCACATATTTCCTGTAGTATCTTGCAAGTCCCATGAAACTACGGACTTCAGTAACACTCTGCGGTGTTGGCCAATCTACAATTGCCTCTATCTTCGTAGGATCAACTGAGATTCCCTCAGCAGATATGACATGCCCCAAATAGTGAACCTTCTTCTGAAAGAAAGTACACTTCGAAAACTTACCAAAAAGCTTTCGATCTCTTAGTCATTGCAAGACTATTCTCAAGTGCTTCTCATGTTCCTCTTTTGTTTTAGCGTAAATCAGAATGTCATTAATAAATACAAGCACAAAATCATCTAAACAATCTCTAAAGATACTGTTCATAAGGTTCATGAATGCCGCTGGAGCATTCATTAGGCCAAAAGGTACCACGGTGAACTCGTAGTGTCCATACCCAGTTCTGAAAGTTGTCTTCGGAATATCCTCATCCTTAATCCTCAACTGGTGGTAACTTGATCTAAGATCAATCTTAGAAAATACTGTGCCCCCCTTCATCGAATCAAATAGCTCATTTATCCTGGGTAGAGGATACATGTTCTTAATGGTAACCTTTTTAAGCATCCTATAATCAATACACAGTCGCAAGGTTCCATCTTTCTTCTTAACGAAGATTACTAGTCCACCCCATGGAGATAAACTTGGTCTAATAAATCCCTATTTCAGCAACTCCTGCAATTGAACCTTTAGTTCATACAACTTCGTGGTAGTCATTCTGTAAGGAGCTTTGGATTGAGGCTCCATTCTAGGTAATAGTTCAATTGAGAAATCAAATTCTCTCTTCAGTGGTAATTCAATAAGTTCTTTAGGAAAGATATCCAGGAACTCCTTGAGAACTGGATAGCCCTCTAGACTATGCTGGGCATTATCCATGTCACTCACCAAAATAGCAATTAAGGAACATCCTTTTCGATGTGCTTTCTTTAGCTGCATAGCTAAGATATGTCTCAACTCTAGAGGCTCTCGAGATCCTAAAGTCTCAACTGGATATCCAAAATCATCCAAACAACTCTCAACCTTGTCCTCACAGTTCACTATGGCTTTATGCTCAGTTAGGCAATTGATCCCTAAGATCACATCATAAGAACCCAATGGTGCTACATAAAGGTTAACTTGGGTTTGGAAATTAGGTAACTCTAAATCAATGATAAACATGTATCTACCCTCTTCTCTGCTCGATTTTGATACTGAACCATCCATGAATGTGACATAAAACTAGGTCTATTAGGTAATTTAGCAACTAATTTAGGATCAATAAAGCATTCAGTAGCTCCTGTATCTATCAAAATAGAAATAGATTGACCAAAAAGCTTACCCGACATCTGGATAGGTGTAGCCTAAAAGTCTGCTTGACGGTTGTCAACCGCTGCATCGATCTGGTGTTGCGGTGCTCGTCGATCATTACCACCTCGCTGACCTCCTGTACGATGAGTGCAATTGGAGGCATAGTGATCTCCTCCACAATTATAGCATCCACCTCATGGCCCTAGATGACCACCTGTCCTATTCCTGATATTGGAGAAGTTGGTGTTGTTATTGTTCACCTTCTTGTTTCCACCAAAGCTACCTTCTCCTTTATCCTGGGTGTTTGTTCCCCTCTTTAGATTCTAGATCTGCTAATTATTGTTGTTACCCCTCTGGTTATTGTTGTTATTGCTTTTGAACTTCTTGTTTCCAAAACCAAATTTAGCATTAACACTTTTCATTTAGTTTGCCACCTGTTGCAGCTTCTGTTCTTGTTTTGTGGCCTTCTCAAATACCTCATCCATCATCAATGGATTATGAATATCCACATCAGCTCCAATTTGTGGCCTCAACCCTAGGATGAATTTCTGAATACGGAACCGGTCATCCAACTGATACTGTGGTATGTACTTCAGGAGATTAGTGAACCTCTCCCAGTACTGAGTAACTGTCAAACCACCCTGTGTCAGATTCTGGAACTCTATCATCTTCCTGTCAAAGAACAACTATGGAAGCCACCTCTTTCTGAAAAGTTGCAAGAACACTTCCCATGTAGTCCCACCTGGTAGTAACTTCTTCTCAGTCTTCTCGTTATCCCACCAAGTAGCAGCTTCTCCAGTAAGCTGGTATGCAGCCCAAACTGCCTTGGTCTCATTAGACCTATTCCTGAGCTCGAAGTATTTTTCCATCTCAATAACCTAGGCTTCAGCTCCAACACCTATTGTTTTACCATCAAACTTGGGTGGTGCTACCCTTTTCAAATCTTTAGCCAACTCCCCTTCAATCCTTGCTTGAGGATTTGGTACTTCAACCCTTGGATTCTCATTATTAGGTTGCTCCTGATTTTGGGGAATTTCAACTCGAGGGTTTTGTCCTTCTCTAACACCTCAAACTTCCTATTCTAGGTTATCCATTCTAGAACCCTGGTGATTCAAGAGACTGAGAATCTGATCCAACATGTCATTCTCATTACTTGCAGCAACTCCTTTACCTCTTGTACCCATTATGTATCACAATTCCTGCATCAAGGAATGTTTGTTTAGCGTAATGGACAAAGGACCCTAGGGCTCTGATACCAAATGTAAAGAGTGAAACTCTTTAGAAAAAACAGTGACAATACTTTAAATAAAATCATTTATATTCAAAATAAAGTCGTCATCTCATTCATTTAAACATCAAAGAAACTAGTCGATTTCACAACAACAACATAAAAGATAAGATAAATTCATATACAATTCTAGTCTAAATACATACATGTGGCATATTACACAATTTTGATTAAAAATACAATAGATGATAATAATATCAGTTACAATTCGAGTCTTAGGCATTCAGTCGCCTTAAGCTCTTCATTACATAATAAAGAATACATAAATCATAAAAGAAGATGCCATCCGTTGATCTTCAATCCAATAGCTAATCTTCATAAAGAAGATGAGAACAAGGATCAGGCACTTTTTCTGCCCAACCTCGAAGCTTACGCTTCCCCGAAATTCCTTAGTCAATCAAGAAATACCCGACCCTGCACAAATCACTTAGCAAAAAGTAGTCTATGAGCAAGATGGAATCTAGTGTGTGCCTAGTATAACTAGTAAAACCACAAGCATTTTCATTTTTCTAAATCATTTAAGAAACAAGCAAATTCGATACTAGGATATGGTAGAGAGTTCAATAAATCCATCTGTTTCAATGGTCCTTAAGTTACTTGGCCAAGTAAAATGTCATGCACGACAAATAAAGCAGTTTTGGGAAAGCAAAACTACACTCTCTATTAACCCATATTCGACACCTGTCTCGGAAGGTAACTTTCCCAAAATCATAACATACACATTCATTTATCAAGCATGCATGGTCTAAGCAGTCAAATACAATCTTTTAAAACAATAAAATTGAAAACTTGTTTGAAGCGAAAACAATTTTAAAAGTTATCTTTTTCATTGTTTAAATTCATAAAAGACATAAAATTAATAATTAAATTGAGTAAATTAAAAATCAAGAATAATGAAGGTATATCTCCAGTATGCAATTAAATACATATAAAACAGTCTTAAAAGAGCACACATTCATTCGTTATTGTACTCATCTATTTAATATTGTTCAAGTTCATTTTTTTTGTTTCAAGTAAATCATATTTAAATTTAAATGGTTTATTTTTTGTTTTACATATTTTTAGAAAATAAATAAATAATCTTTCAAACAGATTTAAAATAACTCATTTCTATTTTTATTTTGACTGTTTTGTTTGTAATTTTTGTTGAGTTTAATCTCTATCTTGAAATTTCATTTTAAAATTTAAAGGATATTTTATCTAAAATATCTTGTCTGGAACATTTTTTAAGTGCTTTTTAAATCAGAACAAAAACATTCATTTTCTGTTTAAGATGTTTTTGAATCTAAATTTTAAAAGATTGTTTTCTGTTTTGAATTTCTTCCTAAAGAAATCAACTGTTTTATTTCATGATCTCAATCAAAATTCTTCCTAAAGTTTTATGTTTCCAAATTCAATGTATTATGGAAATAAAATTCTCAATTTGATCATTTGAAATTTTCTACTGAATGTAATAAAATAGTGATTCTTTAATTGATTTACCATTTCAATCTGGAGATTGTTCTTTTCTTAAATTGCTAAAAAAAAAATAGTAATTCTCTTTTGTTTTTAACAACTAAATACCAAAATTTAGAGAAGAATTGTAAGACTTATTGTAAAATTTATGAATTGATTTTCAAATCCTAGTTAGTAAATTCTGGAAAAATTGATGGTTGTGTGCTTCCTCTATAATTTTTTGAAGCTTCTCAGTCTCTCTATGATTCTTTCTTGCCTTGCCTTCTACCAGTGATAGCACACTTGTCTCTCTTTTTTTCTTTCCCTAAGATCTTCGTATTTTCGTAAGACCTTTGTATTCCTCCTTTCTTTGTTCCTTAAGTCCCCTTGTTGCCTGGCACGTGAGGAGAGTGTGATTTCCTTGGAAGGCCGCGCCTTATTCTTTTGTGTGTGTGGAGAGGACTGGGGAGCCAGTCCCTGGCTACATGGTTTCTTGTGGCTATGTAGACTGTAAATGGAGATCCTTTTGGAGGCCGTGTGAGGAGATACCTTTGGAGAATACTTCTCCCTGCAGCGTGGAGTGTGATGAAGTGTTGGGAGACTGCCCTGATTTGGGAGATTATTCTCCTTGCACACCTATTCTTGTTCTTTGCCAGATGCATGGTCAGTGGTTGCAAGGTGAGTGGGTACCTTTGGAGGCCGCCCCTTTGCTAATTTCCTATGCTTGGAAATTAGACCATCCTCCCTGCTAGGTGCGTACCTTCTCCCCTAAATTTGGTGTGCCTTCTTCTTACTGTGTTGGCTGCAAAGCATGCAAATACAGTCCTCCCTCTCTTTCCCAAAACAATAAAATCTTTGTCTTATTTTTTTTTTGCTCAAGAACACTAGAAACGGATTTTCTGTCCCTCTCCAAATTCGAAATTCTTCTTGTATATCCTTTTTCTTTCATGCATTTATTTTAACAAGAATTGAGATCCACTATTTTAGATTGATCTCCAGTTCAATATTTGAACTCCAAGTATTGAAATAAAAATCTGATTACTGTTTAATTTGATTGAAGATATTTCTTCAATTTGTTAACTGAAGTTTGATTTGAATGCAAAGTTCAATTTGCACGTGAATTTGTTTCCAATAACTATTTTAAGATTTTTGTTCAATTTCTGAATTTAAAATATTTTCTCCTTTCATATTTTTAATTAAAAACATTTAAATTTATAAAACACTTTATTAATTTTAATTTTAATAAATTTCGAAATAAAAGCCAATTCTATTTTAAATTTCAAAATACAAGCACATTATTTTCAAACAATAATAAAATATTTCAACAAGAAATCCAATCATTTAATTTAAGTCAATTTCATCAAATTTAACCAAATCATCATTTAAATCAACATGTATTTTCCTCAATTTTGAGAAATTAAATTAAAACTAAATTTAAAATTTGCAAACACGATAAACACAAAATGCATTAAAAATATTATCTAAGTGAGTGTGTGAGATTCCGTCTTACTTATAAATGTCAATCGGCTAAACAACTCTACCTAATCGTTGTTCTCACCTTCAATCACGTTCACCTGTTCCTGCGTTCACTTGCACTCAATTTTTCATTAGCAATGACAAACCCTGAAATTAAATATAAATGCATTTCAATTTAACTTCCATTAAAATAATCATTTAACTTTAGTTTAAATTGTGACATCATGATTACTAATTGCATTTAATTAATCAAATGAAATCTATACGTGACAGATAAACTCATCTACAAGATACTCAACAATTGTTTTAATGCTTTGGAATACACTTTCCCAAGCATTGGTAGTAAGAAGATAGATTACTTGATTGGTACATCTCATGGAAGATATATAAACTACTTGAAATATTACAATACTCATAAACCTAATTTGAGTGGCCTCTTCTCTTAAAAATTCATTTACCTCCAAGTTACCACTAATAAGGGATGCATACAAATGACTATCTATCCATTTATGAGTATTAATATGTTGCAAACAAATGATTCTCTTGAAAAAAATGATATTGCTTGGCTATAATGCTAACAGTGAGTTTAGGACTCGTAACCTCCATGCATAAATTTTGTAACCATGTGAGTACTTAAAAACACTCAACATTGTTATACCTCTCTAAGGCTAACTCTTTTCACCATACTACAAAAATCATCCAATGCGAGATGGTTGAAAGAAGGAATGGTCCGCCAATCTAAAAGTCAAGAATTTATCTTTGTACTCTAAATAAACCTTTCAAAACTTTCCTTTCAACATAGATCTAACAAACACTTTTTAACAATGACCAATCTACATAAATACTTTAAAAATGTTATATTATTAGATTGCAACAACCCTAAACTTCACCAAATCAAACCACCAAATGTTTGTGTGAGGATAATGTAGAAATAAAAAAATAAGACACAAATCCTTTACATGCTTCTCACAGTGGTTGTTAAGAGGACAATTTTAACAAAGTTAAGATGCCTCCACATAAGAAACAAATCTTCATAAGCCCTTTTATCATTTTTTTGAATTTGCGTAGTGATAATACTCCTTGTCTAGGGTTTCTTTTTAATCAAGGTTGGATGCTTCACTAGCAAGCAATAATCATGTCATTTCTTTAAAATTAAATAAGCATCAAATTTTATTGTTTCCCCTGCTCCATCTCTCCTTCACTAAAACAATATCAAATTTGTAGGAATCCAATAGAAATTGAATAATTGTAATTCATACCATGCTTCCTCCTTATGTTCAACAAATGTAGCCACCTAAGGTTGCGTGCCCTTTATTCTCTACAAATGCCTCCACATTCCCTTATACAACTCCATAAATAAACTAGTCACTACAACCAAAAATTACATCAATAGGCATATCAAACAATCATAACTATAAATAGTCTCACTCACCTTCCATTCGCTTCACAGGCGCAATCCTTAGTCTACTATTCTAGGGTTCTTCACAACAACATATCTGTATATCTACAATCTTCATAGCATCATACATATTTCCTGCTCTATTGTAGAACTATCACATGCCCAAAGACTTTAAACGCTCTAATACCATTGAAGGGAGGAATCTAGATAATGTATTCATTATGCAACAATCACCTTTATACAAGGACAAAGCGAATGCAAGAGCGGTTAGTTTAATTGAATAGTTAAATTGTACAACTCCACTAACATTATCAATGTAATATGCTAACAATTACTAGATTGCCCAAAATATCAATTACAGAGATTTTCAAACTGTTCTGGTGTTTTTAGATATTTTGTTTTTTACATCATTATATTTTAATATTGTAACGTAGATAAAATGACTCTGCAAGAAAAGATGGTTAAATATAATCTAAACAAGCATTAATCTAAATCAAACAACTAAGAATGAAGTAAATAAACTAAACAATAATCAAATAAAGCAAAAACATGAAACATTCTCACCAAATATCAGTCCACCTCTTCGAATTATCTTGATTGTCCTCCATTTTTCCGTGATGGTATTCTTGCCCTCAGACTTTCAATATGTATGCAAGCATATCCTTGACGTATGTGTTAAAGAAAAATATCAAAGATTAAGAAGTTCTTCCAAAAGTATTGATTTCGGGGGGAGGAATAGTGGCAAAAGTCAGCCAATTTATAGAAAGTTGGTTTTTGAACGATCGGCTCAGATTCGAAAGAGAGATCAACAATCGAGATTGTTGAATGTCATGAGATGTGAGTTCTGTGTCACTTTGAATGTGAGTTGGAAAAATCTGCAGGATAAAGATTAAATTAGAATAATAATTTAATCTGGTGTTAAGACTGTTCGAAAATAGACTGAATAAGAGATCAAGATTAAATAAATGATTTAATATTTAGTTGAAAGTCTTCAAAAATTAGAAAGATAAGAATTGAATGAAAAGGATAAAGTTAGAACTCGACAATGATCTGTTTGAATGCACACATGAATTAATTAATTAAATAAATATATTTAATTAATAAATATGTTCATGCATATGAGTTTTAACTAGATAATTGACTGGTTGTGACAGAGAGTCTCTGTGTAGAGATGATCAGATATCGAATCAGGATATAACTGACAGATTTAAATAGATCTCGATTTAGATGATGAGTGAATAATTAGTTAAGTGGGCGATAGAAGAATGTGACAAAAATAACTCTTATGAATTAAATGTTTATTTAATTCAACATTCAAAATTTGAAAAGATTTAATTAAATAAATAATGATTTATTTAATTGACTGTCGAAAAGGTTAATTGAATAATTAAATAATTCGAAAAGAATATTTAATTATAGTCAAAATATGATAAAAGGTAAATTAAAAAATAAATTATTTAATTCAGAAAGAGAACTAATTAATTAGTGACGTAATTAAATAAAAAAGATTTATTTAATTAATCAAAGTTGAATAAGGGTCATAATGAATCAACTAAATAATTAAAGGTTATTTCATTAATAGAAGAAAGATGTGTTTAGGAAATAATTAAATAAAATTAACATTATTTAATCATGACCATGGAGATTAGAAAATTATGTCGAAAGTGGTACTCGCAGGCCTAGACCAATTTTCAGTGTCTACAGTTTGCCCCTCTTTGATACAATGTCGTTTCAGCCTTTGTGTCAAAAAAAATTGTTAAAAACATGCCCTAGTCGTGTCCCAGTATGAAATAGGTTAGGGTATGCCCCCTCGGGAAAATTGACGAATTTTTGAAAATTTTCAAAAAATCAGGAAATAGTCCTGATAAGTCAATTTGATGGCCAAAAATGCTATGGAGTTGACAGAATTGAATTTTGAAGTGTTAGGGATGTGTACGAGTTGATTGAAGATGGAAGTTTATGCAGCCAATAGACAAGGTCAGAAGAAAAGCCAATTTTAACTCTAGGTATAAATAGAAATTAGGGTGAAATTTAAATCATTTGCACTCTATAAATTTGAAGAATTAAGAAATTTGCTCTGAGCACCTAGCGAAAATGTCTCATGTTCCATACTCCCATCATCACAATTATCAGATTCAAACCTTCTGACGGTCTGCTGACACGGGACCCCCGGTAAGTACCTTTGAATGATCTGTTGAATTTTTGGTTTGCACGTAGTTTTAGGCAATCAAAGTCAAAATTGCAAATGCGTCATTTTTAGTTCACCGCATATGCGTTTGTATGCGACACATTTGTGCTTGAAATGACACATATGAAAAATCACACCTAGGCATTTTTAGTTCGTTTAGGGAAAGATCACATTTGTTTATTTTTGCACTGCATGTGATTGCTTGCATCACATATGAGAACAGGGTAATCGCATCTAGTTAGGTGAAACACATTTGTTAAAAGTGAACCACATTTGCATCTTAGGTAGGTAATTAAAATGAAACGCATTTGTAGTTAGTTTCACACATTTGCCTGTTGCTATAGATGGCTTGATTGTGTGATGCATTTGCAGTATGGAATGCATATGCTTGTTTGTTTGACACATGTATGTTCATGCACCACATTTGAATTTTAGAATGGCGCATATGATATGTGCACCACATTTATCTTTGAAACGACGCATTTGACTGTCAAATTTTGGAAAAAAAATTATGATAGAAAGATGAAATGATTTGACATTTGACACATTGTTTGAATGCTCTTTGCAGGTTATACTAGATCCGATCTATACCCAGGAGTCACAACCAGATACATTTGAGCTTAGAGACTGTTTACAGAGTGCGGAGACACGATTGCTCTGGAGACTTAGGTTACACCATGCTTGCACCATACTCACGATTCGGGCAAACAGAGGTATGCTCACTGCCTTATGTGAGAGATGGCATTTCGAGACTTCCTCATTTCACTTTCCTACTGGAGAGGAAACTATTATACTGGAAGATGTATATAGGATTCTCAGATTGCCTATTAGAGGTGAGTGAGTGATGTATGATACGTAGTGTGGTTATAGTGAGATTACTAGATATTATGTATATGATGATATTAGGAGATTAGCTATAGAGCACTATGAGATTAGGTGTAGGTACTAGCTAACAAATATGAGTGGATTGATTGTATACTATGTACATTGATAGCTGGGATAGTTCTTCCTGACCGTCAAGGTCATGGATTTCTTCTTGGGTGGGGGGAGATGTTAGTTGGGATGCTTGAGAGGGAGGCTGTGTATGCTTGGGGTCCCTATTTATTGGCTATGATTTACTTCCATGTTCATGATATAGCTTATAGAGATGTGTAGTTGATGAGCTGCAGAACTACTCTTCTCATGATCTAGGCATGGGAATATATTGTTGTGTTTTTTCCCCCAGTTATTGTTGATCGAGAGGCAATATCTCCTTATGTTTTTTGCTATGCAGGAAACATTACATAGAGCCATGTTGGAGATACTAGATATTGGAGACATGCATTGGATACATTAGTTCAGTTCACATGGAGACCTTACATGGATTGTGAGCGATGGTCAGATGAGGATAGGCATTTACCTTTTTGTCGACAGACACAGTACCTGATTGGGAGGATTGTTTCTAGTGTTCACATTATTGAGAGACACCTTCCAGATCGTGTAACGAGACAATTTGGTGAGGTGCAGGAGGAGCAGAGTTTGCTCGATCATTCAGAGAGGTTCCTTGGTGGGGTCCTATGATACCAGTGGCTACTGCAGAGGCAGACATTTAGGATTTTAGCCTTTACAATGGGGATGGAGGGGTGGAGCAGTGGATCTTGGGACTAAAAATTCTTATGATACTTGGTGGGTAGTACATCGTCATGGTGCCATATACAGATATAGATTAGCCGACACTTGTAGAGAGATGAGGGATAGGTTTGAGAGGTTTCCGCAGAGGCAAAGGTGGTGGTAGGGTTGGAGGCAGAGATGGTGATGATGATGGGAGAGGTGGTGGTGGTAGAGGTGGGAGACGAGGTTGGCGGGGACAGAGAGGTGGTCGAGTAGGTGGATTATCACCTATCCATGAGGCTGAGGCTGAGGTGGAGGACATACCGATGTTGGACCTCGGTGGTTGAGTAGAGGCAAAGATTGGAGGAGAGAATGATGTCGAGGAGGCAGTAACATAGGAGCATGAAAAGGCAAAGGTTGGCAGAGAGGAGCATGTAGAGGAGGAGGCCGGGAGGGAGGACATGGATATTGATGTCCTTGGCATACTAGCATGATATGGAGAGGAGGATGTGGAGGAGGAGATACCTATGGAGGAGCAGGAGAGAGAGCTCTATGACAGGATAGTAGAGGGGAGACAAGATGAGGAGGCTCCCAGAGATAGTGCTATGGAGTCCTTGGAGGAGAGGTTGAGAGTGGTTACCGCAAAGCGGGATGCCATGCGGATGGAGAGAGATCAAGCAGTGGCCCCAGAGGTAAGAGACAGAGCAACAATTTACCAAGATCAAATGTCTCTGCAATGGTTTATCATCTGATCGTTTCGCTCATGAGTTAGTCAGAGCAGTGGAGAGGGCCTCCTATTACAGGGATCTATATGAGTCAATGGTGCCTGCTGAGAGAAGAGTTCCTAGTTTTTCTGAGGCACGTAGCCAAAGATCATAGAGTGGGAGTCAGACGAGGACATAGAGCACAAAGGGTGTGGTAGGACCATCGAGGACAGGTCCATATGACAGGCCTCCCACCCCATAGAGTGTACCTTAGCAACAATTGCCTCCACATTCACCACATGGGAGTAGTGGCAATGGCACACATTGACATTTTCATATTTGCAGACATTGTACTTTGATCATAGAGCCTGCAAGCTCTTTTTATTTATTGAGACATTCTAACATTGTACTGTGACACATGTTATTTTGAGTGATATATATATATGATTTTTGGTAGCGTTTGATATGATATGCAGTTCTATTTATGATGATGCATTATTTTCCTATATGATTATGTTTTCTATGAGATGTTTTTTTTTATTTGATATGTACATGTTATGGATGATCATTTCTACATTATGATGTGTTCATGCAGCCTATGATGTTATGATGATGGATGTATGTTCTTTATGATATGGGATGTAATGTAATGTTGTTATATACACAATGCTATCTACATGTGATGCCATATATTGACAATGGTTATGTACATGTATGGTTTTTATTATGTACCTTATGATGATTGAATGCCTATTATGCCATGATTTTTCTAGATATGCAATGGATATGCCTATTGTTCATACTCGTTTAAAATGCAACATAACTATATGGTGTACTATGTATAGACATACGACACTGTTTACATATTTTTTGTGGAATGTATGCATATGCAGATTATCTAGTTTTTTTGTGTGTCACAAGACTCTATCATTATGTCAGATAGAAGAAATGTTAGCATGGATGATTCAAAAAGTTAGGGTGAAACAAGAAAGGTTATTTGAAGCACATATAATCTTCGATATTTTTCCATATATATACTAAGCTTTGCATTTAATCATCATCGAGTAGGACATGACACAAATGGATAGTACACACCATGATATGAGATAGACCATAGTGTACAAAGTCATCCACTTGTGAAAAACAAATAGTCACAGACAAGGAGTGTCTTAACTCATACAAAGGGAAAAATTACCCCAGTCTTTTTGTCCACACAAACCACAGACAACAAACAAATAAAAGACGGGTCATGAGATGTCATTGCTCCTCTAAATCCTTCATGGGACATCCTCGAGGAAGCTAGTAACATGACTCAAAATCCAATTCTTTAAAAGACAGCTGACATACAATAGTCAAAGAAAAAGAGTTCTGAGACATTCTTGATTCTCTAAATCCTTCAGGGGACATCCTTGTGAAAGCTAGTAACCAGAATCATACACAAATCCATAAAAAGATAAGACAAAATAAGATATAAAGTCAAAAATCCAATAAAATTATTTTCCAAAACTTGATCTTTTGTAATTGTTTGATGTTTTACATAGCCCAATGTGAGGGATGACACATACCGTATAAGATGTTGAGTCTGGTTTTGACGTTGTGACTATCTATTTAAGGCATGAAAAAGCCTGGTTTCAAAAAGACACATGCCATATAAGATGTTTGAACGTGATGTCATTGATGCAACACGCTACATGAGGCTATGACGTTTGACGATGCCTGTTGACAAGAAAGACATATCTTGCTTAACGCATAATTAGATTGTTCTGACAATGTGTTTGATTTTGACTTGATGACATTTTTGACATGTTTGTCTTGTTGATGCATGACTCATTTTGATGCCTTGACTGTTATGAGTGTGTGTGTGTGTGTGTTGACTTATGTGGACTTCATATTATGTACCCTAAAGGACTAACCTAGTGCGGCGTTAGGGCTCATCGATTGATGGCCTTGCCTACTTTATACACGCAGAGACCTCATAGTTTGACTTGAATTTGACTGACCTAAATGTTTGACACATATGAACCTAACTTGATGTTTAGATGATGTGTGTGATAATGAGTGTGATAAACCCTATTGGACTGACCTAGTGTAACCTTGGGGACTCATCGATTGATGGCCTTGCCTACGTTATACACAGAGAGACCTCATAGTTCAACACGACCAGTGACTTTGACATATACAAAGAATGAGCCATGATTTGATGTGCGTGATACATGACAAGCCTAGATAGACGGACCTAATGCCTCGAGGGAACATAGGCAAGATGTCTAGTTGTAGAGGCAATGTAGTTTGACTATGTCTACGACTGACTTGACACAACTGACTCTGACTCTAATTTTGGGATTTTTGACATGTTTTTTATTTTTTGTCCTTTCGGATTTTTTTGATTTTTTTGGATTTATTTATTTTTTAGGACATTTTATGATGTTTTTGATCTTTTTTCAGGACATTTTCTGATGTTGGGATGGTATGTACAAGGTCCAAATAATGTAGATTGAGGATTTTCCCTCAGTCGGGAATAAGACCTATAGGATGGAGTGGGGAGATGGAGTGTGCTTGATTTCAATTGTTCCAAGTAATGGATAAGACAACCATTTATTATGAGTGATGGTGAAAAAGTCCGATTAGAATGATGGTAGATGAAGGAGCGAAGTCGACTACACATGGCACCTTTTTTCCAGGTTTTCACCATGGTACTTATCCATAGCGCCACCGAAGTGGTTTTCACTAGTGGACGGATTATTTATCTTTATTATTTTATTGATTTTTCAATTTTTTTGGTGTTAAAAAATGCCTGTTTGCCAAGTTTTCATCAAGGTAATTTTTTTTTTCATTTTCATTTTTTTTTGATTAAGACATGGTTATCAAAAGCTACGCATAGAATCTCTTCAGATGAAGGTTGTTGATTGGTGATAAAAGTGGCTCTCCTTCAGGGGTAGAGAGTTGATACGCTCCTAATCCAAAAGCTTATGTAACAATATAAGGCCCTAAATAGTTAGGTTCAAACTTGTTTGGTTTTTCTTGTTCAACTTGATTCTTCAGGTTCTCCATTAAGACCAAGTCACCAATGTCAAAGAGTCGATTCATAACTTTCCTATTATAGCTACGACGAAGATGATTTTGATATGCTTGCAAATGATCTAGCGCCTTTTGTCTTCATTTGTCTAGGAATTCTAACTCATGCAATCAAGATACACGATACTCTTCATCATCAATATGACCTTTCAAGGATACCTTAGGGAAGAAATTTCAACCTCAATAGGTAAGATAGCTTCAAAACCAAACACCAAGGAATATGGAGTGGTGTTGGTGGGAGTACGGATTCTTGTGTGATAGGCCCATAGGGCAGGGTTAAGTTGTAAATTCCAATCATGACCAACATCATTGACAGTCTTCTTGAGGATTTTGATGATACTTTTATAAGATGTCTTATCTTGGTCATTACCTTGTGGGTAATATGGAGTTGAAAAAATATGTTGGATATGGAATTCTTCACACAGGTGACAGACTTCTTGGTTTTTGAATGGACGACCATTGTCTATGATGATGGATTGGGGTACACCATACTAATAGATTATGTAGTTTAGGATAAACCTGGATATTTTTGTATTGTTGATGTAAGTCATGGGAATAGCCTCAATCCATTTGGTGAATTATTCAGTGGCGGTTATAATGAACTTATGGCCATTGGGATGCCATTCTTAGTCCTATCACTAAAGCTTCATATTCTTCTATGTTGTTGGTGCAACGGAAAGCAATTATGAATGATTTAGGAATAGTATCTCCTTGAGGTGTAACAAACAGTATGTCTGCTCCTGAACCACGATTAGTATGCGACCCGTCAAATTATAATTTCCATTTGGTTCTAGTGTCAACTTTGAAGATAAAATCATCAAGAAAATCTACCACTAAAGGATGGTCTACCTTAATGGGTGCATCTGCTAATTGATATGCAATTACTTGCCCTTTTATAGCTTTCTTCTCCACATATTGGATGTCATATTCACTAAGTATCATCACCCATTTATCCAATCGACATGTTAATGTTGCTTTACTTAGGAGATATTTCAAAGGATCAATATTTGTGACCAACATGGTTTAGTGGTTTAGCATATAGTGCCTAAGTTTTTGAGTAGCAAAGACTACAATAAGACAGACACGTTCTATGTTATTGTAGTTTATTTCATATCCCACCAAAGTACGACTGATGTAGTACACTGCCCTTTCATGACCTTGATCATCATTTTGGGTGAGTAGGGCTCCTAATGCTGACTGAGTTGTTGAAATGTAAATTATCAAAGGTTTATTATCTGTAGGTGGCATTAACATAGGTAGAGCAAGCAGATAATCCTTGATCTTTTGGAAAACTTCTTGGCATTTTGGTGTCCATACAAATGGTACTCCTTTCTTGAGAAAATGTTTGAATAGATGTATTTTGTATGCTAGTTGTACTATGAAGCACCTGATAGACTATAATCTCCCTTGTAATGTTCTTAGCTAACCAATGTTGGTTGGGAGAAGCATATCCATTATAGCTTTTACTTTTGCGGGATCCACTTCAATGCCTCTTCTAGAAATGATGTATCCTAGAGTTTTTCCCGATTTAACACCATAGACACACTTTTTTGGATTTAGTTTGACTTTGTAATTTTCTATTCTTTGGAATATCTTGTCTAGAACCTTCAAATGATTTTCCCTTGTTAATGATTTAGCTATGAGATCATCAACATAATCTTCCATGAGAGTATTTACAAGGTCATGGAAAATAGTCGTCATTGCAGATTGATATGTAGCTCCAACATTTTTGAGCCCAAAAGTGTAAAGAGCGGAACTCTTTAAAACAAACATCGACAAAACTTTAAATAATTTCATTTATATTCAAAATAAATTCGACAATTCATTCATTTAGACATCATAAAAACCAATTGATTCCAAAACACAACGACTTAAAGTCGATAAGATAGATTCAATATATCATTCCAGTTTAAATAGATACATGTGTCATAATACACTTCAATGATAATCATACATAAGAAGTTGTAATTTAAGTTACAATTCGAGACTTAGGCATTCAACCGCCCTAAGCTCGTCAATACATAATTACAGAATACAATATAACATAAATGAAGATGACATCCTTTGATCTTCAATCCAAAAGCAAATCTTCATAATGAAGATGAGAACAAGGATCAGGCACTTTTTCTACCCAACCTCGAAGCTTACGCTTCCCCAAAATTCTTAAATCATTCAAAGAATGCCCGACCCTGCACGAATCGCTTAGCAAAAAGTAGTCACCAAGCAAGATGGAATCTAGTGCGTGCCTAGTATAACTAGTAAAACCACAAGCATTTTCATTTTTCTAATTCATTTAAGAAACAAGCAAGTTCGATACTAGGATATGGTAGAGAGTTCAATAATTCCATCTATTTCAATGGTCCTTAAGTTACTTGGCCAAGTAAAATGTCATGCACGACAAATAAAAATAGTTTTGGAAAAGCAAAACTACACTCTCTAATAACCCATAGTTGGCACCTGTCCTGGAAGGTAACTTTCCCAAAAACATGACATACATATTCATTTATCAAGCATGCATGGTTCCAATCAATCAAATACAATCTTTCAAAAACAATAAAACAGAAATCTTTTTTGAAGCAAAAACAGTTAAAAAGTTGTTATTTTCATCGTTTAAATCCATAAATGACATTAAAATGATATTTAAATCGAGTACATTAAATAATCAAAAATAAAATAAGAAGGTGTATTTTCAGTATGTAATTAAGTACATATTTTAAAATAGTCATAAAAGAGCACACGTTCTTTCGTTCTATTCACTCAATTAATTTGTTTCCACTTGAAATAATCTTAATTTGTTTTGTTTTCAAGAAAAAACATATTTTAATTTAAATGATTTATTTTCTATTTTCATTATTTCAGAAAATAAGTAATTGCTTTTCAAGATTCTTCTCCTTGCGTGCCCTCTATACCAGTCTTCCCTTACAAGCGTGGGAAGTGGAAAACTTGGTGGTTGCGTGGGACAAAACAGTCCTTCCCTCAAAATCTCCAAACACATAAACCAGAAACTTCTACCTACTCTGGCTGCATGGAGTGAGTGAGTAGTAAGACCATTCAAAAGAGAAATTAACTCCCTCTCTGCGTTCCAAAATCTGCTGAATCCTCTGGTAAAAATCAATAATACTCAGTGTAATTTTTTTGTTCAATGCTCAGAAACGGATTTTCACCCACTATGCAAATTCAAAAATTCCTCCAAACTGATTTTCTCTTTCTCATGCATATATGTTAACAAGAATTCAGATCCACCAACACTCTTGTGATCTTCAAATCAAATATTTAAACTCCATGTTACAGAATTTGATTGCCTCTAATTGATTGAAGATATTTTTCTTCAATTTGTTTAACTGAAGTTTTGAATGCAATTTCAAATTGATGTGAATTGTTTTCTAATTTATTTTCAAAAACTCAATTTTTAGATCTTTGTTTAATTTCTACATTTAAATCTTTTCCTCTTTCACAATTTTCAAATAAAAGCAAATAATTTTAAAACACAACTTTTATTACATTTTATTAAATTCTGAAATAAAAAGTCTATTTCATTAAATTTTGAAATACAAGCATCTTATTTTCAAACAATGATAAAATATTGACTTAAATAATTTGATTATTTAAATAAGATCTATTTTCTCACAGTTAATAAAATCGTCTTTTAAAGCAACATATATTTTTTTCCACATTTTGGAGGAATCAATAAAACTTAATTTAAAATTTGCAAACACAGTAATCACAAAAATACATTAAAATATAAACTAAGTGAGTGTGTGAGATTCCATCATCCTCATAAATGTCTAATGACTAAAATGACTCTACCTGATCATTGTTCTTGCCTTCAATCACGTTCACCTGTTCCTGCATTCACTTGCACTCGATTTTTCATCAGCAATGACAAACCCAAATTTAAATTAAATTGCATTTCAATTTCAATTTCGATTTCATTTCAATTTACTTCCATTTAAATAATCGTTTAACTTCTATTTAAATGACTACATCATGATTAATAATTGCATTTAAATAATCAATAAAACCTATACGTGACATCCTTCCCCTCTTGGAAGAGACATCGTCTCGATGTCTTATTAATCATTCAATACGCATAACATCACCATCAATAAAACATACTATCTCAATTAGTAAACATAGTATCTCAATAGGTAAACATAGTATCTCAATCATAATGAAATAGTAACTAACATCATAGTTCTCAAACATAAGCATAAACAAATCATAGTAGCATCCACGCTATCAAATTTCACAACATGTGAATCAAAAACCAGAGTATCAAGTATCTCCACATAAAGAAAATACTAATCTATAAAAGCAAATGAGGAAAATGACGGTCTATCATCTCAGAATTCTCCCATGTAGCAATGACAAACCTCAAATCTAAATAAAATTGCATTTCAAATCATTGCAATTGCATTTCAATTTCAATTTCGATTTCATTTCAATTTACTTCCATTTAAATAATCATTTAACTTCTATTTAAATAACAATATATGATTAATAATTGCATTTAAATAATCAATAAAACCTATGCGTGACAAGGAATAACATTCTAGTAGTATGTTCCCCATGGACATATGAAAGTTGTCTTGTTTTGGTCTTTAGCTGCAATTTTGATTTGATTATACCCAGAGAAACCATCCATAAGGGATAACATCTCATATCCTGTTGTAAGGTCCACTATCATGTCAATGTTGGGCAAAGGAAAATCATCCTTAGAACATGCCTTGTTGATATCTCTAAAGTTTGTACAAATGTGAATTCCCCCAGATGGTTTAGTCACTAGTACAAGGTTTGATATCCACTCAGTATAGTCTATGGATCTGATAAATCTGACATCCAATAGTTTCTTAAATTCAGCTTTGACTAGTAGAGTGATTTGTGGATGCATCTTTCTTAGCTTCTGCTTAATTGCATTAATACCTAGTTGTAATGGTAGATGGTGCAATATAAGGTCTGGATCCAGCCCATGCATTTCAGAATATGACCATGCAAATTTTATTTGTCTCTTTGTGAAGAAGTCTCGAAACTTTGGTTGTTTTGTCTCTATCAAATATGCTACAAAATATATTACCCAAGAGTTTTCTTTTGTGTTTATGTTGATCTCGACAGACTCTTCTACTAACATTGGTGATATTTCCTGAGCAACTAGGAGAATATTCAAACCTCCATCATTAGGTTCCTCATAGAGGTTTTCACCCTCAGATACGTCCTTTATTTTTACTATTTCTTCGTCCAAAGGCACCTTTCGGTTTTCACCTAGGGGCTTTGTTTTCATTTTTTCCACTGGAGGTGTGAATAGACTCCCCAAAATATGCTTTGTCATCCAAGTCTATGGTAAACCCAACTTTATGATCCCCTCTAGGTATGCCTTCTTGAAGTCCCATGAACTCAGCTATTGCTTTGTCGTTCTTGAATATGTCTAAAATGGGTGTACCTTATTGATCCCAGTCGATAAGTTGGGGATATATGAGCGGCATGTCATCATCGGAGTTATCAAATGTAGAGGATGACAAAGTGAATATGGAGTGGTTAACATGGTCACGGAATTTTTGGACCAACTCCTTTTTGTTCTTCTTCCTAGGGATAGGTAAACTTGGTTGTGGTACAACTGCAAGGGTTAGGTCATTATAATATGGTTCATCAGGTGCCCAAGATGCAGGATCAAAGGTTTCCCAATAGTAAAGCTTAAGCCATTCTTCTTTTGATAAGGAATTTTTAGGACGGGGACTAGATGGAGTTGGTGTGGATTGTATCATTTTATCAAGTTCACCAAATAACTTATCTAGGTCCATTATGATGGTAGAGGAAAGGGAATCCCATTTGTAGTCGCTTGAGTCAGGGGAGTCATCATAAACTGGGTCAAGTGGTTCGTGAGATATCTTGATGTCTTTTGAAGCACTTACTTCCTCTTGTAAGAGTGATGAAGTACTAGGAATGCCAATTCTAATCAGTTGAAACCCTAGCGCTAGTCCTTTTGGTCTTTGCGAGACAATGATTTGTTCATTCCTTCCATTCTGGTGTAGTCCTAACCCACTATGTTCATCATATCCTTTATTTTGCATTATCCTGAAGCCTTTTCCATATTGATCCTTAGCTATTTGAATAGACGAAAGAGGGTTTTCATTGTCTTCATTATACAACCAGGAGGTGACATCTTCTTGGTCCACAGCTACTTTACTTAACTCTTCCCATTTTTTGAATGTCATTGTAGGAGGGACATGTATTGTGACAACTGACCACTTCCTATCTATTGTGGGTAAACCATATGACTTAGGTGGAACCAGCTGACTGACACAATAGGATGTCTTCATGTGATATTCTCCACATCCCTTGTCTTGGATCTCGACCTTAGGAGTGTATGATGGTGGTTGTGATGTAATGGACTTGGTAAGAGTTGATGGATCAACATACAGGGATAAAGTAGATGATGAGGCTTCTTGGTTAATTGGCACCTGTCGTTGTGGTATTTCGCGTAGGCTTGTGCAATATTGAAAAGGATCTGGATCACCATCAATCGTGATCTCGGTGCCATTATACAAGAATTTAAGACACTGGTGATATGTTGAAGGTACGGATTGATTGTAAGTATCCAAGGTCTACCCAACAAAAGGTTATATGGAAGGGTGAGATCCAAGACTTGGAAACTAGTGTCCATAACTGCAGGGCCAATCCTGATGGGGAGTGTAACAACTCCTTTGGATGATATTTCCTCATCATCAGATGCCTTAATGACTATACTCTTAATGTTTTCCACGCATGCATCCGAGAATCCTAATTCCTTAACCAATTTCAAGGTACAAAGGTTCAACCCTGCTCCTCCATCTACCAAGACTCGTCTGACTTTGGTTTGATGGACAAGAACTTCTAGGTGTAACGGATAATTATGATGGGTCTTTTTGGTTGAATAATCTTGTTGAGAAAATGTGGTGTGATGGGAATTGGTTAAGTATCCTACCATTTCTTCAAAATGATTGACATCTAAGTTGATAGGGATAGTAGTGCTATGTAAGGCTTTGTCGAGAATGGCTCGATGATCTGGTGATATAGTTAACTATTCCAAGATGGATATCTGTGCGGGGGGATTGCCCAGTTGATTAAGAAAATTATACTTAGGCTTGGAAGACTATGTGGGTGGCTCCGAAGAAGGACCTGGAAGGGTTATCTTAGTTCTTCTTGTATTTACAACACATTCAGGATGCTTCTTTATGGTAATGGTTTGGATATTTTCATCAGCAGCTCGGATATGATGAATGGTGGTGGTACTTGGTTTATAATCATACTTAGCATTGGTATAATTGGTCGAGGTATTATTCTTAGTTCCCGAACTGGAGGCCTTTCCTTTCCCATGGTCATGTAATGGATCCGTGAAGACCTTGTGATCATTGTTCTTGGTGTGTTTCTGCCCATTGACTTCTATGGTTTTGTCTTCAACAAAGTCTTGTATGGTGTTTTTTAGTTGTCGGCATTGTTGTAGGTTATGTCCCTTTGTTTGATGGTATTCACAATAGGCGTTATCATCCCACCATGAAGGTTTAAACTATCCAAGATCATACTTTTTGGGCTCCAGAGGTTGTATGAATTTATGTTTGATCAGTTCCTTGTAAACTATTTCAATTGGTTCCCCTAAGGGTGTAAACTCATGTTTTGGAAATCTCCTATGTGGTCATTGGTGTTGTGAATTTTGGACAAAATTAGTCGTTTGATCTAAATTACTCATCATGTCTTGATTGGAGTTGTGACCTCTAAGTGTGAGTATAGGTCTCGCATGTAGGGTCTTAGCGTCAACAATACCATCATTTTTTACATTTATGTTTCTAGACCAAAACTTGTTTCTACCATTGGGAGCATTTTGATATTGAACAACTGGATTCCTACCTGGTACCTTAATGTCCCCTTTATCAGTAAGGCCTTTTTCAAGCATAATGCCCTTTTGCACCAAGTCTAGGAATGAGGTACAACAATTTACTCTTAAGTCACTTCTTAGTTTCAGATGAATATTTTCAAGGAATATCATGACTTTTTGTTTGTCTGGTATCTCAACTAGACATCGACTAGCTAAACTTCTCCATCTCTGAAAGAAAGTCGTGAAAGTTTCGCCTTCTTCTTGTGTGGTGTGACACAAGGTAGCTATTGTTATTTCATTGTCTACATGTTAAAGGAAAAGTGTTTGACAAACTTCTTAGCTAATTCACCCGATGATCTTATGCCATATGGTAGATAAGAGAACCATTCCAATGCTATCCCAACAAGGGTTCATGGAAATAGTCTCATTAAATACGTGGGGTCATACAAGATGTCCATGCATGTTGTAGAAAATTCTCTGATATGTTCTAAAGGATTCCTCTTCCCATTATACTTAGGAAAATTTGGTATAATGTATCTGTGTGGGAAGGGTGTCATGTATAGCACTTTTTCAAAAGGACATGGACATAAATCTTGCGCTGAGATAGTTCGTTTGCCTAACATAGACATACTATCCATTTGTTGTTGAATGATTTTCATTTGATTTTGCAGAACATCTACCTATGTCAATGACATGTTTACGTTGTTAGGATCGATGTAAGTGTTCTGAAATGCTATGTTCTATGACGGATTGTGATTTGGTGAGGGTATATATCCTGTTTGAATGTTCTTATTCAGTGTAGGGATATATCCTGTCAGAAAGTTTTGATTTGGTATAGGAATGTTCCATGTCGGAATGTTCTAATTTGGTATCAGAATATTTCCTGTCAGAATGTTTTGATTGGGTATAGGAATATTTCATGTCAAAATGTTCTGATTTGGTATAGGAATATTTCCTATTGGAATGTTTTGATTTGGTATAGAAATATTTCTTGTCAGAATGTTCTGATTTGGTATAGGAATATTTCCTCTCAGAATGTTCTGATTTGGTATAGGAATATTTCTTGTTGGAATGTTTTGTGTAACCCCTATTTGTGGAATGGCAGTATGAGGTATAGTTGTGTTTGTGCCAAAGGGGTTTGATGAAGATGCTCCCGCAATGAATTGTAAACCTTGTGTTATGTTGAATGGGGTTGTGTTTACAATTGATGATGTTTGAGTAGGTATGCAAGTTGGTATTGTTATGGTAGTTTGATGAACAGAGACACTGGATGTCACGGTTTGCATTGGTTGTGTAGATGTTGTTTTCAAAGTGTGAACGTCAAATCCTGGTGGTAGTGTGGCACCTTCTACTAGAAAATTTTCTAGATATAATTGAGGATCATTTTCCAAACACTCATCCATAAAGGATGCAAACTCAGTATCTTGTACGACAGCGTCTATGTCTTCAAAAAAGATTTTTCCATGTGCGTCTCTAGTGATATGTTTTTCAAGAAAAGTTTTATGTGGTCTCTATTTCCCTGATGGTTGGTTTCCAAAAGGATTGATGAAATTATTGGGGTCTTCCATTTCTCTATGTTTCTTCTTAGACCTTGTTTCAACCATGAAAGTGTTGCTCAAAAGGGGAAGTGCAAAACTATGTCTAAAAACTAATATGTCCTATCTCTATGTTTTTGGGATTTTCTAAATAAAAAGGATATTACTAAAATCAAATATTTCTAAAATGATGTATACTAGGATGATGTATGCTAATACGGACAATCTGCAAAAATACCGAGTAGATTATGACACTAAATGATTCTAAGTGGGTATAACCTACCACCTATGGAATAATCCAAAGCTATGACTCAACTCTACCAAGGAACCTAATGTAGGACAAAGACAATTGATAAGATGAATTTTCCCAAACTAGACTGATGAGCTAGAAGGATTCACTAGTAAGACAATAATGACTAGGTTCAATGATAATGAAAAATCGAAGCATGAACGTATCCAATGATGTGGAAAGTTGTTCTATTCTATGATATGAACTATCTCTAAGACGTAAATGACACCTAATATGCAAGGTTTTTGAACAATTTTCTAGTTTTTGTCCAAGGTTGACTATAAGAAACAGAAGTGAAAAAGATAATTTCTTTTTTGGACCGAGTTTACAGTTTTCAAGATTTTTGTTGACAATCAATTGCGGCTCAGGTTTCAGATGTGTTGCAGTTTTCAGATCGAGCTAGCTAATAAAATCTAGTCTCGAATGTTGATAGACAAATGCGACTTTTGCAAACAGATGCGGTTTAAGCTATGACAGATGTGACTCAGGATCTAAACTCTGTGAAAACTAAATTTGTTGACAGACACATGTGGTTTTTTGTTTGATAGTCACGACTCGTAAGGACACATGCAGTTCAAAATTTGACAGTTGCGACTCAGTTTACAATTGCGGTTTTTTGATGACAAAGTTATGACTGACTCAGTTTAATGATCAAGTTTTGACAAATAAAGAAAATATAATCACAGAAGACAAAGTGTTTTCAGTTTTGACATGTATGAATCTGTTAAAATCATAAGACAATTACAATCCTAGGTTGTGTTGGATAGTATTTACTGAGTTCTGAATTGGGTTTCCCCGGCTGTGCATATTCAAGGTGGATGACTAGTAGCTTGACCCCACTGGCTCCCCTCCACGACACTCACTTATACGAGACATCCAAGCTACTGTACCCATGAAACTCCCATGGCATACATTTCATATCTACACATGAACCATAAGGATTTGAGATGGCTTCACAGGTCTAACCTATTGCACCAGTAAATAGATGGGATTTTGGAAAATACTACAAGTTGGCTTTTTTAGTACGAGAACCTGTTCCGAAGAGCCATGCGAGAGGCAATATCATCCCAGTCTGCAGAGGTTAGGCTTTGCAGGTTTCGACATACCTCAAGGGTACTAGGGAATCAAATGCTTGTTTGTTGGGATCCTCATAATACTAAGCTTTCCTCGAGTATTAAAATTTGTATACCGGTTGGGAGTGGCTAAACGAAAAATCCTGTCACCGGTTTTGAGTCACATTGGTTACTCTTAACCATCAACGCATGCCCAAATTTATAGAGTCAATAATCAGTTCTCTTACTCCCAGGATCGCACGAATACGTGAGGGGAGAGGATACTACGATATACCAAATCGAGGTTCTAAACTAAACATAAACAAACACAAAAGACACTATTTAATTTTAATCCCAAATGATAATTATCTAACTACCAAACACAAAAGTTTATTTTCTAAAATTAATGGATCTGAACATAGGCCCTGCATGCAATTTGTTAGTGGTTTACTATTTTTTTCTTCATCACACAATTCTGCAAAATATATTAGTACTTTTTCTCAAAAATTTCCTTTTGTCTTTGTCACTCATCTTGTAGAAAATGTTTCGAATGTTTATGTCTTCTATGCTATGTCCTGCAAAAACTAAGTTATCCTCCTATCCACACGCTATGAATAAAATAGCAAAAATCAAAAATGAAAATACGAAAAATTCAAAATTGAAATTGTTACCAGTTAGATTTATCGTTTAAGTTTGCAGATGCATCACGGCTTTATCAGTCAATTGCATCGTAGAAAGCCTCAGATGCATCTTGTGGCGTCAGATGCATTGCAAAAAATTTCAATTGTAGTTCACGAAATTAGATGTGTCATTTCGTCAGTCAAATGTGTTTTTCCATATGATTCCTGCAAAAGAAAAATCAAAAAATCCGAATGGATTCGTGAAGATTGAAGTGTATTCACATTGGGTTCACCAAATGTAACGTAGATAAAATGACTCTGTAAGAAAAGATGGTCAAATCTAATCTAAACAAGCATTAATCTAAATCAAACAACTAAGAACGAAGTAAATAAACTAAACAGTAATCAAATAAAGAAAAAACATGAAACGTTCTCACCGAATATCAATCCACCTCTTCAAATTATCTTGATTATCCTTCTCCATTTTGTCGTGATGGTATTCTTTCCCTCATATTTTCAGTATGTATGCAAGCATAGCCTTGATGTATGTGTTAAAGAAAAATATCAAAGATTAACAAGTTCTTCCAAAAGCATTGATTTCGGGAAGAGGAATAGTGGAAAAAGTCAGCCAATTTATAGAAAGGTGGTTTTTGAACAATCAACTCAGATTCGAAAGAGAGATCAACAATCGAGATTGTTGAATTTCATGCGATGTGAGTTTTGTGTTAGTTAGAATGTGAGTTGGGAAATTCTGTAGGATAAAGATTAAATTAGAATAATAATTTAATCTGTTGTTAAGATTGTTCAAAAATAGACTGAATAAGAGATCACGATTAAATAAATGATTTAATCTTCAGTTGAAAGTCTTCAAAAATTAGAAAGATAAGAATTGAATAAAAAGGATAAAGTTAGAACTCGACAATGATATGTTCGAATGCACACATGAATTAATTAATTAAATAAAGATATTTAATTAATAAATATGTTCATGCATATGAGTTTTAACTAGATAACTGACTGGTTGTGATAAAGAGTCTCTTCGCAAAGACGATCAGATATCGAATCAGGAGATAACTGACGGATTTAAATAGATCTTGAGTCAGATGATGAGTGAATAATTAGTTAAGTGGGTGATAGAAGAATGTGACAGAAATAACTCTTTTTATGAATTAAATGTTTATTTAATTCAACATTCAAAATTTGAAAAAATTTAATTAAATAAATAGTGATTTATTTAATTGACTGTCAAAAATTTTAATTGAATAATTAAATAATTTGAAAAGAATATTTAATTATAGTCAAAATATGATAAAAGGTAAATTAAATAATAAATTATTTAATTCAGAAAAAGAATCAATTAATTAGTGACGTAATTAAATAAATAAGATTTATTTAATTAATCAAAGTTGAATAAGGGTCATAATGAATTAACTAAATAATTAAAGGTTATTTAATTAATAGAAGAGAGATGTGTTTAGGAAATAATTAACATTATTTAATCATGACCATGGACATTAGAAAATTATGTCAAAAGTGGTACTCACAGGCCTAGACCAATTTTTCAGTGTCTACAAATACATTTATAGAAAATGAGAAGTGTCAATGTATTCAATCTTTACTTTTGTAAATTTTTCACAAAAATAGACGTTAAGAACTCCTATATAGATACTGAAATGTTCCATTTGTATAAATGTCTTTTGTATCCATGCTCTTTCTCCTTTACACATACCATTTAGAAAATAAATTTACATGTTGGTATTTGGAAGAAGTATATGTTTCAATGCTTCTTAATCTTGTGATGAGGAATATTCACTAATTATAAAAATAAAGGACATCATAAAGAATATATGTATTATGTATTTGTATATGCTTTTACATTATATATATATATATATATATATATATATATATACATATGTATGTATGTATGCATGTATGTATATATATATCTATGTATGTATGTATGTATGTATGTATGTATGTATGTATGTATGTATAAGTTATTTGGAATCATGCTAATTTCAACAAACATCTTAGATTATATTTCATTGAAGAGAACATTTTATTAGAAAATTTATGAAAGAACTCTAATTTTTTTAATCAATATTTTAGATTATATTTCATGTATAAAAAAACATCAATCCAAACATTAACAACACACCTATTTATTTGTAATATGTTTAACCTAATATAATAATCTTTCAACACCATTCAATATATTGTTACCATTTAACAGTGCCAATCTAGAATGGAAAAGGTGACTAAAAACGTAAATATGAATTATTACTTGTTGGTTTTATGCACTGTTAGCATACTAAAAAATACTACAACAAAAATTTGGCATTCAGATTGAGTGGTATCATCTGCACCTTTAGAGGCATCATGTACCAAAAAAAACATTGCAACAAAAATACAAATGTTTTGATGATGCACTTTCTAATAGAAGCAACGATTCAATTACTATGTGTATAGAGAGTGGAATTTAAATAATTTTTTGATTGAATTTGCATTCTACATGTTCCATATTTCATTTTGGCCTCTTGGAAGGGTAGATAAATATAGATATTATTTGCAATCGAAGTGGGAAGGGTTGGATCTCAAGTAACTCCACCATTTTTCTATTCATTACATGGATGCAAATGTGTAAAGTAATTATATTTCAAGTTGCTAAGACATAGAGTAGATGTCCAAAAGGATGTTTCTTAAAATTAGTATGACTCAAAATAACTTATAACATTGTAATAGCTATGAAACCTGAATTGCATACCATTCAAGTTGCTAAGACATAGAGTAGATGTCCAAAAGGATGTTTCTTAAAATTAGTATGACTCAAAATAACCTATAACATTGTAATAGCTATGAAACCTGAATTGCATACCATTCAAGTCATTTTATGCATTCAATCAAGGAAAAAAACTTGCAGTCATACAACTATCTGTAGTAGCCTTCTTATCACTATCAAATGCCAACAATTTTATACTTATATCACTGAGTGATTGAAAAATAATATATTTATAGATAGCTTAATTATTACATATTTTGCAGGACACTATTATTTTATATCTTTTTTGTTTAGGCATTATGGTTGTAAGAAAGGGAAAAATTATTAGAACAAACCGAAGGTTGAAGACCCATTTACCACATGGGGTGTGAAATTTTAAGTGGTTGACTCATATTAGGGTGAGAATTCATCCAAACCACCTAATGACAACATAAATTGTAATCCTATTGATAAATTTTTTAAAACTATGGATGTTGTTGTCAAGTCCTGGCAACATCATAGACAAAAGACAAAGTGAAATAATAGTAAGTGGACACAAAAAGATATGGATCATGCCACTGAATATGTTGAGGACTGTGGCTTCTCAATAAGATTATTATATAAAAAGTGAGGAATCCTTGCTAGCAGTTTAACATATTGGATGTTAGGATTGACATCAACAAAAAGAAAAGGACCACCAACAATCCTTTCTATAGAAGAAGAGATGGAAGTAGTTGAGTGGTTCCAAGAATTATCTCAACTTGGTTGTGGATTATAGGTTATTTAGCTAAAGTCACATGTAGCCCACATGTGCCAAACTAGGCCAAACCCATTCAAGAATGGTTTACCAGGAAAATCATGGTCAATGGGTTTCCACAAGCATCACCCAAGATTAACAATAAGGAATGCAAAGGGTCTAGATAGGGATAGAGCAATAATGTTGTGACCAAGAATTGTGGAAAAATTCTATGACAACCTAGAATTTTTTTACAATGCTAATCAATATGGACCAGCCAAGATATGTAATTGTGATGAAATAGGTGTACAAGCAAGTAGGAATGGTGAGTTGAGAGTGATTGCAAAGCTGGGTAGTAGAAGTGTGCCACATATTCTATCTAAAAGTAAAGAATGGATTACAATATTGTCATGTATTAATATTGTAGGTCATGTAGCATATCAGGTTTCTATTTTTTCAAGGTGAAAATACAATTGAAGAATTACATTTCTAATTATGAACCAAGAGCCTCCATGGCAGCACAACCACATGCTTGGATGACAAAATAATCATTCTTGAATTGGTTGCATCAGTTTTCCAAATCAATTCTAGGTGGGGCTTCACCCACAAACAGACACCTCTTCATATTTGATGGAAATGGAATCCATGTGGCTTTAATGATGATCCAAGAGGCAAAATTTCTAGGTATTGATGTTCTTACAGTGCCTGTCCATACTAGCCACAAACTACAGTCTTTGGATGTATGTGTCTTTTCTCCATTCAAGACATATTTTAAAATTGAGAGGTAAAAATGGATAGCATAACATTCACACATAAATAAGGAGAACAGAATTGGTAGAACTTGCAAGTAAAGCTTTCAAGTTGGGAAGTAGAAGTGTGCACAATATTTTATCAAAATGTAAAGAATGGATTACAATCTTGCCATGTATTAATATTGCAAGTCATGTAGCATACTAAGTTTCTATTTTTTCAAGGTGAAAAGACAATTGAAGAATTACATTGCTACTTATGTACTAGGAGCCTCCATTGCAACACAACCACATGCTTGGATGAAAAAAGAATCATTTTTGAATTGGTTGCATCAGTTTTCTAGATCAATTCTAGGTGGGGCTTCACCCACAAATAGACACCTCTTCATCTTTGATGGAAATGGAATCCATGTGGCTTTAACGATGATCCAAGAGGCCAAATTTCTAGGTATTGATCTTCTTACATTGTGTGCCCATACTAGCCACAAACTGCAATCTTTGGATGTAAGTGTCTTTTCTTCATTCAAGACATATTTTAAAATTGAGAGGTAAAATTGGATGGCATAACATTCACACAGAAATAAGGAGATTAGAATTTGTAGAACTTGCAATTAAAGCTTTCAAGCTTGTTCTTGTGTTTGAAAACATCATAGTGAGTTTTCATAGGACTAGAATTTGTCCATTGAATAGAGATGCACTTTGTACTGACATAAAACCAAGTGAATCATTTAATGTAGAATAATATATTGAGATTGTAGGCATTACAAGCATCTTAAGATTGGTTGGTTAGGAATATGTTGAAGTGGAACAATATTTGGCACATATGGCAACAGAAAAATCAACAACATATGATCCAAATGGAGGGGGTCGGTGCAGGATCATGGGGGTCCAAACTAGGCCTCTAAGTGGTGATGAAAAATCAAAAAAATATAGGCAACTTAACATAAAAATTTGAATCTAGGTTATTAACATAATTTGAAAAATATGTTAAGAACAAAATTTGTAGCAAATTGAATGTAGTTTCTAGGCTACTGGTCCTTTTTTGGAAAAAAAAATCTATTTTGTGAAAATTTTGAAATTTCAATGCATTTGTACTAATTTTTTAGGAAAAAGATGAGAAGCAGGTGTATGTCTAACCACCCTAAGTACAAGAAAAAATAATATTTTTTTCTAAATCTTTCAATATATGTAGAGGTCATAGGCCCAAATATGCTGGACTTTTTTTGTAATATTTTTCCATGTAAATAATTAGTTATGATATTTTTATTAGAACATTTCAGAATTATTAAAACATGTGTGTCTGACCACCATAACTTGGTAAAAACATTATGAAATTCAATTTTTTTTTTTTATCCTATAGTATGTGAAGCATAGATATGACGCATCGTATAGGTTAAAAAAATGTTAAGTAGTTTGTATAACAAAGAAGATTAGAAAATATTCGATGTATTAACAAAGGAGACGAAGGCTCCTTAAATGATTTACAAGGATGAAGTTTTTAAAAGAAACAAACGATAACATAAGATGAAAATAGAAACTATCTAACCTAAGATGACCATTATATTACTTAATATATTTAATACCCTTTGTTAATGGTAGTCATTCTAGTTACCCACATAAACAAAGAAGGTTGCCCCCTTCTCTTCAGAACACTTCTGCAACAAAAGAGAAGATCTTGCCACTGACTCAACCACTTGAGATGAGTTTGCCACCAACCCTCCCCGAAACTGAAAAACTTCTAGAAATAACCAAAACTAATCACAAAATATCCAACCTGATGTTGGATAACAAAGTTGTCCCTCCTTGTATCTAGAGACACTGAAAATGACTACACAAACTGAAACCATGATTTTGAGTCATAGGAAAACCCTCCAAACTTTTACAGATGAGCATCACACTCCAAAATAGACTACAATAAACCATGATTTTTGAGGAAAATTTTGCAAAACCCTGAAACTAAAGTTTACAAAGCATCATTTTTTTCTAAAAACGGTAATAACCCACAAAGGAATCCCACACATAACTCTGTGAATTATAGAAGCCAATACAAAACATTGCTTTTAAGGAAAAAATGGTAAAACCTTTCTAGAAATAGAGATCACTCCTAGTAGTTGCAGCCTATCATGGCCTAAAGATGGCGCAATTGAAATTTTATAGGAAGGTATGGCTTGAGGGGGACTCTCTCAACATTATTAATAATTTGAAAAAAATGTTCCCCCCATCTTGGAGTGTTGAACCCATGATATTGGATGTTATTGAAATTCTTAATTCCTTTGATGAGTACTATATATCTCATGTTTTCAGAGAAGGTAACAAATTAGTAGATGTATTTGCTAACCTTGGTGTTAGGGGTAATAGGGAGTGGGGTTTGAGTGATCCCCTCCCCATGGAGGCTATTGCGTGTGCAAATCATGATTTTCAAAACTGCCATCTTGGTTGATGATTTATTATGGTTCAAAGCTTGTATGACTATTGTCACATGGCTTGTTATTGTGTGGAGTGATGGCGAGCTAGATTCTCATCGGGCTAATGGTAACTTTTTTGATTTCTGTATGGGCTGAAATTTAGGTTCATTATTTTCCCCTGCCATAATTCTGTTGCCATATGGATTGTGGGCATTTTTAGGCTCTTATTCTCAAAGTTTATCCTCAGGCTCTCAAACTTCTTAGCTCTGCAAATTTTTGAGCCATGGGAGGAGATAGGAATCATGCAGAGTGTTTCTACTATGATTTTGTGAAGAGTAAGGAGGTGTAGTGTTAATTAGAGAAGGGCGGGCTCACTCCTTATTTGGAAAGATTGCAAGGAAACAACCCACAGGATAGGGCTCAGTTTACTAAAGCCTAGAACAATTGAGTTTTGAAACTTGGTGAAATAGAATTTGATATTAATGAAGAATTTATTGCAAATATAATGGGGCTTTCTATTGATGGAAAGGTGTACAGAGACAAAAAGGAGTCAAAGGCTGCTATGCAGATCTTTTTCAAAGGGTCTAAAGACAAGACTTGAAGACGACTAACAACGGTGGGTATCAATGCAGCTCTCTTTTTGGGGGATGTTGCAGAAGAACTCATGAGATATATTACCCTCAAGGGTCGCTTCTCTATAGTAAATTCCTATCATGTTGTGCTCCTTAATCATTTTTGCGTTTTAAAGAGAATTGCTTTCCCTTTTTATCTTTTAGTGTCGCTAGAATGTGGTCTGAAGGACCACAAAAAGAACCCCAAGAACCTGGTGCTACATGTGGGACTTATTATGTTAATTTTTGAGTATTCTAAAAATTTTGTGGTGTCTAAACCGATTGCTACTCCCAAGGTTAAGCAACTAAAATGAGTAGTGGAGTATGAAACTGCCTCTGATGAGGAGCCGATTAGCAAGAAAGGGAAAAAGAGGAAAATTGTCTTGGAGGAGGAGTCAAATTCTAAGGAGGACATAGATTATGCCCTAGATTCTCAAGCCTCAATGGAGGTGGTCTCGCAACCCTCTAATGTGGGTAAGTTTGGGAAAGGGGTTTTGAGTCCTAAAATGAAGGGATATGAGACATGCAGTGACGAAAAATTTGTTGAAAATTTGACTCAAAGCCTGAAGGAAAAGATTGAATTTGTTGGGGATACTTCCTCACGGTCTCCTAGTTTGGATTCCCAGCCAAAGAAGGATTTGGTGGTGGGTAGTAACAATAAAATTGCTATTAGGTCTGCTAGCTAGCTACAAAAGATGCAAGGTACTTCTTCCTTGAAGGTGGATGGTGGGCAGGGTGTTGTGGATTCCCCGAAAGTGGACATTAAAATGCAAAAGAGAAGGAGGCATGTTGCTGAGGAAATTGTGGAATCTATTTGCAAAATCAAAATACCAGTTGTTGGTGGTAAGGGTAAGGAGGTCTGCTTTAGCCAGGACAATGTAAGCTCCTCTCAGGAGGAGGATGATGAGGGTAAGGGTGATTTTAAATTTGACCTTGAGGATAGTCCTGATGTTCTAGGGTTGGCAAAGGAGGGCTCAATTTCTTTGTTTAAATTGTTTAAATGGGTATTTCACAAACTTAACATGACCAATATTAGAGTGTGGGGTGTGATGAGTAAAGCTGGTGAATCTTTGGTCCAGAATCAGATTGATGAGTTCTTTGAATCTTTGAAGAATGTGGCTAATAAAATGTTGAAGATGAAGTAGAACCTTGAGGAAATAATTCTCACCCTTGAGGACCAAATGGAGAAAATTATGCTAAATTGGAGAAGGGTGGGGAGGGGACTAAATCTACTGCGAAGCTTGAGTCTGTTGGCATTTCTACTCCTTTTGAAATGGCCAATAAGGGAAATGCTCCTAGTCAGGATATTGGTGTTGGTGGTAGGCTTCTAGAGGAAGAAGTTTTCATGGAGAATGTTGGTGGGGTGTAGAATGTGGGTGGGTCCAGGTCCAGAATGAGGAATAAGACTAAGGTGTAGGTTGGAGCTCTTGCTATGGATTCATCTGAAGTCATGGATGATGGTTAGAAGGTTGTGGTGTGTGACATGGAGGTTGCTGATATCCTAAAGAACATGTAGTGTTGTTGCTTTTGTCACTCCTTTTTGGCTAATGTTGGGTTGATGGTGTGTTGGTTTTTGGCTACTGCATGCTTTTTATAGTTATCTTTTGCTTCAACTGTCCTTTTTTGTAAAGGGTTTTGGGCCCCTTCAAAACCCACTTTTTTACCTCTAATAAAAAACAAAGAGCCCTTTTGTATTGTGAAAACCTTGATAGGAGAAAACCCTTGATTTTTGAGGAAAAAAATTATAAACCCTCCCATGATTTTTCCAAGCAAAAAAAAAATCATAAAAGATTAGAAAACCCACTTGGATGATTTTTTTTGGGATAAGAAAAATTAAAACCCACCCATGATTTTTTTAAAGGGACAACAAAATTTAAAACCCACAAAATTTTTGTTTAGGGAAAAAAATATTAAAAACCCCCATAATTTTTTTCGAGGAAAAAAAATGTTAAAATCCTTGATCACAAATCCTTGGTGCAATGAACAGAAGAAAAACTCTAGGCATTGCAAACCATAGGCATTTTCCTTCCCAATACTTTGAACAAGCTGTAACAGTCTCCAAAAAAACTTCAAAATATGTCATTGTAAAATCTAGAAACGTGTCCAGATTGCCAAAAAACATCGCAGATCTTATGCATAGAAACTCAAAAAAGACCAAAAATAAAAAAATGACGCCCAGAGATTTCAAACCTCAGACACAATTTTTAGTAGCCACCATGAACATAAGACAAATGCATCAAAAATGAAGGTCACATAGAATAAACTCGATCAGTAAAAACAATCTCGACTTTACACAAGATTGTGTGCCTACAAATCGACACCAAAGGCAAGAGATCGTGTGCAAGAAAAAAATTCTCTTGTAGTAGTCATGTCTCCAGAAAATAACAAAAATAAAACCAACAGCCACCACAAAGTTGAAAAATCACACATAGGAAAAAAATCCCTCAAAAAAGCTTGAAAAATATGACGTGACAAATAAAAATGACACCCTTCAAACCCACACTTTCACTCTAAAAAGAAACGTGATTTTTACATACAAATCCTTCACAGATTCACCTTGAAAATTCTTCCTCAAAAATTCCACACGAACAAAACCCACGAAATGCAAAAATAAGAAACCCTTGAAAAATTCTAGAAATAAATTCCAAGTAGGAAGAGGCTTTGAATTTTTTTTTTAAACTGTCAAATTTTATGAAACCCCATCGACTCGCTTTGATACCATATAACAAAGAATATTGGTAAATATTCTATGTATTAACAAAGGAGATGAAGGATCCTTAAATAGATTTAGAAGGATGAAGTTTCTAAAAGAAACAAATGATAACAAAAGATGAAAATAGAAACTATCTAACCTAACTAAGATGACCATTATATTATTTAATATATAGTTTGAAAGTTAAAGAATTTTTTCAATCAACCTATCAATCAATATTTTAGTCGTAATGTATGTAGAAAATCAATCATAATTCTTTATTAAATTCAAAATAAGGCATAACTTGTATTAGTGGAAAGTTGATAATTTTTTCTATAAACCCTTTTTGTTTCATGAAATTTGGATAAAAAAAGTCATCGGCCACAAGGGCCAACTTCGAAAAACTAACGAAATTTCGTAAACATGTTTTTTTAGTTGTCTTTCCAAGTTTGGTGGCAATCCCAAGCCAAAAACCAAGACAAACTCGAGGGAAATCCCAAGGCTGCAAATTTTGTCAGACAAAACAAATATCCGTTTTGGAAAGCAGGAACCCATTTTTTTGAAAAATAAAACGAATATCCATTTGAAAGGAATATCCATTTTGAAAACCTGAAAAATCCTCTTTAGTAAAATGAGCATAACTTTTACATTTCTTATCAAAATTTCAATTTTTTATGAGCATTGGAAAGGTGATTGAGAGATCTATGCAATGGACTAGGTAGTGTTTCTAAGTTATACATAAAAAATTAATTTTAATCATTTGAACTTTATATTTCATTTATGAAACATCAAATGCTCACTACTTTTGCATGCAATGTCTCTTTTTCATGATTTTTTTTGTAACACTCATCTCAAAATACTCAGAACATTAGAAAATATAATCAATAATGAAATATATATATTTTATGTAGTAAGGAGTTGAACAAATCTTCATAAATCATCATATCTCTCTATCCCTTTCTCTAGCTCTCTATATTTCACTATATCTCCCCTTAAGCTTTGTACCTATCCCTCCACTTGTTTCTCCCTCCCTTCCTCCCTCTCTTTTTACCTCTTTATACCTCTCCCTATCAATCTATTGAACTCTAGACTTAACTATCTACTTCTCCATTTGTCCCTCCTCCCTTCTCTCTCTCTCTCTCTCTCTCTCTCTCTCTCTCTCTCTCTCTCTCTCTCTCTCTCTCTCTCTCTCTCTCTCTCTCTCTCATCTCTCTCTCTCTCTCTCTCTCTCTCTCTCTCTCTCTCTCTCTCTCCCCATCTCCCTCTCATTCTCTATCTCCCCATATCCCTCTCTCTCTCTCTCCCTCCTACTCCCTCTCCCTCTCTCTGGCTCTCCATCTCCCTCTCATTCTCCATATCCCCCTCTCCCCCTCTCTCTCTCCCTCCCTTTGAATTATCCCTCCCTCTTAAGTCTCTCTCCCTCTTAGGTATCTCTTTCTAGGTCTCTCCCACTCCCTCTCTCCCTCATAGGTCTCTCTCTCAGGTCTCTCCCACTCCCTCTCTCCCTCTTAGGTCTCTCTCTCATGTCTCTCCCAATCCCTCTCTCCCTCTTAGGTATCTCTCTCTCTCATACACACTCACACTCTCCATCTCCCTCTTAGGTCTCTCTATCCCTTTCTCTACCTCTCTATATTTCACTATGTCTCCCCTTAAGCTTTGGACCTATACCTCCACTTTTTTCTCCCTCCCTACCTCCCTCTCTTTTTATCTCTTTATACCTCACCTTATCAATATATTGAAATCTATAGTTAAATATCTACTTCTCCATCCCTCCCTCCTTCCTTATCTCTTTGTCCCTCTTTAGACCTATCTTTATCACTCTCTCTCTCCTTGATCTCTAGACCTATCTCTCCATCCCTCCTTCCCTCTATCTTTGTCCCTCTTTATATCTATCTATCTCTCACTCCCTCTCTCTCTATCATGTCCCTCCCACTCCCTCTCACTCTCAATATCCCCCATCTCTCTCACACACACTTGCACACACACACTCATACTCACACTCTACATCTCCCTCCCAGGTCTCTCTCTCTCTCCCACACACTCACACTCTCCATCTCCCTCTTAGGTATCTCTCTCTCACACTCTCTCTTCATCTTAAGTCTCTCTTCCTCTCTCTCCCTCTCAACTCTCTCTCTCTCTCTCTCTCTCTCTCCTCTCTCTTGCCCTCTCAGCTCTCTCTCTCTCTCTCTCTCTCTCTCTCTCTCTCTCTCTCTCTCTCTCTCTCTCTCCTGGTCCCTCCCTCCATCTCCTTCTCTCTCCCTCTCCATCTCCTCCCTCTCTCTCTCTCATCTCCCTCTCTCCCTCTCTATCTCTCCCTCCCTTTGAATTCTATCTCCCTCTTGAGTCTCTCTCTCTTAGGTCTCTCCCACTCTCTCTCTCCCTCTTAGGTGTCTCTCTCTCTCTCCCACACACACTCGCACTCTCCATCGCCCTCTCATCTATATCTCTCTCCCACTCTCTCTCCATCTCAAGTCTCTCTCCCTCTCCCTCTATCTCTTTCTCTCCCTCTCAAGTCTCTCTCTCCTTCCCTCTATCTCTCTCCCTCCCTCTCTCTCCATCTCAAGTATCTCTCCCTCTCCCTCTATCTCTTTCTCTCCCTCTCAATTCTCTCTCTCCTTCCCTCTATCTCTCTCCCTCCCTCTCTCTCCCTCTTTCCCTCTCAAGTCTCAATCTCTCTCCAGTCCCCCCCACTACCTCTCTATCTATCCCTCTCTCTGACACACACACTCTCCATCTCACTCTCAGCTCTCTCTCTATCTATCTATCTCTATCTCTCTCTCTCTCAAGTCCCTCCCGCTCCCTCTCACTCTTAGATATCTCTCACAAGTCTCTCTCTCCCACTCTCTCTCCATCTCAAGTCTCTCTCGCTCTCGCTCTCTCCCTCTAAAGTATCTCTCTCTCACTCCCTCTCTCTTAGGTCCCTCTAACTCCCTCTCCCTCTCCCTCTCACACTCCATCTCCCTCTCCCCCTCTCTCTCTCTCCCTCCCTTTGAAGTGTCTCTCCATATTACATCCCTCTCTCAAGTCTCTCTCTCACACACACCCTATCTCCCTCTCACTCTCTCTCCTCTCTCCATCCCTCTCTCCTTCCCTCTCTCTCTATCTCTCGCCATATACCTCTTAGGTATCTCTTCCTCTCTCCCTCCCTCTCTCCCCAACTCTCTCTCTCTCTCTCTCTCTCTCTCTCTCTCTCTCACACACACACACACACACTTCCTCTCTCTCAGTTCCTCTAACTACCTCTCCCTCTCTCTCTACCTCTTCATCTCCTTCTCACTCTCCATCATCTCCCCCTCTCTCTCCCTCCCTCCAAGTCTCTCTCCCTCTTAAGTCCCTCTCCCTCTTATATATCTCTCAACTCTCTCTCTCACCTCTATATCTCCCTTTAGGTCTCTCTCCCTCTCTCTCTCTCTCTCCATTTCCTCTCTCCTCTCTCTCCCTCCCATTACCTCTCTCTCAGTTCCCTCTAACTACCTCTCCCTCTCTCTCTACCTCTTCATCTCCTTCTCACTCTCCATCTTCGTCTCCCCCTCTCTCTCCCTCCTCAAAGTCTCTCTCCCTCTTAAGTCCCTCTCCCTCTTATATATCTCTCAACTCTCTCTCTCTCACACTCTATATCTCCCTTTAGGTCTCTCTCCTCTCTCTCTCTCTCTCTCCATTTCCTCTCTTCTCTCCCTCCTTCCTCCTCTCTCTCATTCCCTCTAACTACCTCTCCCCTCTCCCTCTTCATCTCCTTCTCACTCTCCATCTTCGTCTCCCCCTCTCTCTCCCTCCCTCCAAAGTCTCTCTCCCTCTTAAGTCCCTCTCCCTCTTATATATCTCTCAACTCTCTCTCTCTCACACTCTATATCTCCCTTTAGGTCTCTCTCCCTCTCTCTCTCTCTCTCCATTTCCCTCTCTCCCTCTCTCTCCCTCCCATTACCTCTCTCTCTCACTCACTTTCCACCTCCCTCTCAGGTCTCTCTCTCTCCCACTCCCTATCTCTCTCCCTCTCTCTCCCTCTCTCTTCCCCTCTCTCCCTCCCTCTCAAGTCTCTCCCTCTCAAGTCTCTCCCTCCCTCCATCTCCATCTCTCCATCTCTCTCCCTCTTAGGTATCTCCCTCTCTCCCACTCCCTCTCTCCCACTTCCTCTCTCCCACTCCCTACCTATCTCTCCAAGTACCCTATATAGAGAGATAGAGGTAGAGAAAAGGGGAGACATAAAGAGGTAGAGATAGGTAGATAGGTAGAGAGATAGAGAGGGGGAAGGGAGAGGGAGGGAGAGTGGGAAATATATAGAGAGATAGAGGTAGAGAAAATGAGAGATATAAGTTGAGAGGTAGAGAGAGAAGAAGAGGGGCAGAGATATATCAATATATAGTGGGAGAGGGAAAGAGGGAGAGATAATGATATAGGGAGATATAGAGAGATAGGGAGATAGTGGTATATAAATATATGGATAGAAATGGATAGAGAGAGAGAGAGAGAGAATAAATAAGAGAGAGGTAGAGATAATGAGATATGGATAGATATAAAGATATATATATAAGGTGAAATAGTGAGAGAGAAATGAGGTGATAGAGAAAAGTAATAGAGAGAGGGAGAGATATGAAGAGAGGTACATAGACAAAGAGATAGATATAGGGAGGCATAAATAGGGTATGTGTGTATATATGAGTGAGAGAGATATGGAAATAACTTGAAAATGTAGATTATATAAAAATAGATAGAAGGAGGGAGCGAGAGACGCAGAGAGAGAAGTGGTGAGATATAAAAATATGGAGTGATAAAAATAGAAGGAGATAGGGAGAGATATAGGTAGAAAGAGGTAGAGATATGTAGAGATATATATAACTTGTGAAATATAGAGGGGAAGAGAAAGAGAGAGAGCTAGGTAGAGAGGGAGAGAGAGAGGAGATATATAGACAAGGGTAGAGTAAGGTAAAAGTGGAGAGATAGGTAGAGAGGATAAATTAAGGAGAGGGGGAGAGAGGGAGAGATAGCTAAATAGATAGAGGGAGAGATAGCTAAATATATAGAGGGAGAGATGGATATATATGTTCTCCTAGTTCAACTTGGGTAAAGGTGTGTATAGGATCAAAGACACCAAGGAGGCCTTCTATGATGATTTATGCAAATTTTTACTCTCCTTATTAAAAAATAATAATTTTTCCATTATTTATTACTTCTTTAATGTTTCAAGTCATTTAGAATTATTATTGCCAAAAAAATCATGAAAAAAAGACTTTGTATGCAAGAATTATGAGCATTTAAAATTTTAAAACTTAAGGAGGGAATTAAAATGATTATGATTATTATTTTTTCCTCAATATATCAAAATAATCTTATCCATTGCATATATCTCTAAATCACCTTTCCAAAGCCTGTAAGAAGTCAAATTTTCAATCAATAATGCAAAAGTTATGTCCATTTTACTGAAGTGTGATTTTTAAGTTTTTCAAAATGGATATCCATTTTGTTTGCATAAATTGATGAAAATTAATTTCGGATAATAGATACCCAAACCAAAATGGATATCTATTTTGGTTTGGTATTACCAAACCAAAATGGATATTGTACCCGACCCATACAAAAAGTCAACATTTTTTTCACGATTTCGGTGAAGTAAATGTGTTTTTTCCTCATTTCCACT
The DNA here is from genome assembly GCA_007115665.2 of Sequoiadendron giganteum. Lineage (NCBI taxonomy): Eukaryota > Viridiplantae > Streptophyta > Pinopsida > Cupressales > Cupressaceae > Sequoiadendron > Sequoiadendron giganteum. The sequence continues at coordinate 323,340,245 of CM021101.1, read as the reverse complement.
TTTTGGACCCCCATGATCTTGCACATGCCCAAGGCACAATTTCATAGACGCGTGTTAGCCAAACACAATATTTAAATGACTTGCATGATGACATAAGATTACCAACATAGTTTGACCCACAAATTGGGATAAAGAAGGAGCATAAAACTTAGGAGTGCAAATTGATTTCCAAAGCAAAGAAACATTATTATTATGCATATACAACAAAATGGGAAACTACAAATTTAGAACCTTATAAAGTTGAAGATGGCCAAGGTTTATTAAAGACATCTAAATCTTTTAAAACAAAAAATGAAGATATGTTATATAGTCAAGGCTCTTTAAGTAAATTTTTAAATCTTCCCATTGAAATGGTTAGAAAAGGGTCCATTCCATTTGATGATAATTTACTTAGATTAGGTAGGAAATCTCAAATTCTTACAACAAATGACTACATAATTTTGCATGAGCAATGAAAAGAAAGGAAAGTTGAACTTAAACAATAGAAAGCAAGGAAGAAAAAACAAATTGAAGCAAAGAAGCTTCATCCAATTGAACAAAGAAAAAAGAAGGAAAAGAAAAAAATTGAAAGACAATTATTGAGACAGAGGAAGGATGAAGAAAGGATACAATAAAAAAGGAGAGATGAAAAATAAAAAAAGGAAGGTGGTCAAGAATAGTATTTCAGCACATTATGCAACTATTTTTGGGCGGAGGAGTACTCCATCAACCCCTTGCCTAAACATCATCAAACTCTAAGCAAGATGTACAACATTTTAACACCTACCTATGTTGCTCTTACTAACTTCCAATTCAGTTGTGATAATAATCCAACACTAGATGCAAGCAGAGGGAAACAAGTTACTCCATCAACCCCCCTTCCTAAACATCATCAAACTCTTAGAGATATGTACAACATTTTAACCCTTACCTATGCTACCCTTAACAACTTCCACATTACTACTAGCCATAGTCCCCCTCACTCCCTTGTCAAAAAATTCTAATTTTCTAGGATTTTAGATGAAAATATGTTTGGTCATCTTACTCCTATTACACCTCATGTTGATTCAACTACTCCAAAAAAAATCAACAAATAGTCCTATGGAGGAGGAGTCGAAGCTATTCCTTGGCTTTATTGTGAACTAGTCAATTCTACATGTTACAATCTTTGTAATTTTACACTGCATACCTATTTAGCACAACCTATTTTGTGTAATATATGTTTGGTTTAGCAGACCATGTGTATTTTGTAATGGTTACAAATTTGCATACCAAGTAGCAATAATGTATACCATGGGCCTCTTTTGAAATATCTATTAGTTGGTCATTTTTTAATGTTTTGTAACCGAATATATCAATGTATGTGTAGGAATGAAGAAAAATAATAATGATATTATTAAATTAAGTCATCTCTATGTTCAATTCTCTCTTCTTGCATGTCAGAAAAAGTGGGCATTGAGTAAAATTATGCTTTAGTTTTGAATATTCACATGCTATATTAAGACAATAATATTTTTATTACAATGTGTAGAATCAACTATTTTGATTACTGTCTGTACATTATTATGTAAACATTGGAGATTGGAGATACCATGTGCAATTCTTTAGTCATGAAGACAAAAGTTACGATCTTCAAATGGTAGATGGATATACAAGGGTGAAACCTATGTTGATAAAAAATTTGGTAGTAGACTACTTGGTTGCATTGTTTCCTAATAGAATACAACCATAATTGGAGAATGAATAATAAAAATTCTCTAAATTCTAACTTCAACCCATTGCAGAACCATCGCATACGATAATCCACTACTTAAACTAAATGCCATACAATATTCAACATACTTGTGAAATCTTTATAAAATGAAGTGTTGTAGATTATAGACTTGTATTAGTGCATAGCACAGTCATAGAAAGTATAAGTTAATATTTTATTCTTTGGTATAAATAATTACCAAGAATTATTAATATGACAATCATAACACATGTCCTATTTACAATTAGAAAGAGTACTCTTGAATAATGAATTTTAAAGCACTACACTCATTAATAATTTCCTCAATTCAACCCCATATTGTATCATATAAATATATTTCCTTTCTTTACTTTCTACTTTCTAGAAGAGACAAGATGAATGGTAAAAAAAATTCTTGGGCAATGCTTGTTCTTCCATGCCCAATGATGGTGCATTAGCATTCACCCAGGTGTTCATAATTTTGAAAATGATAATCTAAGCACTTTGAAAATATATTTTCATATATGCTTTTGTTCTCATGTTTTTGGAAACCTTGGGGTGATTCAAAGTATCACAAGGAGGTTAGTAAATAGGGGGTAAAATGTTGAAAACAAGCAAAAGTTGAACTGTGACAAAACCACAATTTTCAAATAGGAGGTGGTTTCATATAAATTCAACATAATGTGCAACTGGAGGGTTTTGACTACTCAATTCAACTTTCTAAACTTAACATTGATTTTGTAATGGTGATGTTATTAAAGAATACACCAAAGCCAATAACTGTCAACTTTTAGATAATATAATATATTTCTCAATTATCTATCTTAGATCCTAAATGGATATGTAAGTCGTAATTGTATATTTAACCTAATCATAACATCTTTTAAAGAGAGACTCAATAAGATTAGTGATCTTGGTAGGTCAAATTAATAGAATTGATTTTCCAGATCTTTAACATCTAGATTAAAAAGTTTAATTCAAAACACCCCATATTACACTACATAATTCTTAAATCTATATGGACAAAGAAGAATTCCTTTACCCAAAACTTATCTTATCAATAGACAATTTTAACATGCCCAAACTTGATCACTGCCTTAAATCTAGCTCTAATAGCTTAATTCAACTAGGTTGTTTCCTAGAGGGATAATTTGGGTTTGTGTTTGATGATTGGGTTATAGCTTATACCCTTTGACACAAATTGATTGCAATAAATCATAATTTCTACAATTAATACAAAACAAAATATTACTAAAGTAATGCTCATGTATACAATGACATCATGTTTATGTTTTTGTAGAATAGAAGAACAATGTAAGTGGCAACATTACTGTTATTATTGTTTAGTTTCCACATTTATTATTAATAAAATACTTTGGTAATTGATAAAAGTTATTCAAAAAAAATTCTCAACAACATTCTTTGCCATGTTATTTTTATATAGAGTAATGGGTTTATCTCCTATTCATTGAAATATTTGTTTCCAATACTGTGAAACTCTTGATTAAACTAACTTATAAGTTGACTCTCCTACTTTGAGTGTCTCCTATTCATCGAAATATTTTTTTCCAATACTATTAAACTCTTGATGAAACTAATTTATAAATTGGCTCCTACTTTGAAGTAATTTTACATTTTTTTGCTTAAAGAGTTGTACCAAACATAGAAATCCTTGGCTTAGATGTTGAGATTGAGGGGTATACATTAAGGTGGGGTGGATCACAACTAAAATAGAATCGTAATGGATAACTTAATACTTTTTCTAATTCATCATTTTTCTAGGGTCTATACAAGCTTGAGGAAATATGCATATGATGTATGTTTGAAAATATTGAGGAAACATTTTCTAAGCATAACTTTTAGTACACCAATGTCACAACCCTATGCCTATGGGCAACAAAATTAAGTATATCTATTCTCATGAACACAATATCAAGTACAAGCATGAGAACTAAACACACATTTAAATAATCTTTAGCTAGGCTCTATGGAAATCTAAATTCATATCTATATAAAAACATGAGTGTAAGTAAACAAAAATTATTCAAATAACCCTAATCAAGATAATTTAACCCATATATTGTATTGAAAGGATTGTTTCAAATACACTTTGACACATTTTACAAACCCCTACAAATATAATTGTTGGGATATGGTGTTGTACACCATTACATAAAATAATTTATTATAATATTGTAATTAAATAATTATTTAGGTGTGATGCACCTTAGTGGTGTGGTTAATCACACTAGGTAATTATTTGGGGACCACTTGATGTTGTATTGTAACATTGTATTATTAATTAATTTGTGGGAGACATGTGATAATAATTTAATACTGGGGGAATATTAAATAAAGTCATGTCTTAGTACCCAATATTAAATAAGGGATTATTGGTTTTGTGGTACATGGTTTTACCTTACCACTATTTGTATTTTGTGTGAGATTTTTTCTATAAAAGCAAACACATGTGTAGTTGTTTAGGTTGGTTGAGTGGTTTGGTTGTCATTATTGAGTCTTTCATAGGAGTGCATTTGTGAAGCATGGCATGAGATGTGTGGATTCATACTTGGACACATTGGAATGCATTGGAGGACATGATGCTTCAGAGGTGTTCATTGTAACTCTTGTATTTGTTTTATGGCTGATTAATATGATGGAGTATGGATGCTTTTGGACGGTAGTTTTTCCCTCTTGAGGGTTTTCCCAAGGTATATCTTGTGTCATATTTGATGGGTATGTTTTCTATTCTCTTGTATATGGATTTTGAGTACTTATTTGCATGAATGTCTCTTTTGGGTTATGTGGAAATTTTCATTAGATGACTGCAAGTTTCCTTACAATAATCAATCATTATAATAATGCACTAAATGCATACATCCTCTGCTTAGATGATGAGATTGAGGGGTTAAAATTTAGGTGGGGTAGATCACAGCTAAAATGGTATTGGAATGGACAACTTAATAATTTTGTCTACTTCATGAGTTGCTTAAGGTTTACACAAGCTTGAGGAAATATGCACATGATGTATGTTTGACAATAATGAGGAAATATTTTCTAAGGATAATTGCATAGTAAAAGATTGAAGTTAGTCTTTGGTAGCTTGTCACTTTGGATGGGTTGTGCCTATTATTTCTAAAATATTTTTCTCAATGAGGCATGTGTTTTAGGTTTTTAATGTATGGATAATAATTGTAGATTAGAGAGAATAAAATTGAGGATAGATAAAATGCAATAAGAAAACCCTTATAGGCCACCCTGTGCATCTTTGAGCACATCAAATCTATTTCAATTGGATCATGGCAAGGAACCAGTATACTATAAGTAATTGAAATCTTTGGGAAATTTGACAACATCCTAAATATAATTTGTTTTCCTTCTTATTCCTTTTAAATTATTAAGAATGTAGATTCCTCAAGTCTAGTGGTTGCATGAAATACTTTTTAGACTAGGTTCCTAATCTCTTAATAGTAGGGTAACATGATTTTTACCATATGTTTTTGGTTTAGTGAATTAAGGAGACTTTTATTAAGTAGACCATAACTAATATACATTAAATGGACATAATATATATATACGTTTCCTAATTGTCTACATCCCTTAGGTAGCACATGCAAATATTCATGGTGCTTATTTCTTTGTAATTGGTTGATAGATTTCTAATGCATATAAAGCATAACTTTGATTCTTATCTTTCGTTAATACTATATACTAACCTATTCTATGTTTATTTTTTATTTTGAGAATGGTACTACACTATATAGATGTGTCTAGATGAACATTTTACCAGGTATCCATATGAAATTTTAAGCCCTTGAAATAAAATAAGTAACTGAAAAGAAGAATGTACGATGCTTTGGGTAAGGGTGTTCTTCCCAAACTATTTTAGTGAGGCCAAGCTCCAAGTTCACAAGATATAATTTTATAACCTACCACTCCAAGAAGGACCTATCCTCTTCACCGTGCACCATTATATCAAGCATGTCAAAGAAGAACATCTAATTAAAGCTGAAATTTTCTCTTCTTGGAATAAAATCAACTTTTGCTAGATTCAACAATAAATACACTTCTTTTCACAAATTTTATAGAAAAAATGTAGAGCCTCTCTACTGTCTAATCAACTTGGTGCTACAAGGTATACACACAACTCAGAGGATGGATTCCTAACTGAATAGTTCATCTTTCACAAGAGGTTGCATTTAATTATCAACAAGGAACTCATAAGATTTAGATAGTGTTGGTATAATATATACATTCATAGATCCTAAATACATCCTACATCAATGGAGTATAGGCAATTACACATGTTCAAAAGAATGCAAAAGTTGGAAAGTGAAATAAATGGATAATTCATAAAATAGGGGAAATAAATATAAACTATTTTTTGAACACCCAGAATACTGAGAGGGGGGTGAATCAGTATTCTATTAAACTTTTGAACACAACTTATCCAATCACCAAAAAATATTAACAAAAATAAAGAATGAAAGCGTGAAACATTAACAAGATCACATACCACATGAACACTAGGATTTTTACATGGAAACCCCAAAAAGGGAAAAACCATGGTGAGGATTAGCTCACAATATATTATATCTGGATATAGTATATTACAAGGGCTTACTGCCAGGATGCACTATCCTTATAAGGCTCACAGCTAGAGATAGATATTAAATAAAGATGGCTACTTAGCCAAAATGTGAACTAATAAAAGTGCACCTTCCTTGTGTTGAATTCCAGTTCCCTTGAAGCTCTAAATACAAAGTACTACTCTACTTAGTAGTCACTCAATACTTTTTCTCTTATTCTGATCTCACACCTCTGAATTCGTATGTTCGCACAATATGAGACTTCTCACACCCTGATTTACAACTTATTCCCTTTTCATACAACAACTCAAAAATTTCTTACGTATATATACCCAATTACATCTATATACATCAATTAGGTTGGCCTAATTATATGTAGCCAAACAAATAATTCAAAAATAGCTTTGTCAGCTTCACACAGGATCCAAAAACTTCTTCGCACTCAAACCAAACGTGCAATACTTATTTAGGTCAACATGGACCTAAAGTAGATCCTAAAAACATCTACAATGTATATTTAATATTTGCAACACATATTATGTATTAGGTTGGCTAGGAATTGGACCTAATCACAAAAATTTCAATCATACATACACTTCTCCATATATGCGACTTCAAGACTCGATCTTTCTTCAAATTCACACTTCACCGACATTAGTGAGTCTAAATTTAGAATTGTAGCACAAAAAAAATCTTCTCAAAGAAATGTGGAATCTCCCACATTGATATACTAAATAGAGAAATGACTATGATACAAAAAATTGAACTCTATCATGCATAACTTCTATAATATTTCACAGAACATCACAAAATCTTGATTTTACCCTTATCTAATAGACTTCAAGTCATGGTTAAAAAAATAGAGTGAGATCAATTAGTGTGGTAGACTGTGGACCCAAAAATTGGTGCATTGATTATGGTGCTACACTATCTAGATGTGTCTAGATTAACATTTTACCAAGTATCCATCTGAAATTTTAAGCCCTTGAAATAAAATAAGTAATTGAAAAGAAGAAGACGACGCTTCGGGTAAGGGTGTGATTCCAAAACTATTTTAGTGAGGACAAGCTCCAAGTTCACAAGATATGATTTTATAACCTACCACTCCAAGAAGGATTTAGCCTCTTCAACATGCAACATTATATCAAGCAGGTCAAAGAAGCACATCTAATTAAAGTTGAAGTTTTCTCTTCTTGGAATCAAATCAACTTTTGCTAAATTCAACAATAAATAATTTTTTTCTAGAAATTTTATCAAAAAAATGTAGAGCCTTTGTAATTTCTAATCAACTTGGTGCTACAAGGTATGCACACAACTCAGAGGATGGATTCCTAACTGAATATTTCATCTTTCACAAGAGGTTGCATTTAATTATCAATAAGGAACTCATAAAATTTAGATAGTGTTGGCATAATATATGCATTCATAGATCCTAAATACATCCTACATCAATGAAGTATAGGCAATTACACATATTCAAAAGACTGCAAAAGTTGGAAAGTGAAATAAATGGCTAATTCATAAAATAGGGGAAATAAATATAAATTGTTAGTTGAAGAACCAAAATGCTGAGAGAGGAGCTAAATCAATATTCTATTAATCTTTTGAATACAGCTTATCCAATCACCAAAACATATTAGCAAAAATAAAGAATGAAAGCATGAAACATCAACAAGCTCACATAACACATGAACACTAGGATTTTTAAGTGGAAAAACCATGGTGAGGATTAGCTCACAATATATTATATCTTAATATAGTATATTATAGGGGCTCACTGCCAGGATGCATTGTCCTTATAAGGCTCACAACTAGAGATAGATACAAAATAAAGATGGCTACTTATCCAAAATTTGAACTGATAAAATTACACCTTCCTTGTGTTGAATTTTAGTTCCCTTGAAGGTATGATTACAAAGTATTGCTCTGCTTAGTAGTTTCTCAATAATTTTTCTCCTATTCTAATCTCACACCTCTGAATTCGCATGTTCAGACAATATGAGACCTCTCACACCCTAATTTACAACTTATTCCATTTTCATACAACACAAAATGTCTTGCGTATATATACCCAATTACATATGTATACATCAATTAGGCCAGCCTAATTAGATGTAACCAAAAACTCAATTCAAAACTAGCTTTGTCAGCTCCACACAAGATCCAAAAACTTCTTCACTCTTAGACCAAATGTGCAATACTTAATTTAGGTCAGCATGGACCTAAAATAGATCCTACAAACATCTGTAATGTATTTAATAGTTACAACACATATTATGTATTAGGTCAGATAGGAATTGGACATAATCACAAAACTTTCAATCATACATATACTTCTCCATATATGCAACTTCAAGACTCGATCTTTCTTCAAATTCAAACTTCACCAACATTAGTGAGTCTAACTTTATAATCACGGTAAAAAAAAATCCTTATCAAAGAAATGTGGAATCTCCCACACTGATATACTAAACAGATAAATGACTATGATACACAGAGTTGAACTCTATCATGCATAACTTCCATAATAGTTCACAAAACATCATAGAATCTTATTTTACCTGAATCTAATAGACTTAAAGCCATGGTTAAAAAAATAGTGTGAGATCACTTAGTGTGGTGGAGTGCAGACACAAAAACTAATGCATTGAACATGGTGCTACACTATCTAGATGTATCTAGATGAACATTTTACCAAGTATCCATGTGAAATTTTAAGTCATTGAAATAAAATAAGTAACTAAAAAGAAGAAGACGATGCTCTGGGTAAGGGTGTGGTTCCCAGATTATTTTAGTGACGCCAAGCTCCAAGTTCACAAGATATAATTTTATAACCTACCACTCTAAGAAGGCCCTAGCCTCTTCAACCTACAATATTATATCAAGTAGGTCAAAGAAGCACATCTAATTAAAAAAATATATATCTTCTAAGAATCAAATCAACTTTTGCTAAATTCAACAATAAATACATTTTTTTTCACAAATTTGATAGAAAAATGTATAGCCTCTCTAATGTCTAATCAACTTGGCACTACAAGGCATACACACAGCTCAGAGGATGGATTCCTAACTGAATAGTTCATCTTTCACAAGAGGCTGCATTTAATTATCAACAAGGAACTCATAAGATTTAGATAGTTTTGGCATAATATATGCATTCATAGATCCTAAATACATCCTACATCAATGGAGTATAGGAAATTACACATGTTCAAAAGACTGCAAAAGTTGGAAAGTGAAATAAATGGCTAATTCATAAAATAGGGGAAATAAATATAAGTTGTTTGTTGAACACCCAAAATATTAAGAGGGGTAGTGAATCAGTATTCTATTAAAATTTTGAACACAACTTATCCAATCACCAAAACATATTAACTAAAATAAAGAATGAAAGCATGAAACATCAACAAGATCACATAACACATGAACATTAGGATTTTTACATGGAAATTCTAAAAAGGGAAAAGTACACCTTCCTTGTGCTGAATTTTAGTTCCCTTGAAGCTCTGAACACAAATTACTACTCTACTCAATAGTCTCTCAATAATTCTTCTCTTATTCTGATCTCACACCTCTAAATTTGCATGTTCACACAATATGATACCTCTCGCACCTTGATTTACAAATTATGTCATTTTCATACAAAAACACAAAAATTTCTTGTTTATGTATACCGAATTACATCCGTATACATAAATTAGGTCAGCCTAATTAGATTTAACCAAAAAAAATCACAAATAGCTTTGTCAGCTTCACCCAAGATCCAAAAACTTCTTCGCACTCAAACCAAATGTGCAATACTTAATTTAGGTCGGCATTGAACTAAAATAGATCCTACAAACATCCACAATGTATATTTAATATTTACAACACATATTATGTATTAGGTTGGCTAGGAATTGGACCTAATCACAAAACTTTCAATCATACATACACTTCTCCATATATGCAACTTCAAGACTCGATCTTTCTTCAAATTCACACTTCATTGACATCAATGAGTCTAACTTTAGAATCGCAACACAAAAACATTCTTCTCAAAGAAATGTGGAATCTCCCACACTGATATACTAAACATAGAAATGACTATGATACATAAAGTTGAACTCTATCATGCATAACTTCCATAATATTTCACAAAACATCACAAAATCTTAATTTTACCTAAATGTGATAGACTTCAAGCCATGATTAAAAAAATGAAGTGAGATCACTTAGTGTGGTGGAGTGCGGACCCAAAAATTGATGTATTGAACTACAAAATATTCAATAGAAACACTTAGCTAATTTCTTGTACAACCATATTTATCGCACCAACTTATTTTGTACACATGTCTTTAGTAGTACTTTCAAATCATACTAGGTTGATCATAACAATGTTAACATCAATGACAACACTGGATCAAGCTGTATTATGCAACACATGCTCATGTTGCCAACCTTTCAAAAACTTCCAACAATCTCCCCCTTTGTCATTGATGGCAACATGCATAATACAAATAGGATATCTCACCTCTTCATTACCATCACTCCCCTTTTCACTTCTCTCTCCCCCTTTGACATCAATGGAAAAGGGTGTGCCAAAAATTTGTATGCTCACCCTTAGGAGGTCAGCCCAAAATTTGTGTCTTCAAAATATGAAAAACTTGTTAAATCATGATAAATAGTTACCCTAAGGATGCAGAAACTTGAAGCTTCTAAAAAGTGTCTTTCCATTCAAACTTTCCTTCTTTCCACTGTACCTTTTCTATAGTAAGAGTCTTGTATAGAAGTTCAAGTTCTAGTAGAGATTCTTTTCCTTCTTTTGGAGTGTTGGGATCAAGGTTTATCTCCAAGAGCTTATTAGTACTGCCAAGATCACTTGAGGCCGGTATATACTTTTCCTTCACTAAGTCCCTTAGCTTTATAATTTCCTTGATCATTTCATCTCTTTGACTCTATAGTGTGAAATTTTTTTCATGAATCTCCATTGTAGAGATCCAAGTTTTTCATCCTTGTCTTGCATTGGATCACAAGAATATGCAACTATGTTTATTTGGGTCTCAATTGTAATCATCTCATCCTTCATACTTCGAGTTATGTTTGGCCATTTCATTCAGTATGATAGTATGTTATTGATTCTTCAACATAGTCTTGCACTTCTCTCAAGAATTTTGTGACCTTTTGATGTGCTTGTTGAATAGTTCAGATAACTGAGAGGGGGGTGAATTAGTTATCAAAAAATATTTTTCTTGAAAATTAATTTGGTGCAATCTTAAATCAATCATATAATTATTAAAATATATATAAACATGAAAGCACTTAACAACACCATGCACAATGAGCACTATAATTTACATCAAGACCCTAGTTCACTGAGCTATTCAAGAGGTATTTTTACATATCCTACATATTTTTGTCTTTGAGAATAATTCTCTAAAATAAATTTAAGTATAATGGAATTACCAAAAGTAGTAGAGAATCCATAAAAACCATGACTAGTACTCAAGAGGAATTTTGCTAAAGTGTTGTTGATTAATCTCGTGGATGCATTCTTTGGCACTCCTATTGGGGTTTCTATTGGACTCAAAGAAACACTGAGAGGGGGGTGTGAATCAGTGTTCTACAAATTTAAACTTTATTAATCTGAAACTTGAAACCATTTCGACATTACATTAAAGAAAAGATGCAAGCATTCAAAGTAATCATTCAGAACACCATAACATAGGGATTTTTGCATAGAAACCCTATTAGGGTAAAAACCACAATGAAGGTTAATCCACAATTTGAGTACTCAAATATAAGTGTTTACAAAAGAGAATGCACTTGCACTCAGACACAATACCCAAAGCACACTGGTCAAAGGGGAAGGCTCACTGCCTTACAAATGTTCAGATTAAAACCATCTGAAGGTTGAACTAAGATAGTAGCATCTACTTATGCCAGGTTATAGTTCAGGTGGAGCTCATAGACTAGATTTTGAGTCCTCTATTTGATTTTGCACTTCTCTCTGCTCTGCTCTGCCCTTATCTTCTCTTCGCTTCACAAATTGACAAATTCACACTATTACTCTATTGAATTTCGCACCACACACTAATATGCTTCATATTTCACATGTTAGATCTACTCCACTCAAAATTATAGAACATAACTCATATATATATCTGCTAACAAGGATTTAACCATTCATAAGTTGACTCCATAAAATATTAAGTTCTTTTCAACTTGTCGGCTAGATCCTTAATTATATCTTTATATGTATCCTCCAAAGTCGGTTAAGACATAGAGAGGACCAAAATAAACATGTTTCAAACATAAGAACATTTAATTAATAACCCCTTATACATCTGCAATTGCTATACTTGACGGGTCAACTTTTTACCATAGATAACCAGCAAGTTAATGTACTGAATCTCCTAGATCATGTACCAGTGAATTCACATCAAAACACTCCTTTACTGAGGTATTCCAAACATCAACAATCCTTTCTATGAGATCCACAACTCACAATACTAGTCTGGTGAGGTAATCATATCGATATTTGTGCCTTTAACCGGATGCCATGTTCTTTGCTTTGTTATGTCGGTAGAGACCAAAACTAGACTGCAAACCGGATGTATGACTTAGGTTGCCGTCAATGACAAAAATTACAAGCCATATTCCAAAAATCTCCTCCTTTGGCATTGATGGCAACACTTAGTGAAAAATTACTAAGTGTCAGAATCATTAGTATGTTGCCAAACTTTTGTTGCACTCTCTCCCCCTAAGATTTATAAGGCATTTTTCATTGTATTCTCTCCCCCTTTGACATCAATGACAAAGCATAGAAACCATATGCCAAAAATGACAAAAAGTGACAAAACACATGTTCAAAATCTCCAAAACTTCAAAACATATATGCCGATAGTTCTCCCCCTTTGACCAAAACTTCAAAATTTTGAAACAGTTTTGAAAACAAGCAACTGCTACTATAGAAAATTATCTTATGTTTTTCCTTCATTTTTGGAAGGAATTTCTTCCAAGCATCTATTGTGATCCCAATGATTATGATCAAGTTGTCGGTCTTGGATGTCCTATTGATAATTTCAATGAAGGATTTTGGAATTGTGATTGCTTTCTCTAGTTTTTCTCCTTTCCTTAGAATCTCAATCATCTGTTCCAATCTGCATTCGGTTAAGTCCTTCACCTTCCAGAAGGTGTCCACAAGTGTGTTCTTTGAGAATTAAAATTTTGTGTGTTCAGATTGTAGATCCCAAATCTTTTTCCTGATTATACCATCTAGGTCCTAAAACATATCAAATTTTTTCCCAATCCCATTCAACTCCGTTTCAATTTGTTCCAATTTCTCTTTGTATTTTCCAACTGCATGAGGCCAACATGTGTAATAGTTGTAGATGTTAGTGGTTTCATTAATGCATTGTCTCAACTCATTCATTTTCTTCTTTAGTTTGGTGAGAGATAGCCTGAATTGCTCCTTTAAGTGAGATAACTTCACCTTCTTCTTTCTCTTAAGCCTCGGAGTTTAATGTTTATTTGTTGCATTCAATCATTTCATTGGGTAGAATTTTTTGTAAATTTTCCAATTTGATCTTTCATTGCTCAACATGAGCATTTAGCACACTCAAAATCATGTCATGATCATATGATGGTCTAACAGACCATAACTTAGCTATTTTCTGCATTCCACCTTTCTGAATAAGTTGTTGTAGCTTCTCTTTGGTTAGGTCATCATCTTCCTCACCATCCTCTGACATTTTTTCAATTCATTTTTTTGTGGGTCCTGAGTTTCATCATCAGATTCTTCATCCAATATATCTACAATTTCCTGTCCTTTTCCTTTTTCTTTTCTTCTAATCTTGGGTTCCAGAGCGTTGTACTCAATATTTTCTATTTCCCTTTTCTGCTTTTTCTCCATGCTACCGAAAGAGGAACCAAATTCAAGTGTTCTTGCTAGAAGAGAAACACTTGTTGAACCAAACATTCTTAGAAATTCTTGAAATATGTGTAGACTTGCTTACATACTGGTTCATTTGTTTTCCACATCACATTGTTGATCTTAGGTAAGGAATTCAAGAAGTACATCCCTAAACATATAACTACTGTACCGAACTTGAAAGGGTAACCTGTCTCTTTGGTTAACTGCACATTCTCCATTAACTGATCCTTTATCAATCTGCATAGGTCAAAGTCCTAACCTTCAATTATCATTTAATGATAAATGTAGGTTGTGCCAGTTGATGTTTCTCCTTCTTGATTTCTATAAAATATTTTATATGTTATCTTGTGCGCAATGTACTTTGTAACAGGATTTTTGATCGTTGAGATTATCAATGCTCTCTGATCTCCTATTACTCTGGTTAGGGTTTCAACCTCTTTGTTCCAGATGGATTTCTTCCTTGGTATGTCTCTGACTTTGCATAATCCAGTCAAACTTTTGATTGCCTCCTTTAAAATGATGTAGGGATTGTCTAGAATCAAAGTATCCTTGTGCAATCTGCTCAAGATGAATTTCATGAATTATGCATTCTTGAAATGGGGAAACTCCTTTCAAATATCCAAATCTTTGTGCTTTGCTTCATTTAATTTCTTTAATTCATCGGGCAACAAAAATTTTCTCATGGACCTAATCTTTGCACTGTTATATTCATCTAGAATAAATTTCCTTTTGATTTGTTCCATTTTTCTTTTCGTACTTAGGGTTTACAACCGCACACCAAATTGTATGAAGATTTTGAAAATAATTGTAATACCTGATGGGTTTCGAGTTTCGCCACCAAATCAGCTTCTTTGCTTCGAATTTTTTCTACCAGGTTCTCTCCTCCTTTTCTTCGATGCAAAGTGATAAATGAGAGTTACAACTTGTGTTTTATAGCTCACACACTTGCAATAAATGTGTTTACCCTAAATTTATGGTTACTCTATTTTCTCAGACAATGAAAGAAAAATTATTTTGCGAACTAATGAATTCTTTGAGTTCTTTTGTGAATGTTCACCAAAACTTCTGCACATTGTTGATACACCTTTTTGATCATTCTTTGTGTTTCGGTACCAACTACGAATGGGGGAGGAAGGATTTTCTTGAACAACTCCCCCTAGGCTAGTGTCCTGAGATCAATTACCGGATGAGTTACCGGAAGCAGGTTCCAGTGTAGTACCATTTTCAACATCAGATTCATTCTTCTTTACCCATGTCTTCTTCATCTAATCTCTTATTTCATTTGTAGTCACTTTTTCTTTTCCTTTATCATTTTTCTCTATATTCCTGCCTTTGTATACTGGACCTCTTCTATCCATATTTTTGTTTCTATAGAATCTTGCAATGTGACCATAATTATTGCAATTCTAGTACATAGTACTTCCTTGTCCTGAGCAATCATTCCAATGGTTTCTTCTTGATCTGCATTGATTAGCAATATGCCCAAATTTCCCATATGTATAGCATTCAACATTCCTTCTATCAAAAGAGTAGCTTGACACATTTCTACATTCAATTGATTTGTGACCAAATGTAAAGAGCGGAACTCTTTAAATCAAACATCGACAAAACTTTAAATAATTTCATTTATATTCAAAATAAAGTCGACAATTCATTCATTTAGACATCATAAAAACCAGTCGATTCCAAATAAACAACGACTTAAAGTCGATAAATAGATTCAATATACAATTCTAGTTTAAATACATAAACGTATCATAATACACTTCAATGATGATCATACATAAGAAGTTGTAATATAAGTTACAATTCAAGACTTAGGCATTCAACCACCTTAAGCTCTTCAATACATAATTATAGAATACAATATAACATAAATGAAGATGACATCCTTTGATCTTCAATCCAAAAGCTAATATTCAAAATGAAGATAAGAACAAGGACCAGGCGCTTTTTCCACCCAACCTTGAAGCTTACACTTCCCCATAATTCTTAAATCATTCAAAGAATACCCGACCTTCCACGAATTGCTTAGAAAAAATCAGTCGACAAGCAAGATGGAATCTAGTGTGTGCCTAGTATAACTAGTAAAACCACAAGCATTTTCATTTTTCTAATTCATTTAAGAAACAAGCATGTTCGATACTAGGATATGGTAGAGAGTTCAATAATTCCATCTATTTCAATGGTCCTTAAGTTAATTGGCCAAGTAAAATTTCATGCACGACAAATAAAGCAGTTTTGGAAAAGCAAAACTACACTCTCTAATAACCCATATTCGGCACCCATCTCGGAAGGTAACTTTCCCAAAAACATGACATACACATTCATTTATCAAGCATGCAAGGTTCCAGTCAGTCAAATACAATCTTTCAAAAACAATAAAACATAAATATTGTTTGAAGCGGAAACAGTTTAAAAGTTGTTCTTTTCATCTTTTTAATCCATAAATGACATTAAATTAATATTTAAATCGATTAAATTAAATAATCAAAAATAAATAAAGAAGGTGTATTTCCAGTATGTAATTAAGTACATATTTAAAAACAGTCATAAAAGAGCACACGTTCTTTCGTTCTATTCACTTAATTAATTTGTTTCCACTTGAAATAATCTTAATTTGTTTCGTTTTCAAGAAAAATCATATTTTAATTTAAATGATTTATTTTCCGTTTTCATACTTTCAGAAAATAAGTAATTGTTTTTCAAGATCCGAATTAAAATAAATTGTTTCAGTTTCTGTTTTGAATGTTTGAATTTTAATTGCAAAATTTACTGATTTAAAAGTTCTGTTCCAAAATCTCGTTTAAAAATTTGAAAGGTATTTATTCAAAATCTATTCTATTTTGAATTCTTTTCAAGTCAATTTAAAATAATGCTTCTCTATTTTGAATCTCTTCCTAAATCTAATCAGCAATTTTTTTTTATTGTTTTCTACTCAAATTTTTCCTATAATTTTATGTTTTGAACTTGTTCAATGTGGTTTTTCTGATAAAAAAAATAATACAGTTTGATTGTTTGAAAATTTTCCACAGAATGCAATAAAACATAGATTCTTTTATAGATTTACCAATTCAATCTGGAGATTATTCTTTTCCTAAATTACTAAAAACAGAGATTCTCTTCCCAATTTAAAATAAAATACTAGAATTTAGAAAAGAATTTTAAGACTTATTGTTAAATTTCTGAATTGGTTTTCAATTCCTACCTGGTAATTCCAAAAATGGTTTTGTTTGTGTACCTCCTCTATATTTTTATGTTTTCTATTCCTCTATATCTTGTATGTTTTGAAGTCAGGCAGTTTTCTATTTACCTGTTCTCCTATCTTCCTATCTCCTTCTCCTCTCTCTCTCCCTTCCCTGTCGCCTGTGCTTATCTCACTTGTTAGTTGTGTTTTTATTGCCTTGTTGCCTTGGCACACTTTACTTCACCCAGACCCGTGCCTATTGTTACTCTCTCAATGCATGGAAAATGAAGATTGACTCCACTCTACAGTGGAGACTTCTCCTGGCCGCACTTGCTCCTGATTCTCCAAGTGAATGGGGTGTAAGGGAGACTTCTCGGTCTGTATTAACACCCTCCCTGCTTGGTTGCGTATCTTTCCTCTCCCATTTAGTGTACCCTTACCTCCCCTATAGCCGTGCCCTTCCTACTGGTATTACCTACATTTATGCGTACTTTTTTCCTCCTTATACATGCGTCCTTCCTGTTCTCCAGCCGCACATGGAGAGAAGGAAATAAAGTGAGTGAAATCTGCCTCAAGAATTTAATACCTCTTCCTGGCAGTGCCTAGTTCTTCCCTTCCATGTGCATGTGGGATGTGTAGGAAAGATATTAACTGGTATACACAGTTAAATAAATAAAGAACAAGGAAAAATAACTCTCCTCCCTACTGGCTGCTTCTCCAGAATAAGATCAATTTCCAATGAATCCCAAAAAAAAACAACCCTATTTATTTTTGTGTTCAATGCTAAAAATGGATTTTCTGCCTCTTTTCCAATTCCAAAATCTTCACTCACTGCTTCTTTCTTTCATGCAAATGGTAGATATTATCAAGGATTTTGATCCACAAATTGAGGTTGATCTCCAGATCAAATTAAAACTCCAAGTTTTCAAAATTTGATTGCCTCTTATTGATTGAAGATATTTTTCTTCAATCTGTTCAACTGAAGTTTTGAATGCCAATTTCAATTTGCACGTATGTTTGTTTTTTTTTTAATTTATTTTCAATTTGTTTCCAATAACTCAACTTAAGATATTTGTTTAATTTCTAAATTTAAATCTTTTCCTCTTTCATAATTTTCAAATAAAAACAAATAATTTTAAAACACAACTTTTATTACATTTTATTAAATTCTGAAATAAAAAGTCTATTTCATTAAATTTCAAAATACAAGCATCATTATTTTCAAACAATGATAAAATATTGCTTTAAATAATTTGGTTATTTAAATAAAAATCTATTTTCTCACAAATTAATAAAATCATCATTTAAAGCAACATATATTTTTCCACATTTTGGAGAAATCAATAAAACTTTATTTAAAATTTGCAAACATGGTAATCACAAAAATTTGTCAAAATATCAACTAAGTGAGTGTGTGTGATTCCATGATCCTCATAAACGTCTAATGGCTAAAAGGACTCTACATGATCGTTGTTATCGCCTTCAATCACATTCACCTATTCCTGCGTTCACTTGCACTCGAGTTTTCATCAGCAATGACAAACCCCAAATTTAAATATAATGCATTTCAAATAATTGCAATTGCATTCAATTTCAATTTCAATTTAACTTGAATTTAAATAATCTTTTAACATAATATAATTAATCAATATCATGATTAATAATTGCATTTAAATAATCCATAAAATCTATACGTGACATCCTTCCCCTCTTGGAAGAGACATCGTCTCAATGTCTTATTAATCATTCAATAAACATAACACCACCATCAATAAAACATACTATCTGTATCAGTAAAAGCATAGTATCTCAATAGGTAAACATAGTATCTCAATCATAATGAAGTAGTAACTAATAACATAGTTCTCAAACATAAACATAAACAAATCATAGTAGCATCCACGCTATCAAAGTTCACAACATGCGAATCAAAAACCAGAGTATCAAGTATCTCCGCATAAAGCAAATACTAATCTATGAAAGAAAATGAGTAAAATGACAGTCTGTCATCTCAAAATCCTCCTGTGTAGCACTATCCTCAGTATACTGGTCCCACTGGACCTTGTACTGAGTACTATCTCTGTTACACAACTTAATGCTATGCCTATCTAGGATTTAGATGGGCTCCACTAGCACCACCCCTGGATCCTGTACCTATAATGAACGCCAATCAAGAATATGAGATGCATCATGATGATATGGTTTCAACAAAGAAACATGGAATACATTATGGAGTCAAGCTAGAGAAGGTGGTAACACTAGTCTATATGCAACTGGATTAATAACTTCCAGTACATCAAAGTCTCCCACAAATCTCGAAGCCAACTTTGATGATTTCCCAAATGAGATAGAGCTCTTATGAGGCTTAACCCTCAAGAAGACTTTATCTCCTGCAGCAAACTATCTGCAATTCCTGTTCCTATCAGCATAGCTCTTTTGTCTATCGGATTCTTCCTTCAACCTACCCTTAATCAACTTCATTTGCTCTTCCATTTCCTTGAGCATATCAGGACCAATAATGATCATGTCTTCCATCATGTCCCAACTGATGGGTGTGCGACATTTCCATCCATAAAGTGCCTCAAAAGGCGACATACCCAACAATGCATGAAATGAGTTGTTGTAGACAAACTCAACCAAAGGAAAATATTCCTCCCAATTGTACTACTGATCCATGCAGTAAATCCTCAACAAATCCTCAACAACCTGATTGACCCTTTCAGTTTGGCCATCAGTTTGTGGGTGATATGCAGAACTAAAATTCAATTTAGTTCCCAAAGCTGCATTTACTGTAGTCCAGAACCTAGATGTCATCCTAGTATCCCTATCAGAAATAATGGTCTCTGGTACACCATGCAATCTGAATATCTCTTGCACAAATTTCCTCGCAAGAGTCAATGATCCATCCTTCATATTTTTAGGTATGAAATGTGAAACCTTTGTCAGCTTATCAACAACTACTAAGATGGTATCATGCATATTCCTGCTCAAAGGTAATCCTTGGATGAAATCCATACTAATTACTTGCCACTTATACTCAGGTATATCGTGGGGATACAAAAGTCTTGTTGGATGCACATGCTCATCCTTGACCCGCTGGCATTCCAAACATCTGGCCACATACTCCATGACATCTTTCTTGAGCTTAGGCCAAAAATACAAAGCCTTCAACTCTGCTACCATCTTCGTAACTCTTGGATGCCCTAAATAAGGTGCATCATGAACTTCCTCAAGAATCAACATCCTCAAATTTCCACCCTCATGGATATACATCCTTCCCTGATATCTAACAATACCATCAAACCCCATCACATATCCATCAAATCTATGATCTGAAGGATCTACCTCTAAGGCTTGCTTGACCCTGTCATAATGCTCATCTCCTCGAAGATACTGCAACACTTGTTGTCTCA
This sequence comes from Sequoiadendron giganteum, assembly GCA_007115665.2. NCBI lineage: Eukaryota > Viridiplantae > Streptophyta > Pinopsida > Cupressales > Cupressaceae > Sequoiadendron > Sequoiadendron giganteum. The sequence goes on along the minus strand of CM021101.1, from coordinate 323,319,430 downwards.
AATTTGACCTTGTGGTCAACATAGCAGAGAGATGTCTTCTCCTGCTAAGAACATCAGCAACTCTATTTTCCCTACCCTTGATATACTCAATACCAAAATCATACTCACTTAGGAACTCAAGCCACCTCGTTTGTCTCGCATTGAGGTTTGGCTATGTGAAGATGTACTAAGTCCTAAATGATCTGTCTTAAGCTCAAATGGTTTCCCTGGGAGATAGTTTCTCCACATCTACAATGCATGCACAATAGCTATAAGCTCAAGATCATGTGGCGCATAATTCAACTCATACTATTTCCATTTCCTGGACTCATATGCAACCACTTTCCCTTCTTTCATCAACACAGCTCCTACACCTTCACCTGAAGCATCTATAATCACAATGAATTGCCCATTAGGATATGGTATAGTCAACACCGGTGTCGATGTCAACTTCTTTTTAAGAATTTGAAATGCTTCCTCATACTTCTTAGTCCACTCATATTTATTTCCCTTCTTCTGAAAAGAAGTTATAGGTGCTGCAATCCTGGAAAATCCTTCCACATATTTCCTATAGTATCCTGCAAGTCCCATGAAACTACGAACTTCAGTAACACTCTGAGGTGTTGGATAATCTACAATTGCCTCTATCTTCGTAGGATCAACTAAGATTCCCTCAGTAGATATGACATGCCCCAACTAGTGAACCTTCTTCTGAAAGAAAGTACACTACGAAAACTTACCAAAAAGCTTTCGATCTCTTAGTCATTGCAAGACTATTCTCAAGTGCTTCTCATGTTCCTCTTCTATTTTAGAGTAAATCAGAATGTCATCAATGAATATAAGCATGAAATCATCTAAACAATCCCTAAAGATACTGTTCATAAGGTTCATGAATGCCATTGGAGCATTCGTTAGGCCAAAAGGTACCACTGTGAACTCGTAGTGTCCATACCAAGTTCTGAAAGCTATCTTCGGAATATCCTCATCCTTAATCCTCAACTGGTGGTAACCTGATCTAAGATCAATCTTAGAAAACACTGTAGCCCCTTTCATCTGATCAAACAGATCATCTATCCTGGGTAAAGGATATCTATTTTTACTGGTAACCTGTTCAGCATCCTGTAATCAATACACAGTCTCAAGGTTCCATCCTTCTTAACGAAGACTACTGGTGCACCCCATGGAGATACACTTGGTCTAATAAATCCATGTTTCAGCAACTCCTACAATTGAACCTTAAGTTCATACAACTCTGTAGTAGTCATTATGTATGGAGCTTTAGATTGAGGCTCTGTTCGAGGTAAAATTTCAATCGAGAAATCAAATTCTCTCTTCGGTGGTAACTCAGTAAGTTCTTCAGGAAAGATATCCAAGAATTCTCTGAGAATTGGATAGCCCTCTAGACTTTGTTGGGAATTATCCATGTCACTCACCAATATAGCATATATGGAACATCCTTTTTGATGTGCTTTCTTTAGCTGCATAGCTAAGATATGTCTCAACTCTAGAGGCTCTCGAGATCTTAAAATCTCAACTAGATGTCCAAAATCATCCAAACAACTCACGACCTTATCCTCACAGTTCACTATGGCTTTATGCTCAGTTAACCAATTGATCCCTAAGATCACATCATAAGAACCCAACGGTGCTACATATAGGTTAACTTGGGTTTGGAAATTAGGTAGCTCTAAATCGCTGCATGATAAACACGAATCTACCCTCTTCTCTACTCGATTTCCATACTGAACCATCCATGAATGTGACATAAAACCAGGTCTAATAGGTAATTTAGAAACTACTTTAGGATCAATAAAGCATTTAGTAGCTCTTGTATCTATCAAAATAGAAACAGATTGACCAAAAAGCTTACCTGACATTTGAGTAGGTGAAGCCTGAAAGTCTGCTTGACGGTTGTCAACCGCTACATGAATCTGGTGTTGTGGTGCTCGCCGATCATTACCACTAACCTCCTATTCGTTGAGTGCAATTAGAGGCATAGTGATCTCCTCCACAATTATAGCATCCACCTCATGGCCCTGGGTGACCACCTGTCCTGTTCCTGATATTGGAGAAGTTGGTGTTATTATTGTTCAGTTTCTTGTTTCCACCAAAGCTCCTTTATCCTTTATCCTGGGTGTTTGTTCCTCTCTTCAAGTTCCTGGTATGTTGATTATTAGTATTACCCTTCTGATTATTGTTGTTATTGTTTTGGAACTTCTTGTTTCCAAAACTAGATTTAGGATTCACACTCTTCCTGTAGTTTGCCACCTGTTGCAGCTTTTGTTCCTATTTTGTGGCCTTCTCAAAGACCTCATCCATCGTTAATGGATTATGAATATCCACATCAGCTCCAATTTTCGGCCTCAATACTAGGATAAATTTCCAAATACGGAACCATTCATCCATCTGATATTGTGGTACGTACTTCAGGAGATTAGTAAACCTCTCTCAGTATTGAGTAACTGTCAAACCACCCTGTGTCAAATTCTGGAACTCTGTCATCTTCCTTTCAAAGAACAGATGTGGAAGCCACCTCTTCCTGAAAAGTTGCAAGAACACTTCCCAAGTAGTCTCACCTAGTAGTTACTTCTTCTCAATCTTCTCGTTATCCCACCAAGTAGCAGCTTCTCCAATAAGCTGGTATGCAGCCCAAACTGCCTTGGTCTCATTGGACATATTCCTGAGCTCAAAGTACTTTTCCATCTCAATAACCCAAGCTTCAACTCCATCACCTATAGTCTTACCATCAAACTTGGGTGGTGCTACCCTTTTCAAATCTTTAGCCAACTCCCCTTCAATCCTTGCTTGAGGATTTTGTTGTTCTTCAACCCTTGGATTATCATTATTGGGTTGCTCCTAATTTTGGGGAATTTCAACTCGAGGGTTTTTTCCTTCTCTCACACCTCAAATTTCATGTTCCAGATTATCCATTCGAGAATTTTGTTGATTCAAGAGACTGAGAATATGATCCAACCTATCATTCTCATTACTTGCAGCAACTCCTTTACCTCTTGTATGCATTATGTATCACAATTCCTTTACCAAGGAATGTTTCTTTAGCGTAATGGACAAAGGACCCTAGTGTTCAAACCTAGGGCTCTGATACCAAATGTAAAGAGTAGAACTCTTTAAATCAAACATCGACAAAACTTTAAATAATTTCATTTGTATTCAAAATCAAGTCGACAATTCATTCATTTAGACATCATAAAAACTAGTCGATTCCAAATAAACAACGACTTAAAGTCGATAAATAGATTCAATATACAATTCTAGTTTAAATACATAAACGTATAATAATACACTTCAATGATGATCATACATAAGAAGTTGTAATATAAGTTACAATTCGAGACTTGGGCATTCAACCGCCTTAAGCTCTTCAATACATAATTACAAAATACAATATAACATAAATGAAGATGACATCCATTGATCTTCAATCCAAAAGCTAATCTTCAAAATGAATATGAGAACAAGGATCAGGTGCTTTTTCCACCCAACCTCAAAGCTTACGCTTCCCCGAAATTCTTAAATCATTCAAAGAATACCCGACCCTGCACAAATCGCTTAGCAAAAAGCAGTCGACAAGCAAGATGGAATCTAGTGTGTGCCTAGTATAACTAGTAAAACCACAAGCATTTTCATTTTTCTAATTCATTTAAGAAACAAGCATGTTCGATACTAGGATATGGTAGAGAGTTCAATAATTCCATCTATTTCAATGTTCCTTAAGTTACTTGGCCAAGTAAAATGTCATGCACGACAAATAAAGTAGTTTTGGAAAAGAAAAACTACACTCTCTAATAACCCATATTCGGCACCCGTCCCGGAAGATAACTTTCCAAAAACATGACATGCACATTCATTTATCAAGCATGCATGGTTCCAATCAGTCAAATACAATCTTTCAAAAATAATAAAATAGAAATTTTGTTTGAAGCGAAAACAGTTTAAAAGTTGTTATTTTCATTGTTTTAATCCATAAATGACATTAAATTAATATTTAAATCGAGTAAATTAAATAATCAAAAATAAATAAAGAAGGTGTATTTCCAGTATGTAATTAAGTACATATTTAAAAACAGTCATAAAAGAGCACACATTCTTTCGTTCTATTCACTCAATTAATTTGTTTCCACTTGAAATAATCTTAATTTGTTTTGTTTTCAATAAAATAATATTTTAATTTAAATGATTTATTTTCTATTTTCATACTTTCAGAAAATAAGTAATTGCTTTTCAAGAACCAAAATAAAAGAAATTGTTTCAGTTTCTGTTTTGAATGTTTGAATTTTAATTGCAAAATTTACTGATTTAAAACTTTTGTTCCAAAATCTCGTTTAAAAATTTGAAAGGTATTTATTCAAAATCTATTCTGTTTTGAATTATTTTCAAGTCAATTTAAAATAATGCTTCTTTGTTTTGAATCTCTTCCTAAATCTAATCAGCTGCTTTTTTTTCATTGTTTTCTACTCAAATTATTGCTATAATTTTATGTTTTGAACTTGTTCAATGTGGTTTTTCTGGTAAAAAAAATAATACAGTTTGATTGTCTGAAAAATTTCCACAGAATGTAATAAAACATAGATTCTTTTATAGATTTACCAATTCAATATGGAGATTATTCTTTTCCTAAATTACTAAAAATAGAGATTCTCTTCCTAATTTAAACTAAATACCAGAATTTAGAAAAGAATTTTATGACTTATATTTAAATTTCTGAATTGGTTTTCAATTCCTACCTGGTAATTCTAGAAATGGTTTTGTTTGTGTGCCTCCTCTGTATTTTTTTGTTTTCTATTCCTTTGTTGCTTGTATGTGTTGAAGTCAGGCAGTTTTTTGTTTACCTGTTCTCTTATCTTCCTATCTCCTTCTCCTCTCTCTCCCTTCCCTACCACCTGTGTTGATCTCACTTGTTAGCTGTGTTTTTATTGCCTTGTTGCCTTGGCACACTTTACTTCACCCAGACCCGCGCCTATTGTTACTCTCTCAATGCATGGAAAATGAAGATTGACTCCACTCTGCAGTGGAGACTTCTCCTGGCTGCACCTTCTCCTTATCTACCAAGTGAGTGGGGTGTAAGGGAGACTTCTCGATCTATATTAACACCCTCCCTATCTGGTTGTGTATCTTTCCTCTCTCATTTGGTGCACCCTTACCTCCCCTGTAGCGGTGCCCTTCCTACTGGTATTACTTGCCTTTATGCATACCTTTTTCCTCCTTATACATGTGTCTTTCTTGTTCTTTAGCCGCACATGGAGAGTAGGAAATAAAGTGAGTGAAATCTGCCTCAAGAATTTAATTACTCTTCCTGGCAATGCCTAGTTCTTCCCTTCCATGCACATGTGGGATGTGTAGGAAAGATATTAACTGGTATACATAGTTAAATAAATAAAGAACAAGGAAAAATAACTCTCCTCCCTACTGGTTGCTTCTCCATAATAAGATCAATTTCTAGTGGATCCCAAAAAAAAACAACCCTATTTATTTTTGTGTTCAATGCTAAAAACAGATTTTTTGCCTCTTTTCCAATTCCAAAATCTTCACTCACTGCTTCTTTCTTTCATGAAAATGGTAGATATTATCAAGAATTCAGATCCACAAATTGAGGTTGATCTCCAAATCAAATTAAAACTCCAAGTTTTCAAAATTTGATTGCCTCTTATTTATTGAAGATATTTTTCTTCAATCTGTTCAACTGAAGTTTTGAATGCCAATTTCAATTTGCACGTATGTTTGTTTTTTTTCAATTTCTTTTCAATTTGTTTCCAATAACTCAACTTAAGATATTTGTTTAATTTCTAAATTTAAATCTTTTCCTCTTTCATAATTTTCAAATAAAAACAAATAATTTTAAAACACAACTTTTATCACATTTTATTAAATTCTGAAATAAAAAGTCTATTTCATTAAATTTCTAAATACAAGCATCATTATTTTCAAACAATGATAAAATATTGACTTAAATAATTTGGTTATTTAAATAAAAATCTATTTTCTCACAAATTAATAAAATCATCATTTAAAGCAACATATATTTTTCCACATTTTGGAGAAATCAATAAAACTTAATTTAAAATTTGCAAACACAGTAATCACAAAAATTCATTAAAATATAAACTAAGTGAGTGTGTGTGATTCCATCATCCTCATAAATGTCTAATGGCTAAAACGACTCTACCTGATCGTTGTTCTCGCCTTCAATCACGTTCACCTGTTCCTATGTTCACTTGCACTCGAGTTTTCATCAGCAATGACAAACCCCAAATTTAAATATAATGCATTTCAAATCATTGCAATTGCAATTCAATTTCAATTTTGATTTCATTTCAATTTAACTTCAATTTAAATAATATTTTAACATAATATAATTAATCAATATCATGATTAATAATTGCATTTAAATAATCCATAAAATCTATACATGACACCAAACTTTTTGCAATTGAAACACTAACCAGAGAATGATGAATTTCTTGACTTCATATTATTTCTACACTGAGTAGTCATATGGCCAAATTTGTTACAAGAAAAACTATATCCATTAAACTTCTGAGCATTAGGTTGCCTTACCGAATACCTTCCACTTTTTTTCATCTGGTTGCCTTGTCTGATATTATTTTGTCCTGATCTATAAGTTTCTCCCTTTTCATATTCAAGACCTCTCTTATCATTTCCACTCTTTTGTCCTTGAGTCAGCTCATCAAACTTCACTGAGTTGATCTTAAACTTTTCTTTATATTCATTTGCAATGATAAGATCATTCTTGAGAGTAGCAATCTACTTACCAAGTTCTTCTTCATTGTTTTTGGATCTTTGTAATTCACTTCCCAACTGAGTAAATTCTCCATTTATTCTTCTGCATTGATCAGATTTCTCTTTCAGGGTTTGAGCAATTTTTTCCTCATTTTTCTTCCTTTCTTCAATCTCTTTAGTCATCTTCATCATCATATATTTCATTTCATGTTTTAGATTTTCATTGTCTCTAGCAATATTTTCACATTCTTCAGATATTTCCTTCAAGGTTTGATTCAGGTGAGAATCATCCATATTTTCATTCTCCTTCTATTGTATCTAATCACAAAGATCCTTTCTCTTCTCCCTATATATAACAATCTGATCCTTCAATAACTGAATGAATTTCTTTGCATCTTTAAGATTCACTCTCAAGTCCCTAACTTTTACTTTAGACTAATCAAGGTCATCAAGTGCCACCAGAAGTTGTTGTTGAAGACCATCAGAGTCCATAACATTCCAAGATCCACCTCAAGCTACTAAACTTCTTCAAATGAACTAGGCTCTGATACCAATTGTTGGACTCAAAGTAACACTGAGAGGAGGCTGAATCAGTGTTCTGCAAATTTAAACTTTATTAGTCTGAAACTTGAAACCATTTCAAAATTACATTAAAGAAAGGATGCAAGCATTTAAAGTAATCATTCAAAACACCATAACACAAGGATTTCTGTGTGGAAACCTTGTTAGGGGAAAAACCATGGTGGAGGTTAATCCATAATTTGAGTACTCAAATATAAGTGTTTACAAAAGAGAATGCACTTGCATTTAGGAACACTGCCTAGAGCACACTGCTCTTGAAAGGGAAGGCTCGCTGCCTTACAAATGTTTAGATTAAAACCATCTAAAGGTTGAACTAAGATAGTAGCATCTACTTATGCCAGGTTATAGTTTTGGTGAAGCTCATAGATTAGATTTTGAGTCCTCTATCTGACTCTACACTTCTCTCTGCTCTGCTCTACCCTTATCTACTCTTCTCTTCACACATGGACAAATTCGCACTATTACTCTACTAAATTTTGCACCACACTGATATGCTTTGTATTTCACACATTCGCTCTACTCCACTCAAAATGATAGAATTGAACTCATATATATATCTACTAACAAGGATTTAACTATTCATAAGTCGACTCCATAAAATATTAACTTCTTTTCAACTTGTCGGCTAGATCCTTAATTAAATATTTAAGCGTATCCTCCAAAGTCAGTTAAGACATATAGAGGACCAAAATAAACATGTTTTGAACATAAGAAAATTTAATTAATAACCCCTTACACATCCACAATTTCTATACTTGACGGGTCAACTTTTTACCACAGATAACCAACAGATTAATGTACCGAATCTCCTAGATCACATAACAGTGAATGTGCATCAAAACACTCCTTTAGTAAGGTACTAAAAACATCAATAATCCTTTCTATGAGATCGACAACTCAAAATATCAGTTTGGTGAGGTAATCAAATCAACATTTGTGCCTTTAACCGAATACCCTATTTTTTGCTATGTTTTGTCGATAGAGACCAAAACTAGATTGAAGACCGGATGTATGACTTAGGTTGCCATCAATGAAAACACTTACAAGTCATATGCCAATAGTTTCATCCATTGAGGATATTAGAACATATATTCATGGGAAAATTGAAGAGGTGTTTCCTAGTAGGTTATCTATTCTATGGACAAATGAATTGGAAGAAGATGATGATACCCCAAAACCTGAGTACAAAACCCTAAGTGACAAGAGATTGAATATTTGGTGGAAGTTTCTAAACTTTAAGAATCAGGAGAAGTACATTAGAATAGCACTGAGATGAATTCACAGAAAATCCATATGGATTGATGGACCTCACTTAATAAAAAAGGAAGAAATTAAGGATGTAACTGGTTTGTGGTCCAACAAACTAGTTCTTGATTAGAAGATGGTCGATACAAAGGATATAGTGGAGAAAATAGGTGCTAATCTTGAACAAAAGGAAATTACAATGAACTCTATTACAAACTTGATGGTTAGATTTGTAGTTGTACTTATTGGTCAGAAAATTTACTGGTCAAATAGTGTAAGCTTTGTCCCCCTATTGTAGTTCATATGGTCCTCTCGATATGTTTGAGAACAATGCTAACTGTGACCTTTGTGAGTTATTCCAAAAACAATTAATGGAGAACCTAAGAGATATTAAGAAAAAGAAGAAGTGTATATTCCAGTATGGAACCCTGGTAATTTGCCTATTGCTCTACTTCATGAAAGAAGTGCCAATTGTTGGACAAGTAAATTGGATAAATTTTGAACCAATTGCACACCAAATTAAAAAGTACATGATAAATCTTGGTAGTATGAATGGCCACGAAGTTTCCCTTACAACATGCTTTAGATTATTTCAGAGTAGGATGAATAAGAGAATAAGGATTCCCAGAGAAGTGGTGAGAATATGTTTAGAAGAAATTAACTTTCTTGTCTCCACAAATTTTTTCTTTATTGAAGCTAGTAAACCTAAAACCATTTGGATATTAGAATTGGATAATGAAGTGTCAGAGGCTGAAATAGTTAGCTATACAGAAGTTCTTCCGACCAATCCTAAAGATTCAGGAAGAACAGAGGTGAGTGCAAAGACCTCTAGTAGCTCTAAGAGAGCTGGTGAAAAGAGAAAAGTCACAGACAATCCTCTGGTTGTTGTTAGAATCAAACAAGAAGTTATTGATATTGAAAGAATGCATGAGATTAGTGTCAAGCCTACAAATATACAAAGTTTGGATGAAGCCATAAGAGCTTTACAAGAGGTAATCCCTGGTGCAAGTGTTGATGTTTCATTATCTACTTTGGAAAATCTCAATCTCTCGGTCAAATCTCTTAAAGAATATGTCTAGATTGAAAATTCAAATTGAAGCTGAAACTAACACATGGGTTGAAATAAAGAATATGGTGAACATCTCAAGGAAATGTAGAGAAGCACTATCTGAATGTGATTTTGTTGCTATTGATTGTTGTCATTAATGGTTTTCATTGATGTCAACATATCTTGGTTGATTGATTAAGGTTCAGTTTTGATGCTTTGGTGATCCAGATTGATGTGATTTGGATGGTGTGTTGTGATGATCTATCTTTTTCCATGCTTGTCCTAGTCCCATTCATTTTGCAACATAATGAGATATACTCTTAAGGGTCCAAACCGATCTAGAAATTGGTTAGAGTGCCTCAAAACATTGTTTTCTGTGTAACATATATATTATATTCCTTGGTTCAGTATATCATGGTTAAATGTGTAGCATATTGATTTGAGTGAGGAGGTTTTGTATGGTCCACATTTCATTCATTTCCACTGCGGGAATGTTTTGTGGTGACCTAATTCAAATTGTGCTTGGTCGACTTAAGATAATATGAAGGCATGGAATGGTATAACTAAAAGTTGATTTTGTTCAATGAAAGCAAGTGTGGTGAATGCAAATCTGAAAGTCCAAATATTATGTTACCAAAGGCAATAGACAGTGAGATTATTCTGGTGTGACTATTGGTGACAGTTACTTCCAACAATGGATTCTCTTTCATCATTCTTCTAGTAGTGAGCCTTTTTCTATTGGCAGTGAGCCTTTTTTCGTTGGTAGTGAGACTTTCTCTTTTGGTAGTGAGCCTTTTTATCTTTGGTTGCAATAGCCGAGAAGTGAGCCCACTGGCAGTGATTCCTTGTAAAAATCACCTTAATCAGTGTCACCTTAACCAGATTTTCATTTTAACCAACGCTGATATCTAGGTTTCATTGTTTCTAAATTTTGTATTCTATTTGAAAATGAATGTGCTAAATGTATACATTGCTTGATGAATGCACGTGTGTTGGAATTCCATGTAAATGCTTCCATTTCTTTTTGGATTCTACTTTATACCTATCATTTTTTTTCTTGGAAATTTAACAGCTTTATCTTAAATTCGTCTATATGTTAGATGCTTGGTGATTATGAGTAAGTAGTAGAATTAGATATTTAGGTAAACTAGATTCTATGCAATCTTTCTTGCTGGAGGTTTGACTTAGGGACATTATATTGCACCCCCCTTGTATTTTATTTTGGCTTAGCAACTGAATATTTTGTATTATATTGAATCTAAAATAGAATCACTCATTTGATTTGATTATTCTATGTTAAAGAAAAATAAAATGAAAGTGAATCCCTAATTCGCATCACTCATTTGGTTCAATTATGCTAGGTTGGTGATTATATGCTTAATTTTTAGATTATTTTGTTGATGGAATTCAATTCCTTTGTTTGAATTTGGCATACTTAGTGAACATGTGTAGGTGCACCTCCTCCATTCCCTATGTCGTTTCCTTGCAGCCATGTGAATTTTGCAGAATTTGATACCATTCTTAGTATTTGAAATTTTTATATCTATTAAACTTGATCTTCTTTTAATATTCAATTTTTGTGGATGGCATTTGAGGTTACTAAGAATCGTTGTAATCTCTTTAGTTGATTGGTTGCCTATACCTTGCTTATATATGTGGATTTGTATGAGAAATTTGATTTTATATCTTTAAGCTTGTTGTCTTTGGAACACTTCTAATTCCTTAATCTTTTATCTTTTCCTATTTTTTCTTTGTTTAACATGATTGATAGGGGCGATTTATGCCTAGTTTTAATAATGCAAAGTTTCCCTTAAAACATCCAATCACTTGTAATATCATTGCTAGAGGCTTAGGGGTTGCTAAGATATGAATGTTTAATGAATACTTGTTGCCTAGGAAAGAATTCAACGCATAAACTCATGTAAGCTTTGATTTATATATGTGTGTGTGCATTTATTTATGCATTGTGCATAAAATTGTGTCTTCCCTATAATATCTTATTTATTATGATGTAAACAGTGGATTATATTGTGAGTTAATCCTCACTGTGGTTTTTCCCATTTTGGGTTTACCACATAAAAATCTTGGTGCTCATGTGTGTTGTGATCTTGTGTTGTTTTTGTGCTTTGACTTGTTATCACAATCAGAATTATATTATTACTTGGATGGATATTATTTAAATGGTTTAATGGAATATTGATTCAACCCCCCTCCCCCCCCCCCCTCAATATTTTGGGTGTTCAACCTAAGGATTACCTCTTGTAGATCTCTTATGGATTCATCCAACCTTTGTATATTTGTAGGCTTGACACTGATCTCATACACTCTTTCAATATCAAAAACTTCTTGTTTGATTCTAATAGCAACTAGAGGATTGTCTATGACTTTTCTATTTTTACCAACTCTCTTAGAGCTACTGGAGGCCTCTTCACTCACCTATATTCTTCCAGAATCTTCAGGATTGAGAAGAGCTTATGCATAGCTAACTATTTCAGCCTCTGACACTTCATAATCCAATTTTGATATCCAAAAGGTTCTAGGTTTACTAGCATCAATAAGGAAAAAATATGTGGAGACAAGTTAATGTGTTCTGAATATTTTCTCACCACTTCTCTGGGAATCCTTATTCTCTTATTCATCCTTCTCTTTAATACTCCAAATAATGTTGCAAGGGCATCTTCCTGAGCATTCATACTTTCAAGATTTCTCATGTACTTTTTAATTTGGTGTGCAATTGGCTCAGTATTTGTCCAATTTATTTGTCCAACAACTAGTACTTCTATCATGAAGTAGAGCAATAGGAAAATTACCAGGGTTCCATACTAGAATGTACACTTCTTCTTTTTCTTAATGTCTCTTAGGTTCTCCATTAATTGTTTTCAAAGAAACTCACAAAGGTCATAGTAAGAATTGTTCTCAAACATATTGAGAGCCATATGAACTACAATAGGGGGGACAGAGCTTACACTGTTTGACCAATAAATTTTCTAACCAATAAGTACAGTTGAAAATCTAACAATCGGGTTTTTAATAGAGTTCACTATAATCAAAAACTTATGTTAGACATCCAATCTATTATCACTTAGGATTTTGTACTCAAGTTTTCGGGTATCATCATCTTCTTCCAATTAATTTGTCCATAGAATAGATAACCTACTAGGAAATGCCTCTTCAATTATCCCATCAATATATGTTCTAATATCCTCAATAGCTAAAACCCCAATAGGAGTGCCAAAGAACACACCCACAGGATCAATCAACAACACTTTAACAAAATGCCTCTTCAGTGTTGGTGGCGATCATTGCAAATTCTCTACTACTTTTTTTAATTCCATTATACTTAAATTTCTTTCAGAGAATGGTTTCCAAAGACAAAACTATGTAGAATATATAAAAATACTTCTTCAATAGCTCGAAAAACTAGGGTCTTGATGTTTACCTTCTAAAAGATGCTTTGAGCCCTTCTACACCTCTTTTTCCTTCGTTTCTTCTTTGGATGTCTTTGAATAAAATAATTTTCCTTCACACAAATGTATTTAACTCTGATTTGAGCTAACCCCTACAATAAATGCTTCAGATAAAAAATTTGATGTTCCTAAAATTGTGAGCATAGACATCTTTCCATGTTCCATAAATTACTACATTCCATGATATATCTTTCTTATATAGCTTTAGAAAATCCTTTTCCGTGATATATCTTCATGGCACATCTTAGAAACTCATATTTCCAGTGAGCTATTAGAATTTTTTTTTGTTTCTCCCCCTAAGCTCATGCCTTGGTTTAATTTTCAAGTGAATTATCTGTACCGAAGGGAGAGACAAATGCAGTTAAAGTTCTCAATGCATCTTTGTTCTTAGATTCTTCTTTCTTTCTCCATATCTTATTTATTTCCTTCTTAACTTCAGTAGGATCAACTTCCTTTAGAGGATCATTCTTCTTTACCGAATTGGATTGTCTTCTATTTTTCTTCTGCGGACTCTTGAAATATGTGTAGGCTTTTTGCAAAAGTAGCATACAACATTTTTCTAATCAAATTGACTTCTATTCATCCTTGATCTGCACTAGTTATCCTTATGTCCAAATACATTTCATGTATAATAGTAGCCATTGAAAAATTGAGACATTCTCCTAGTATTATATCTATTCATCATCTAAATTATGCATTCAACACTTCTATGTCCAAATTTCTTGCATGCAAAACACTATCCAAAGAATGATCCATCATTTTGTTTCATTCTACTTCTACATTATATTTCCTTGTGCCCAAATTTATTGCATTAAAAATAAATATTATTGAAAGATGGGTATTGTTGATGCCAAAAATTGGCATGGTAATAGCCTTTATGGGAAACTCAGTTCATGGGGGAAAAATTGTGCTAAATTGAGTGACCTTCGGATTTTTAAAGAAGTCGGCTTCTTTTGTAATTGGGGTTTTGAATGGGAAAAGGAAGAAGATATAAAAAGAAAAGATCTAACTAGGGTGATGCGCCAAGATTTAGATGCGAGGCACAATAAATCTATCTTTTGGATGCAATTTAAGGGCTCATTCAGCAATCTGCTATGTCCTAGAATGACAGAAATAAATATAGAAGCCTAAATGATTTATTCAATGACATAAAATAATTTTCATGTGTATTCACTGAAAAGAGGATTCAAAGACATGATCTAAACTAGAAAACTTGCATTAAAATTATAGAAGTTCTATAAATAAACCATTCAAACAATAATGGCACAGTAAAGTTTATCAATTGGCTTAAGAAAATAGAAAGTCTGAACAATGGCACAGTCTATGATTTCTTTTGCAATAATCTAAAACAGTAAAAAGCTTGGTGTCTTTTCTCCAAATTTTGTCACTTTCGAACTCATTTTTTGAAGCAAGGAGAAGTATTTATAGCCAGCAATCCCACCACCTGGCGAGCTAGCAACAAAAAGATTCAGTATCTATAGCAATGATGCAACCATAGATTCCCCCTCGGCCATTGTAATAGAAAATATTGGGCCATGGCATGTAGATGCTTCCCAGCCAGACACATCTCCCAGCATATTATGGCAGTGGTCCCAGCTTACCCTGTGTAGACAAGTGTCGCCTCTCGAAGGAGGCAATTAGAACACGTGGCAGAATATAGTGGCCTAGTTTGCATGCTACTCTTTCCTTTGATGAAGACCCATTGAGGGAACACATGGTGTAAGTTCACAACTCATGGCTCATTCTCCCTTCCCCTTTGATGAAATCTTGTATGGAGAAGATACATAGAAGAATGTTACTATCAGTATCACTTGTGGGGTCCACCAAAGATTGTGAACGGAGGCTACATGGCAAGCGAGCACAAGATGACTAGAAAATGAAGGGAAGCAGCCAAAAAATCTCGTGGTAAGGACACATGGAGGCATGGCGTGGGTCGATAGAGAACCGAAGGGAAGAATTCCTTTGAAGAGTGTTGGGTAGCCACGTGGAAGTCATGGTCGGAGTATAGAAAAAGAAGGTCGATGAAAGGCGAAGGGTAATAGGATGAACATATGAGGGTCGGGTCAACCTATAATAAAATACTAAAAATAAAACCCGAAGGGAGCTCAAAGAATTTTGCATTCACATCTTTTGGCGACTACCAAGGGCATTTCTCCTACAGAACAAGGAACCCATAATTTTATCTAGTCTTGCAAGCTATAGCTTTATCCATAGGGTGACAGAGTCAGAGGTTGGAAAGAGTTTCCTATAGAGGTAGCTAGTCAAACTCGGATGGTATCGATACATCATGCATATTTTCCTACGCTCTACCTAGGTCAAGCATTTCTTTATAAGGAAACACCTTGGGTAAATCGGCCCAGACTCACATTGGAAAAGTAGTCGCGCAATCGGATGAATGACACCTTCAATGTCTACTGCAGTAGGGGGTTGGCTAAAATTCTAGAAAGCGGTTGGGTCATGTTGCCTCTTTGATTTTCATTGCAATTTGCTCAGCCGTGGCGACCGACTCATCCTCAAGGAATGGGGATGGCATGCCCATCTCAGTTATCCAGGAGAAAATTTCCCACATACTATCCATAGCTCGATTAGAGGCAGTTGCATAGGAATTAGTACGAAGGATGGTCGAGTGGAATTGGATGAATTTGTTCACTATCCTAGCAGCAATATTTTGATCCTCGATCCCCGCCTTTGCTAAGTTTTCATTAGAAACCATATATAGCTTTCTTAGCAAATTCCTTGCCTCAGGAACCTTTTATG
Source organism: Sequoiadendron giganteum (assembly GCA_007115665.2). Taxonomy (NCBI): domain Eukaryota; kingdom Viridiplantae; phylum Streptophyta; class Pinopsida; order Cupressales; family Cupressaceae; genus Sequoiadendron; species Sequoiadendron giganteum. The sequence continues at coordinate 323,303,593 of CM021101.1, read as the reverse complement.
TGATGAATCACAAGAACTAGTCAATTATTCCATGAACCTCCCTACTCAATTTTGTTATTGCCGACATGAATTTGAGCATTGGATGCAACATTAGGCAAAAGGCCTTAACCTTTTCCCAGTATGAAATGTATAGCTACTGAGCTACTAGGATGAGGTTCGACTAAGCAGCAGGGATTTTGGGAGCATTCCTTAGAATGGAAATCTCTACATCATTCAAGTTGACATTCTCGATTAATTCCATAACTCTCCTACTCATGAATGAAAGTTGTCCCTCGATGTTACTTAGCTCCCTTGACCAGTTTGCTTTGGCCCTGCTCCTATTTATTGACTCGGTTTCCAGGACAAGCTTTGTCTTCTCAAGCTCCTTTTCCAATTGGGTCCTTTGAGCCTCAAAATCAGCCTCCTTCTCCCACACCATTCACTCGAATTGAGTGCATTGTTGTTCAAACTCTTTATCCTTTTGTTGCATCGCCTACTCCACCAAGGCTAATTGGTTCTAATAGTCTTCGCTCTTTTTATACAGCACATCGGTTAAGGTGAGATCAATGGATTGGAACTTTTCTAGTTCCTCCTGGAGTCTATTTTGTTCCACTTCTGCCACCTACGCTTTTTTAGATAAGCATGCAATGTTAGCCTCCATCACCTTTTTCCTTTGCTTGTAGGAACTCGACTCTGTCTTTCACTAGTTTCAACTCCTCTTTCTTTTTTAGCTGGCAACCAGACTTGAGGAAGTTTGTGGTCACCACCTACTGCATTTCTTCCATGAGTTCAACCTTATCCTATGGTCGGGCCACTCTTAGATCAAGTCCCATGGCATACATATTATAATCATTCGGTAGCATCTCCCCTTGTGATTTGATAGCATTCGGATACATGGTGGCAAAATTTAGTGTTTCATACACTTCGTTGTATATAGTATACACCTTTGACTCTGACATCTTTTTGTCATCTTTCACATTTCACTTTCGGATACTGAGGGCTCACACTTCCTTTGTAGCATCACCCTATGCCATAAATTGGGACGGTGACTGAACTAGCCTGCCTGCAAAAGGTGCACCAGGAGGTACGGTGAAAGGGACTGTGAGAGTAGTGCTCTGAGCGCCTTTCTTTTAGGGAGGTTGACGATCTACGAGGAGAAATTGGGAATTTTCCAATGTTCATATTGTGAACTGGTAGGAGAACTCATCGATTGTTGCGATGATTGTGGTCTCATGGTACGGTCCAATTGTTGGGTGGACCAGGTTATGCCCATTGTAGTAGTAGGAGGGGTGTCAATAGCATCTGCACTTCAGGAAAGAGAGGCAAGAGAAGAGTGGATAGTGGTGGAGGGTGTAAGGGTTTGTAGAGGCATTAAGATAAATCGCCTCATTTGGGATAACTGGGAGAAACCCTCCGCTACCATAGTAGTAGAGACAGAAAAGGTAGGGCCAACACTTGAAGTGATGGGTGTCACAAGGACAATAGGGGCTGCTAAAGATTACGAAGATAGAGAAGGAACAAATGTTACCTGTTGACTGGATTGTTGCAGCTCTTGGCTCACCATGGTCTCCTGACCTACAATGGGTGCTTTCAAACTCTCCCCAACAATTTCTTATGTGTGTTGTTACTTGGTGGGTGGATTCTCCTGTACTGCATCAGCTTCCAATAGCTATTGGGTCACTCTTATCCTTGCAGCAACCCAACTGAGTGTTTGTGAAGCTCTTGATTGATTTAGCCACATATTTGAAACAAACTGGATAGGCTAGTTTGTTACGATCTTCTTTTGCTAAGCGAAGGCCAACGATACCTCAGATTCTTTCTCCTCAACTTCTTCACTAGAATCATTTCTCTTGTTCGAGTTTGAGTCAGAAGCAAGATTTTCATCATCCCATATCGCATGGAATTGTTCATCCAATGCCAAGCTTCCATAATCGACCTTAGGTTTGCCGATTTCCTGGTGGTATACCCAAAAATCCCTAATCCTTTCCATAGTCCATTCTTCCTCTTGTCGTAACTTGTTGTATAGCTTGGGTCCCATTTTTCACCTGTCATCATACACCGCCGAAGGGAAGTAGAACCTATGCCATGGGGGCCTGTTATCCACTATTGGATTGTGGATCAAATCAACCAGTAGATCATCTAGATCATTCAGCGGGTTATGCCTCTTCTCCCAGTAAAACCGCAAGCTATGTGTTACCTCAAAATTTTCATTTGGCACATCATTTTTGAGATTGTACTCCCATTTATTGCAAATTATTACCAACCCAAGATGATCCAGCTTGTCCATCAGCAGGTCATGCGTCTATTTCTTTTTCATGACCACCATTTTGAAGGTTTGTGGGCAGCTGAAGAATCCCCTCTTTTTGGCCTTTCCTCCACAAAATTTGATGTCAATCAAGGATACCTAGTGGAACATGTTGAGGGCCAACACCCAATTTCAGACAAAGGTCAGAAGACAAAATGGTTCACCAATGAAACAACGTAGCCATATGAATGTGAAATCTGTTCCAAGAAACCAGTCACATTTGGGAGTGAAGTTCTGCATATATGTAGTCTGCTCTTTGGTGAGTTGGTTGAAACCATCATCCCCTTGTAAATATTGAAAAATCAAAGTCAGGAAATAATCTAAAAATGCATAATATTCATATGTGGAAGAGAGGAGAGGATTCCATATAGAAACTAGCTTTCGTTTACCTGACTCATCAAAAATAGACAACCTCGTATACTTCTTGAAGAAATCAAGGTTTTAGTGCAAAAACATGTGAGCAAGAAAGGAAGGAAACCTGAGTTTCCATTGTGTTGGGTAATCCCTGATTTGTTCTAGCATCTCACCAACAAGGTATTCTGCAAAGTCATACCCGAACAAGGTATGCTACTTACGGAACTGAAACCCCAAACCCATTTGAAATCTGTGCACATCTTTGTCAGCATCCAGGCCGCAGATAAATGCCAACATTGAGAATTCCTCATGCATGTTCATGGGGAAAGTGGTGAGTGGCATCAAAATCTTTGGTGGCTTTTGATGATCCACATCGGGCCTTTTGGTTTCCTTGTTGTAGAATTGTAGAGCCTTTTTCATGCTTCTCCATGTTGCCTCTTCGTTTACTAGGTTGAATTATTCTAATCCCTTTGGCCTTGAGTTGGGGTGAGGGATGCATAGCATATTCCAGATAGCCTCTGGAAAAATATTAACCTATAATCTCTAGCCCTCAATGGTGTTGGTGCGTAGATTAAAATGTTTGATGGCCACATCGACCATTTCTGAGCAATAGTGAACAAATGGGACCATATATTGTGGAAGCTCGTTGTACCATAGCTTTTGAGACATTTCCTTCGGGCCAAAGGATACCTTCATTCTTTCATAGGCTGCCTCCCTTAAATTCTTGGGGTTTTTTGTGAGGATGGGATCATGAATATTATCCCAATCCTCCCTGATTCTACTCTGATCTCTATACTTTTTGGGCTTCTCCAGAACCTTCGTATTAGCCCATTTTGGCTTTTCTGGGATACCAAGCAAAGTGTAAGAAAGGTTTTCAAAGATGTAGATGGCTGATGCTCTACGTATATCATCAAACAAGTTGTGTGTTTCTTTCCCCTAGGCCTCTGCTCATGAAACTATTTGGGAACTCTCTACCATTTCCTTTCAATATAGATTTCTGCCTTTTTTCAAATCTTCTACAACCTACCTCGACTCTGATTGCGCTTAAAACTTCCTTTCCTCTGTACAACACTTTTTGAAAGGCATTCACAAAACAAAAACCTTTTGCATGTGATACCTAGAAATTTCCTTCTTTGGGTGGCCAATAATGCTCACCTACTTGCATTAAATTTGGCATGAACTACCAGTTATTTCCCCATGTGAAGCGAACTACTTGCTATTTTGAAATGATAAGAATTCATAATGATCTATTGAAATGATGTACTTCGACATGATTTTTCTTGGAACTTGAGCCGGAGATTTCAAGGAGGCTTAGGCATTGTATGTCGTGGCAATTAATATCCCAAATAGAATAATTATGCCAAGGTATGCAATAAGTGCGAAAAAGATTTGTGTTCCTTTTTTGGAGTTTGAAAAGCGCTTGCAAAATGATACCTCAGTGTTCAGCTGCATGGACTACCACCGGAGACTGCCACCAGCTTATGCTAATTAATTAGATTCCACTAATCCTACACACAGCAAATCATACCTACATATGCAACTGGGTGAGAGCCTCAAGAGGGCTTTGGTGTATTTCCCGAGATGATACTTGATTAACCTCATGCTTATGGTATGAAAATTACCATGCCTATCCTTGTTATTTCTATAAATAGATGCCTAGGCAATAGTTAAATCACACTTAGCAACTTTTGGTAGAATTGTTATTAAGTGATTGGTTTAGCATTTGGTTCTTTTAGTTTATGTAATATTTGCATAGAGCTTATGTCAAACAGTTGTATAGAGCCTATCACCATGAATACCCTAATTAGGTTGGTCTCGCATAAATCACAAACAGATTTTTTAGGCGAGATCTCAACTAGGCGTCTCAAGAGGATGACCAAAAATAATCATTCCTTGGACATCATTTCCATAAACTGGTTCCTAGGACGTGATTGCCTTGAATACAAGGAAAAATACAGAGTTAACACTGATGTGTTCTCTCACTTTTTCACGTCGATGCTTAACATCCAAATCCCTAAGCCACTCATTCTCTACCTGGTGAAGGATATCTTTCCAAATAAATACATGAATGGCCTCGGCAAGGTGGTGGCGAATGTTGCATTCGGTGGAGGTATTCCAACTACAAGTGACCTCCATAAGTTCATTGAAGAAGATGAAGTCATACCGTGGCTATCGTTCCTGAGCGGTTTCTGCCTTTAGATGCAAGTTCAACATCACTAGAGGTTTACTCATTCTTGCCATTTCCTCTTCCACATATACAATGTGGTACCATTTTATGATATCGACTGGTATACCGACTTCAGGAACCTGGTGTTCCCTCTGCCAGTCATCATTGCTCCTTTGAATGGTGTTGTTGGCCAAGTCACTGCCTCAGATAATGAAATGGTTTTGGATGTCGCTATTGATGCTACCATTATTTTTTCCCACTCCCATGACTAAAGACTTCCCTCTTTTCATGTTTCAGAACTAAAACTTGCTAGACTATTTTTGTTGTTTTGTATATATGCCTGAAAAGGCTTTATAGTAGCCGAAAGAAGAAGTTACAAAAATATATATATAAGTATATACTTATAAAAGTGTGACCTTTGAGCCATTTTGATATTGTATTTAGCGAAGTATATAAATATAATGAAGATATAACTTATCTTTAAATTTTGTTGTCTCCTTGGCTTGTTATGAATTGTGGGTTATCATTTTTTTCTCCATATGTATGCTTGTTTCAATTCAGTCCATGGGTATTACTTTCTCGACCCTTTTTGGGTTCTTTTAATTTTTTCTGCACTTTCTGATAATGAGATTCATGCGTTCCTGCTTCTTGCATAAGAATCAATTAAGAAAGACTGGCCAACCAAAACAAAAGGGAAAGAAAATAAAAATGAACTATTCACGTATTTACATGGTGGAACAGTCTGAAGTTAATTGAGTAATTTTAAGTGAATCCCATTGACCTGGATTCCCAATGGTTCATGTTCCATGGTTTCCAATTTGAATGTGTTATGTTCCTTGCACTGAATTATTTTGAAAGGGCCTTCCTAGAGACTGTCAAATTTTCCATGTTGACTTGGCTTTGCAGCTCTCTCATTAAATTTTAGCACTAGGTTGCCATACTTTAGACTTTGGTCTGAAGATTTCTTATCAAGCCACCTTTTAACAACCTGTTGGTCATAGCTATTAGGGCCTTTTCTCTTTTCTCCTACATTTCCAACAACTCAGCCAACCACACTTCCATGGCGTCATTTTTCTCTATCTCGAGAGATTTGAGTAGTTGCAATGTTGGAATCTACATGGAGATAGGTAATAGGGCCTCTTTTCGATATACTAACTCATATGGTGAAGTCTTGAGGACTTGCTTAGGAGTTATGCGGTCTGCCCAAAGTGTTGCCCGAATTTTTTTATGCCACTCCCACTAGTGTTCTAAACCAATTCTTTTGAGGAGTCAGACAATTTTTATTAGTCGACTCTTCCAGGCCTTTTTCCTACGGATAGTAATTTGATGATTTTTTTAGGAAAATGTCACGCATGAGTGCAAATTGACATACCTTAGAGCCTAGGAAATCTCTTGCATTATCGGATGACAGTTTTAGGAGGGTTGAATCTCATCATGATTTCTTTGAAAAAGTTTACTATCTCTATCTCTATTGCATTCCTCAGGGGCATGGCTTCAATCCACCTTGTGAAGTAGTTTATGGACATTAGAATCCACTTATTTCCAGCATTGGAGGCAGGGTTAATCATCCCAATGAAGTCAAGACCCCATTGTGCAAATGGCTCATCAACCACTATCAGGTTGAGAGGCATTGCAGAGTTCTTTCTTCTTCTAGCAAACAATTGGCATTATTTGCAAGCATTAATCAATGAATAGGAATCATTGAATAGTGTCGACCAGAAATACCTGACGCACATGATTTTGATGGCGGTGGTCTTATTAGAGAAGTGTCCACCTATAGTGCTACTGTGGAAAGTGTTGTGGAATTTTTTAGCCTGTTCTGTGGTGACACATCGCAATAGAATGCCATTGAATTTTCTCTTGAACAGGATCCCTTCAATGAGCACATATCCATTATTTTTTAGTCGATAGAACCTTCTTTTTTGAGAAGGAAGGAAGGACGGATATCTTCCCATGTGCATGAATCTCATCAAGATTTCTTCAAGAAAGATTACTATCTTTGTCTTTGTTACATTCCTTAGGGGCATGGCTTCAGTCCACCTTGTGAAGTACTCTATGGCCATTAGAATCCAGTTATGTCTAGCACTAGAGGCAGGTTTAATCATCCCAATGAATTCAAGACCCCATTGTGCAAATGGCTCATCAACCACTATCGGGTTGAGAGGCATTGAAGAATTCTTTCTTCTTCTGGCAAAGAATTGGCATTCTTTGTAAGCTTTAACCAATGAATAGAAATCATTGAATAGTGTCGGTCAGAAATACCCGGTGCACATGATTTTGATGGCGATGGTCTTAGCAAAGAAGTGTCTGCTAGTAGCGCTACTGTGGAAAGTGTTGAGGATTTTTTTAGCCTATTTTGTGGTGACAAATCCCAATAGAATGTCGTTGAAGTTTCTCTTGAACAAGATCCCTTCGATGAGCGCATATCTGTTGTTTTGCAATCTATAGAACCTTATTTTTTGAGAAGGAAGGTCAGGCAGATATCTTCCCATGTGCATGAATCTCGTCATGATCTCTTTGAGAAAGTTTACTATCTTTGTCTTTGTTGCATTCCTCAAGGGCATGGCTTCATTCCACCTTGTGAAGTAGCCTGTGGCCGTTAGAATCCACTTATGTCCAGTGTTGGAGGCAAGGTTAATCATCCCAATGAACTCAAGACCCCATTGTGCAAATTGCTCATCAACCACTATTGGGTTGAGAGGCATTGTGGAATTATTTCTTCTTCCGACAAAGAATTTGCATTCTTTGCAAGCTTTAACCAATGAATAGGAATCATTGAATAGTGTCGGCCAGAAATACCTAGCACACATGATTTTGATGGTGGTAGTCTTAGCAGAGAAGTGTCCTCCCATAGCGCTACTGTGGAAAGTGATGAGGATTTTTTAGCCTATTCTTAGGTGACACCTCGCAATAGAACGTCGTTGAAGTTTCTCTTGAATAAGATCCCTTCGATGAGCACATAATAATTGTTTTGCAGTTGATAGAACCTTCTTTTTTGAGAAGGAAGGTCAGGCGGATATCTTCCCGTGTGCATGAATCTTACTTTATCCACCAGCCAGCAACCTTCAACTTCTAACTCATTCACTAGAACCAGTTGTGGCTTTCCTTCTTCAGCTATGATCTCTTCATCAAGTGTCAGATATTCACACAGTCCCCTTCCTTGAATGATCTTTGTAGGCTTGACCTCAATATCATATTCAAGGATCTTGGTGATCTAATTAGCCCATTTTTTGGTGATTTCTCCCTCCATGATGTATTCACATAAACTAGAATGCACGACATAAACAACCACCTTGTTGCAAGATATTAGGTGTCAGAACTTCTTGAGTCCCTTAACTAATATGAAATCTTGCCTCTCAATGAAGTTGTAGTTTGTCTCATATTCCTTTAAGGTTCGGGAATAAAATTCTATTAGATTTTCTCCCTTTCCTTCATCATCCTTCTAAGTTAAGATAGTAGCAATGCTTGACTTACTACTGACTACATACATTATGAAGTCTTTTGATAAGTCTGGATTACCCAATACAAGAGCTGAGGAAATAGCATCCTTAACTTTCTCAAAGGCTTTTATGCCTTCTTTAGTCCATTTGAAAGTCTGATCCTTTTTGAGCATCAAGGTGATTGGCCTAACTATCCCTGCAAAATCATAAATAAATTTTATTACAAACTTTACCTTTCCTAAGAAAGACTAAACACATTTCTTGTTGACCAGAAGGGGAAGATCTTTGATTTCTTTCATCCAATCGGGATCAATTGAAATTTCATCCTTGGACACTACGTGTCCCAATAGCTTGCCTTGCGACACCCCAAAAATGCATTGTTTTGGGTTCATGGAGACCCCAAACTCCAGACATTTTTTAAAAACCATTTCAAGGTGATCAAAATGATCATCCTTATGTTTGCAAAAAATAGTCAAATCATCTAAGTAGATCAAGATAATCTTATTGACCAGTTCACTGAAAGCAATATCCATTGCCCACTTAAAAGTAGCTCCTGCATTTAAAATTTTGAAAGGCATTTTAGTACATACAAAAATTACCCATTTGGTAGTGAACGTGGTCTTGTGTTGATCTTCTTCTTTAACCTGGATTTGGTTTTAGCCCGAAAATCCATCCAATAGAGAAAAAATATTTGAAACTGCTACATTTTGCAAGATTGATTCCATGGAGGGTAGTCGGTAATGATCTTTTAGCGATGCCCGATTTAGGTCTCGGAAGTCGACACATAGGCAAATATCTCTATTCTTCTTTCAGACTGGGACTAGGTTGGATACCCATGTGCTATGAATGATCGAGAAGATAATCCACAACTGGATTAGCTTTATTAACTCTTGTGCCATTAGCACTTCAATTTTGGGATTCACTGGCCTCTATTTTTGGCGGACTGGTTTGACCCCTTTTGTTAGCTCTATTGTATGTTGGATGATGTCGAGATCATATCCCCTGAGTTCATCATATGACCAAGCCACCACTCCTTCATATCTTTCACAAAACTTGATGAGCCTTTCTTTATCATGGTGTGGGACATCCTTCTTGACTTTGAGCTTTATCCCATCTCTGACCTGAAGGTCTTCATAATCACTTTTGTCCGCTACAAAATTCCTCTTATCATTTCTTCCATCGTCAAAATTGAAAAGGTTTTCGAGAGTGACCAGACCCTTCAAAATTTTATTAGATTTTAAATGAATGATTTATCTGTCATAGGCTTCGATGATCTTTGGTTGGAGTTGGTCTACAAATTCTCCCAACTATTGGATGAACGAGCTGATGTGTTCATCACTATCAAATACTTGCCAGCTCTGATCATTATCTATAATCATCGGTTAAACTGTCACTCATATAGAGTGTTTGTTATGCATTAGGTCGGAGGACAGTTCGAATTGGGATTTGATTATGGCCATGCAATCTACATTATCATTTTTTTCTCGAGGTACCATTTGGATATTGAAGGATTCAAAACCTTCAATCAAGTCCCAGACTCTATGTCTATAGGATCTCATACGGATATTCCTTGCTGCAGAAATTCCCCAGACCTATTTGACCACTAGTTTGAAATCTCCAAACACCATTAATTGCTTGATGCCCATCCACTCTGTAAGGCTCAGACCTTGCACTAGGCCTTCATATTCAACTTCATTGTTCGAACAAGCGAACTCGAAGTGGAAAGACCAAAGTGTCTTTTTATTGCTTGGGGATGTCAGGCATATCCCAACTTATGCGCTGACCTTACACCTCGCAGCATCAAAATGCAGTGTCCATAGCTCTATGGTCATTACGCCTTTGGGCTCTTTTGTCAACTTCGGGATAGCTTGGTCTTCATCATAAATGACATAAGTCCCTAGCCCAATGGCATGATAATTATCAAAGGGATCTTTATCAATGAACTTAATTAATAGAATCTCTTCTTTATCGGTTTGATTTCCAGTCACCTTTTCATCTTCAAGTAGCTCAGTGCAATATGTCTCTTCCTTGATGAAAGAAGTATGAGCAGCTTCAAAATTTATTCTTGCTTCATCGACCACATGTTTCGAATGCAGAGATTCAAAATTTATCTTCATTTTGGCCCCATGCTTGGTTCTTAGGATCAAATGCGACCAATCCAGAGATAGATATCCACCTATTTTTCAATTAAACTCTTGGGATAGGCAGAGACCAAACATAGGGGAACATCTATGATCACATTGTCTTGCGAAACTGTGATACTAGGGCAAGTGAATAGATTCAATGGGAGGTCCTTGATGAGGCCTACGGTATCAAATTTATTTCCATCAAGTTGCATAAAGTTCTCCCTTATTTAAAGTTTCATAGATAATTCCTAAGGCCTCAAATATCTGCTTGGGCATGACTGTGGTGTTGGTACTAGAGTCAATCATAGAGTTGTGCAGTAATTTCTCCCCTATAATGAGAGTTAAGAAGAAGGGCTTGGGTTTTGACTTCTATTATTTGATGTCAACAAAGATCTCCTTTGCATTATTTGCAAGAACTTTGATTGGAGGTGATTGATCAATGAATTTCCCTTTATTTGATTGCTCTTTTGGATCAATGATTGGATCCTCCCGAAGAGATTTATGTAGCAATGTCTTCTACTCTGGAATGGCTAGATTATCCCACAAGGATACATTGGCGAATAATTTTTTTAATTGTTCCACCACATTAAATGGTGGCATATTTGGGGGCTTCTACTCCTTATCCTTTGTTATAACAATTTCCCTTCACAACAGACATGGAGGCACCATCGCGGAGGTACTGGAATTTTGGTTGAAAGCACTTTTAGGCTGCCGACTAACTAATTATTGGGTGACTGATTCACCCATCAATCTCCTATTGGAGTGAGTGTTGTAATCAGACTTCACTTGTAGGGTTTCTGAAGTGGATGTCTCAAATTTGAACACTGCTTCTTGTCCTTCCATCCATGATAAAAGGGCATGGTTGGGAGCTATGTCATTTTCTTTCTCCAGAGACATCCCTTGCATTTGAGCGTGTTGTGTAGTTTTACACACACACCCCACTAAAAGTGGGGACCCTCTCTTGGCCTGCCCTTTTGGCCCATTTATGTGGCTTGCCCCTTCTTCTATGCTTATCTTTGAACATCTTGGTGTTTTTGTCTTTGGTGTTTTCCTAGGTTGTGGGCGCCTTTGTGTTGAGTTCCTAATGGTTTTGGGGTCTTGCAGATGTCCTCTCTAGGGTGGTCTTCTTTTGCCTCCTGTTTTCTCCCTTGGTGTTTTTGTTTGGGTCCTAAGGGTTGGTTTCCTCCCTTAGGTTTTCCTTGTTTTCCTTGTTTTCTTTTGTTCTACCAGGGGTGGCACCGGGATGGGACTTAACTTTGAACTTTGGCTAAGTTCTCGGCTATGTTCACATTCCCGTTCTAGCTCTGCTTCCCGCTCTTTTTCTTTCTTCTTCGTTATGTTTTTTTTGTCCTAAGGGTCGCTTTCCTCCCTTAGGTTTTCTTTGCTTCGCGTTTTCCTTTGTTTCTTGAAGGCGAGACCGGGATGGGACTTAACTCTGAACTTTCATAAATTTCATGGTTCATTTTTTGTTCTCATTCTGGCTCCGCTTCCCGCTTTCTCATTTTTTCATTGTTTCGTTTGTCTTCGGCCTTCGGGTTGGTTTTCCTCCCTTAGGTTTTCCTCGGCTTGCTTTTCTATCATTTTTTTGGAGGCGGAACTGGGATGGAACTTAACTTTGAACTTTCACAAAGTTCACGGTTCGATTCCCATTCCTGTTCCGACTCCACTTCCCGTGTCTTTGTTGTTTCGCTGTGTTCGGCCTTCGGGTTGGTTTCTTTCCTTTGGGTCTGCTTCGGTCTTCCTTTCTTCCATCGGAACTGGTACCGGGATGGAACTTAACTTTGAACTTTGGCAAAGTTCACAGTTTGGTTCTCGTTCCGCCTCCGCCTCCGCCTCACCGGGGTTGGTTCTATTTTCGCTTTCACTTGTTTCCCTTCCTTTCCCGTATTGGTTTTTTCTTCGCCTCCATTGGGGTTGGTGTTGTTTCCACCTCCACCTATTTTCCTTTTGTTCTCATTCCCATTCAACTGCTACCTCTGCCTTTTTTGTGTCTCTATTCCTATTTTCCTCGTGGCTCTGCCTCCGCCTATCTTTGGTTCTGCTTCTTCTTGGGTTTTTGCATGACTCTCTTGCCTTGGGAACTAATGGACCTACTTGGATTTCGATGATGTATTAAGAATTGATGGTGGCCCATTTGAATGCAGATTGGATCGAGCTGGGCTTGTTGGGTCTACTTTGAGGATTTGGCAAAATCTGCAAGTGCGGTCGTGTGTTTTGTGGCTGTTGTTAGACAAAGCCCATCCCTGCATGCAAGGTCGACACATTTGGTGGCCATTGATAGCGGGCAGATTTGGCTAGTGGACTCAACCTAGTTTGGCTTGATCTGAGTCATTCATTTGCCCAGCTCGGATCTGATCGATGGCTTGTGTTCGAGCTTATGTTTTGCATGCATTGTTGTTCACGTGAGTGAAGCATTGATGGTGTGTGTGGCTCGAGGATCTGTTCCACTGACTTTGTGTGATCCTAGATCGATCTGAGGGGGCTCTAGCTGCATTCAATGCTAGACGGCGAGTTATTGCTAGCTATTGGGGCTGATTAGGTTGGTGGCTGAGCTTCTTTGTAACCCTAGCTCTAGCTCATGCGGGCATGTTCTATAAGTATGGCCTTTGGCCTCATTTGAAAAGGTTTGGTTCAGATTGGCTGACTAAACCAGAAGACTTGTAAACAATAGATTTAGCAATAGAGTAGCATGTTAGAAGATTAGACGTTAGTTTTTTACATTTCAAGCAAGTGTTGTAGCAGACTCGAATTGTTGAAAATATGATGATTTAATACAAAGTGCAGACATTGTGTTATGACTAGTACCTTCTCTTGCATTGAATAATCTTGCATGGGTCTTGTTCTATCTTTTAAATTGCTTGGAAATGTTTGGATATATCTTAGGTTTAATTAGTAATGCTTGTGGTTTAATGCTTGGAGTGTTGTAGCAATCCCTAGTTCATACTTTGGGCAGCTTCTTGATTGTGGGAATGTTGTGCAAGGTCAACCTGTACCTCATATTCATGTGCTTAGTTCAACTGTATATATTCATTCAGTCTTATTGAATGAATGCCCACAGTCTGAAAATCTTTAACACCTTAGAAGATTGAATTGTTTTCTACAAGATTGCAGGTATAGCACCTTAAATATTCAAAGGATCAAGAGAATCTTGGGAATATAAATAATAAATGGATACCTACAATTTCTAGTTTGTAGGGAATTTACAAGGGATCTAGGTTTGATGATATTCCTACCAATATTATGCCTACATGGGATATGGCTAAATTGGGAGGAGAAATTTAGGCATATATGACAAAACTAGTGCAACAAATAAAGACTAAATTCAATTATTTTGAATGCATAGAAATGAAATTTATGCCAAGTATCTTGGATGAGAATCAAGAGCTCAAATCCTTGGACCAATGGAAAGTGGGCTTCAACAAAATGGTCCCTACCCTTGCAACCTGACGGGTCTAGATAATGGCTAGTTTTTCCTTCATTAGTTCATTTTTTATCATTTTATTTGCTAAATTTCACAAAAATTTCCAAGACTTCATACATATTCATATGCCTTATATGCACTTTGATAGACCTAAATACATGGGAATATAAATATAATATATTGATATATTGATATATGCTTGTCTGGACGTATGAATTTTCATAAGATTTATCAGTTTTTTATGGATTAATTATGTTTTTTAATGGTGTGAATGCCTTGGTAGAAAAAATAACATCTTGGGTCCAAGAAGACTATAGCCTGCAACAACTAGATTTCCAACCTGCAGCAAAGGACTATGGACGGTTGTAGGGGAGAAGCTAGAATAGTTGGAGAATGATAGTTCCAAAAGGAAGTGAAGTTGGCTATTGAATGGTCGGTCGTGAGTTACCATAATTATACATTTTATCCACCAATAAGGCAACTGGAAGAAGAATTTTCTTCCAAATAGGAGTGACCTACATGATGTGACAGTTTCCATGAAACATGTTCTTGTCATTGCGTTAACCATTAGGGGTAGAGCCCTAGTTTGGTTTTTCTTCTTCTATCTCATATTTATGGTATTTTGTTTCAAATATTTGTCCTCTCTCTATCCTTTATGGAGAGTGGATATATGCATTAATGTTCTATTTTTAGTCCTTAAGTGAATAAGACTACTCCTTAGTCTATATATTGGGATCTATGGTCAAGGAGAAGATCTAGTACTAGTAGTAGTAGTATTAATAACCATGTGATTATTTTTATAACTAATAGTTTTTTATTATGGGTAAATCATGTTTTAATGGGGCCCCAAAACCTGGTACATATAGTTTTGAAGGGATCTGAAATCCTTTCCAAAGCAAGAAAGGTACAAATAGAAAAAAAATCAACAAATCATTAGCATCCAAACAACAAAAGACATCAGAGATCAACAAGCCAACACAAGATGAAAATAGCTAACAAGAAAAGAAGGGGCTTTAAACCCTAACAACCAAGTTTTGATGGCAGAAAATACATGAAACGGTCAGGCTCCAATGCATCTAGGCTACAACAAACCATCTTCTTAGTAACAACAACACTGATCCCATCAAATCTAGACTTCCCACCTTAATAGGGAAGCTAGAGAGAACAACAAAACACTGATAACCATCCACCTCCTTGCAGATCCATCCCAATTGAAACCCAATATCCTCCTCAATAGGAGAGGGCTCCCCTCTAATGGGGAGGAAGAAAAAGAAATCCTTACCATAAAATCCAACCCTCTCCTACATATACGAGTTCCACCTCAATAGAAACAAGTAGTAAAGAAGAGAACTTCCTACCAAGTCTAAAACAACCAACTCCACCTAAAAAGGAGAGGGCTCCACCTCAAAAGGAACACTCTTCACCTCCAAAGAAGACACCATTTGTAGAACCTAGAAGAAAGAACCCTAATAGAAAGGATAGTCACATCCTCCTTTGGCCTAGTAAGATACTAGAGATTGAAACAAGAAACAACCATCAGTATTAAACACAACCACGATTGAGCCTTTAGAATAAACCATTGTAATATCTCAACAACAATAACTTTCTTAAGAAGCAAATACAGCTGGGTTTTCTAAAACAACCTTGAACTCCTCCCAACCAACAACACACTAACAGAAAAAACGGAAAAAAACTTCCCCATAGAGACCTTCAAAAAGAGGACCAGAAGACATACCATCTCCAAATAGTAAAGGGGCCAAAAGAGACCAGATCCCAACATCCTCAAGGACTTCAAAGACAGCAAAGGGACCAACCTTACCCCCTTAAACAAAATGAACAATTACATCAGAATATAAAACCAAAAGTTGAACCCAACCAACAACTAACAACCTCTAATATGTATAGATTCCACCACCAACTAACCAAGACCCCAAGGTCTTCGACATCATACTGGCAGCCACCAAAACCAGAACAATCCCTTTAAGAAAAAACAACATCCTAAACCCTAAGAAAGAGCTTGAGCATAAGGGAAAGGATCCACTGAAGTGGTTGAAAGAGAGAACAAGAATATCACTCCCCATCCCACCAAAAAATAACTTCAAAAAAATAGAGAGGGAGAAAACAAAAGGCCAAGCTAAGAGCGCCACATCTTCAACTAACCACCAACAAAGACAGAAATGAATATCCTCCTCCACATTCTCCAATCTCACCATAGAAAAATTACCAGACCACCAGCAAGAAAGAAGAAACTCCACACTCATTTCCAAGCTCATTTTGGATGTGGTTGTGTTTCCGATATGTGGTTTTCATTGATGTCAACACTATTAGCATTAATGTCTTAAAGGTTGTATATGTCGAGGATATTGAGAAAATTAGAATAAATGTGTTGCAGATAATTTGTGAAGATGTGAAGATCAGACTGGTGGAAATTTTTGTAAGTTGGTATTCAGAAGTCACGCATTAAAGGGTTTGTTGCTGAGCCTATCTAGTCTATCCTCTGGAAGTTTCAAAGGTGTGCATCAAGAATTGAGCAAGTTATGAGTTTTTGTGTTCCTACAATTATTTTGTTACTCTAGCTGGTGTTTCTGCAAGAAGAGAATTAAATTATGGTGATTTCAATTGTTGCGTATGCTCCTATAATGTTTGTTTATGTTTCTATATCATGCTCTATCTTTGTGGTATGTCCACATTGATCGGTGTGTTCATGATCGAAGATATTTCCTTTGCATATTCGGGATTTAATGTTCTTGGACGACATGGTGGTTGTAGCGTGTTGCGGATCCTCATGGATTAATTTTTGAATGCTTGGTGTGTTCAAGGATGTTGATTTAGGTCTTCATTATGTTTTGACTAACTTAGGTTGGTGCACATTGAGATTTGTTCAAGATTTAGGCCGACAGTTTGTGTTCATCTATCCTTTATTTTTGGCCAACAGAGTACTTGATGTAAATCCATGAAGTGGATATATAAGAGCTATTTTTTTCTTCATTTTAAGTGTGAGTGTGTGAAGTGTGTGCAAGATATGTGAGAATAAAGGTCAAATCATTTGATTAAAGAGCAGAGTATGAAGGAGTTTGAGAAAAGTGTGAAGAAGTATTTTTGTGCCTAATCAGAACTGTCATCAAGCTTTTGAAGAAGCTAATTTCTCAATTCAATCTCTTTAGATGGATTTAATCTGAAAGTTTTATGTAAGGTAGTGAGCCTTCCCTTTTGAGCAGTGAGCTCTAGGTAGTGTGCCTAAATGCATGTGCATTCCCATTATTCATTTCTCTTATACTTTTAATAGGGTTTAAATTGTGGATTAACCTCCATCGTGGTTTTTCCCCTAATAGGGTTTCCATGCAAAAATCTTGGTGTTATGTGTGTTGTTGATTCTTTCTTTCACTATTAATTATCAAATCTGCGATTAAATATTGATAAGGTTAAATAAAGTTTAAATTTTATGACAACTGATTCACCCCCCCTCTCATTTTTCTATCCTTGTTTGCCAACAATTGGTATTAGAGAAGGTTCCTCTAAAGAGTTCTAACAACTTGAGGTGATTCGAGATGGCATCATATAAGAAGGATAGTCCTAGATTCGATGGTACAAATTACTCTATGTGGAAGGTTAGAGTGGAGTGTCATTTGAAGTGCATTGGTGAACCCTTCTAGAATATTACAAAGAACACATACACTATTCCTCATAATGGTCCCTCTACTCTTGATGAGATCAAAGAAGTTGAAATTAATATCAGGGCTATAGAAGCAT
Organism: Sequoiadendron giganteum; assembly: GCA_007115665.2. NCBI lineage: Eukaryota > Viridiplantae > Streptophyta > Pinopsida > Cupressales > Cupressaceae > Sequoiadendron > Sequoiadendron giganteum. The sequence goes on along the minus strand of CM021101.1, from coordinate 323,286,051 downwards.
TACTGAGCGCTTTGACATATTCGGAGATGACAAATGTGATAGGTTTGAAAATAACACATGAGACCTGGAAGAAGTTGGAGACATTGTATGAAGGAGATGCACAAGTGAAAGTTGCTAAGTTACAAATTCTGAAAGGCAAGTGGGAGAACATGAAGATGAGTGAAGATGAAAACATTTTTTCTTTCATGCAAAAGGTAAATGAACTAGTGATGGGTATTAGATGTGTTGGTGGAACTTTGGAAGAAGATGAGATTGTGGCTAAAGTGCTCAGATTAGTGCCTGCTTCTTACAAAACAAAATCTCATGCTATTGAAGAACTCAGGACAGTAAAAAAATGTGACAAGAGACATGTTGATTGGTAAGCTTGTTGCCTTTGAGTTGAGTGAATTTGGTGAATCTACTACTAAAAAAGAATCTGCATTCAAAGCTATTGTATCTAGAAAAATCCAACAGAGATATGATCTAGAAGAAAGTTCAAGGAAGACATTCAAGTATGAAGATGAAATGAAATAGATTGAAGATAAAGAAAGAGAGTTAGAAGAGCTGGAAGCGTTGATTGTGAAAAGAAAAGCTAGAGGACAAGGTAAGTATAAAGGAAAACTTCCTATTAAATGTTCTCTTACAATAAGATAAGTCATTTTGCATCAACATGTCTTGAAAGAGTCTCTAAGTACAAACTTGATAAGTCTAGATTTCAAAAGAAATGGTATTATGTTGAAAAAGTTTTTACTAATGATGAATATGATAAAGAAACTGGAAATGAAGAAGGATGGGTATTCATTGCTATCAAGGAAAATGGTTTGGTGTCTGCTGAATCTACTAGTAATAACAACATCAAGAAAGCTCTTGCAGCCAGAATTGATGAAAAGGATGAGTGGGTGATTGATAGGGGATGCTCACATCATATGACTGGTGACAAAAGCAAGTTCATAAGCTTGGAGAAATATGACAGTGGTGTTGTAAAATTTGGAGATAACAATGTTGGTGTGATTTTTGGCAAAGGCACTATTTATCTTGGTGGTAAATGTAATACTAATGATGTCCTTTATGTGGCAGAATTGAAGAATAATAGATTGAGTGTTGGATAGATGGTCGACAAGGGATACAGTCTTCAGTTCAAAGATGGAAAATGCAGGATTTTGGGAAGTTTTTGAAATGTAATTGCTTTAGGTACAAAGACAAGAGGTAATATTTTTCACTTGAGTGCTGCTAGTGAAAGTTGTTTAATTGCTCAAGTTGATGTAAGTTATCTATGGCATAGGATGCTATGTCATGTGAATTTTGATAACATTGTCAAAGTAAGCTCCGCACAAGAAGTCAGAGATCTTCCTAAGTTAGTGAAGCCTACTAACACTATATGTAAGGAATTTCATAAGGGAAAGAAGACTAAAATTTCATTCTAGAGCAAACAATATCATTCTAATGGAGTACTGGAATTGGTGCATACTGATCTATGTGGTCCCTCTAGAATTAGAATTTTGCAAGGAGAAATGTACTTTATGTTGCTTATTGATCATTATTCTAGGATGATATGGGTTACTTTCTTGAGAGAAAAATATGAGGCGTTAGAGAAGTTCAAAATTTTCAAAGCTATGGAAAAGAATGAGACAAGGTTGAATTTTAAATGCTTGAGATCAGACAGAGGTGGTGAATTCACTTCCCGGGATTTCAATTCATTCTGTGAAGAGTATGAAATCAAAAGACAGATATCTACTCCTCAGACTCGTCAACAGAACGGAATTGTTGAGAGAAATAATAGAAAAATTCTAGATGTTGTCAGAACTATGATGTTGGAAGGTAATATACCTCATATCTATTAGAGAGAAGCTGCAAGCACTGCTATGTATACTATTAACCAGGTAAATATCAACGGTAATTCGAGTAAGACTCCTTTTAAGTTGTGGTTTGGTTATAAGCCTATTGTTAAATATTTCAAAATCTTTGGAAGTAGATGTTATATCAAAAGAGATGAAGATATAGGAAAGTTTGATGCTAGGAGTGATGAAGTAATATTTATGGGTTACTCTACTAAAATCAAAGCCTTCTAGTGCTATAATAGAAGATTGAAGAAAATGATTGAAAGTGCAAATGTCAAAGTTGATGAGGATACTGACAGATCATCCAGATACTATGGATATGATTAAGATGACCAACATGATAGTACTAAAAAAGGAAAGATTTCTCAGACACAGAGTCAAGTTCAAATTGTTCTGGTGAATCAAAGAAGTCTAGAAGGAGAAGCTAGTGAAAATTCAGAAGAAAAAATAGAAGAGCCAAAAGCTATATTAGAAGAATTATAGAAGAGTATTGTCTGATTTCCAAGACTAATCCTAGCAATGTCAATGAAGCATGTAAAGATGAATATTGGATGGAAGAAATTAAGGAAGAACTAATGCAGATCGAGAAAAATGAAAAATGGATTCTTGTTCCCAAACCTTAGGATAAGAATGTGATTGGAACCAAATGAGTCTTTTGGAATAATCTGAATGAACAAGGTGAAGTGATCAGGAATAAAGTAAGACTAGTATGTAAAGGGTACTCACAAATGGAAGGTATTGATTTTGAAGAAACCTTTGCCCCTGTTGCTAGAATTGAAGTTGTAAGATTATTTCTTTCTTATGCTACTTTAAAGAACTACAAGTCTATCAAATGGATGTAAAGTCGTCATTTCTAAATGGTGAATTAGAAGAAGAGGTGTATATTGAGCAACCAGATAGATTTCAATTGACTGAAAATGGAGACATGGTTTGTCGATTGAAGAAAGCATTGTATGGACTCAAGCAAGCCCCTAGAGCCTGGTATGCTAGACTAGATAAATACTTATTGAAGCTTGGATTCAATAAAAGTATTGCAGACAGTAATCTGTATTTCAAGATGGATCAAGATAAAGAGTTGATAATTGAAGTCTTTGTTGATGACATCATTTTTAAAGGAGATGATGACTAATGTACGAAATTTGTTGATCAAATGAAAAGTGAGTTTGAGATGTTAATGATTGGAGAGCTTAAATTCTTTTTGGGATTGCAAATTACTCAGGTAGATGATGGAATCTTTATATCTCAATCCAAATATGTGAAAGAGTTTCTAAAAAAGTTTGGCATGGAAGACTCAAAACCTGTTGGTACACCCATGGTAACTGGATGTAATTTAACACAAAATGATGATTCTCCTAAGGATAGTCAAGCAAGGTACAAGTCAATGATTGGTGGATTTCTTTATTTGACTCAAACTAGACCTGACATCATGAATGTTGTATACATGGTTGCTAGATATCAAGATGATCTGAAGGAATCACATGTGATTGCAGTAAAGAGAATTTTTAAATACTTGAAAGGAACAATTGACTTTGTCCTATGGTATCCTAAAGATGGTGATCTTACTTTGAGTGCCTTCACTGATGCAGATTGGGTAGGAGATTTGGATGACAAGAAAAATACTAGTGGTGATGCATTCTTCTTGGGGAAGAAGTTGGTGTCTTGGCTAAGCAAAAAGCAGAATTCCATTTCCTTATCTACTATTGAGGCAGAATATATTGTTGTTGCAAATAATTGTACTCAAGTAATATGGATGAAGAAGATGCTAAGAGATATTAGAATTTATTATGATGAGCCTATTGCTATATTTTGTGATAATTTAAGTTCCATAAACATGTCTAAGAATCTAGTGTTGCATTCAAAGACAGCATATATCTATCAAATATCACTTTTTGAGAGACAAAGTGAGTGATAAAGAATTTAGACTGGAGTATGTGCCTACTAAGGAAAATACTGTAGACATCTTTATTAATCCATTACTTAAGGATACTTATGAGTATCTCAGAGGGAAGCTAGGGGTGATTTCCCCTCCTAATCTGAACTAAGATGCAAGTCTTTGCATCAATCTATGTACTTGCAATCATATCTTGTTTTAGATTGATGATATGGTGGTTGCTACTCAAGGGGAGTAGTCAGATGATTCAGATATGTGGTTCAAATCTTGTGTACCTTTTCCATTGATGTCAAAGGGGGAGAATAATAATGTGAAAAACCTTGAGGAAGAAAGGGGGAGAAGAGTCATCTGAAAGAAATAGGAGAAGAGTACAAAACCTAAGGGGGAGACTGTTGGAGAAGAGCTAGTTGTGTTGATGGTATTTTTCACATCATGTGTTGCCATCAATGTCAAAGGGAGATATTTTTGGATGTTGTGATTGTGTTTCCAATATGTGGTTGTCATTTATGTCAAAACTATTAGCATTAATGTCTTAAAGGTTGTATATGTCAAGGATATTGAGAAAATTAGAATAAATATGTTGCAGACAGTCTATGAAGCTATGAAGATCAAAGTGGTGGAAAGTTCTGTAAGTTGGTATTCAAAATTCATGCATTAAAGGGTTTTTTGTTGAGCCTATCTAGTTTATTCTCTGGAAGTTTTAGAGGTGCACATCAAGAATTGAGCAAGTTGTGAGTTTTTGTGTTCCTACAGTTATTTAGTTATTATAGCTCGTGTTTCTAGAAGAAGAGAATTAAATTTTGGTGATTTCAGTTGTTGTGTATTCTCCTACAATGTTTTTTGTTGTTTTTAGATTGTGCTATATCGTTTTGGTACGTTCACATTGATCACTGTGTTCGTGATCGAAGATTTTTCCTTTGCATATTCAATTTTTCATGTTCTTGGCCGGCATGGTGGTTGTAGCGTGTTGCAGATCATCGTGGATAAATTTTTGAATGCTTGGCACATTTGAGGATGTTGATTTTGGTCTTCATTATTTTGTGATTGACTTAGGTTGGTTCACATTGATATTTGTTCAAGATTTGGGCTGATAGCTTGTGTTCATCTATTTTTTATTTTTGGTCGACAGAGTTGTTGATGTAAATCCATAAAGTGGATATATAAGAGTGATCTTCATTTGAAGTGTGAATGTGTGAAGTGTGTGCAAGATATGTGTGAATAAAGGTTAGATCATTCAATTGTGGATCATAGTATGAAGGAGTTTGAGTGAAGTGTGAAGAAGTATTTATGTGCCTAATCAGAAATGTCATTAGGATTTTGAAGAAGCTAATTTCTCAGTTCAATCTCTTCATATGGATTTAATCTGAAAGTTTTATATAAGGTAGTGAGCCTTCCCTTTTGAGCAATGAGCTCTAGGCAGTGTGCCTAAATTCATTTGCATTCCTATTATTCATTTCTCTTATACTTTTAATAGGGTATAAATTGTGGATTAACCTCCACCATGGATATCGCCCTAAAAAGGTTTCCACGCAAAAATCTTGGTGTTATGTGTGTTTCTAATGTGTTGTTGATTCTTTCTTTCACTGTTAATTATCAGATCTGAGATTAAATATTGATAAGGTTAAATAAAGTTTAAATTTTGTGACAACTGATTCACCCCCCCCTCTTAGTTGTTTATCCTTGTTTTCCAACATCTCAAATCCAAGAGATGGAAAAAATTGCCTCCCATCCCCACCCACAACACCTTAACAATCATCGTGTGTAGACAAGAATGAACTGTCTGCCAACAGGAAGAAAGGTGAGGGAGAAAAGGGAGAAGAACTTTAGTGGACACAACAAAGAAGCCAATACAAAGAGCTCCATCACCACATAGAACAATAGAGATAGTAAAGGCCATAAAGCAAACAAATCTACTACTAGAAATAGAAGCAAAAATCTCCCACGAACTACAAGAAACGCTTCAAATAGGATACATAGATGGAAAGAAAGACCTCAGGCTGCATAGAGGGGAAAGAATACCACCCAAAGCCAGAAGCACGGAGACCTCCAGTGGCCCCACAAGAGATGCCTCCAACTAGCTCTCATCATCCTCTGCATTTGCATCTTTGTCCTCCTCGGACGTGCCCTCCCTACTATTTAAACTCGAACTCTTACTCGAACTCCCACTCATCTCGTCTTCTTTTCTCCTATCGTTGATTGCTTTTATTTTTTTTATCAAGTTATAATGGATATGTAATAATGAATGAGAAATATTTAGAGGTTCTTGTCAAATTGTAATAAGTCCAATTTTCATGCAATAAAGGATTTTAGTTTGTTGCCATGACTTGTTGATCAAGTAGCGCATGTTTGATATCTTTAATGGGTGTAGCAACTCAAGCAATGGCCACTTGAGGTAATGCCAACCCATATTATTTTTGTTACTAGATTAGGTGTTGCATTATAGAATTCACTTTAGATAAGTTTTCAATTATATGAATGTGAATTTCATAAGTAATACTTTGTAGCATGGATTACATCCTATAATATTACATTGAGTTATTCTTCAAAGAAGTTAGAAGTCAAAATTTAGAAGTATTAGTTAGTTACAAGTTTAGATTCAATAGTTAGTAGTTATAGTATTGAGCAATAAGTACCTACAACATAAGTAGTAGATTTGTCTTAGTTCCCTTGTTTTGCAATTTCATGCTTTATTTCCTTTTCTAATTTTTACTGTTCTCAGTACATGAGTGACCACCTATGTTCCATCAATATAGGGTGTAGTTAGGATCCTTGGATGCACATATATTTCTAGCACTGTCAAAAGCTTATGAGACCTAGTTGATAATTAAATGTATCATTTTGTGAAGGTTTGGTGAATTGTTGAGCTAGGAACCCATCCTATGAATTGTGTGTCTACTTGTAAAACACAAAGTTAATCAGACATTAGAAAGGCCTTACATTTTTTGCATTGTTTTGGGGATGGTGCTACATTTAGGATTCTATTGTGTATTTTCAAGATTTTATAATTTAGTGTTTTTGTTTTCAACATTAGGGTAAATAAGGTTTTAGCCATCAACACATATGTGCTTTACTAACAATGTCTAGGAACCACTGATCCAAAGAGTCATAATCATTGTATGCGGAGGAAAAAAGATGCCCAGGGAAGATTTCTCCCTTCAGCACATGAAGCATTATAGGATATTGGTGAATACAATGAATAGAGCAAGATTATTCCTAAAGAAGAATCATCCCTAACACTAGTACCTACACTAGAAATAGAGGAAACTTCCCACACACATCAACATCATGGTTAATGCAACAATTAAGTATCCACCAAAGCATCTTACGTTTGAGTTCCCCATTTCCAACCAAGAGAGAGCTACTGATTTGAAGATCATACCTCCTTCAACACTATCTTTCTTCTATGGGTTGATCACAGAGGATCCAGACACTTTCCTTTGTGATTTTGACATGCTATGTAGAATTTATGACTATACCACAAATCCACACATGCTCAAATTGTTTCTAGCAACACTGAAGTATGTTGCTCTAAGATGGTTCATGGGGTTGGGAAGAGATGTCATTCCTAATTGAAACACAATGAAGGTAAAATTCCTATAAAAATACCAAGATTACTATAGAGGCATGTATAGAAAGAGGGATGACATCTTTAGGATGTCACAAAAGGAAGATCAATCCTTGGAAGACTATGTAGAGAGGTTTCAGTTCTACCTTAACAAATCCCACCAAAACAAACTCTCAAATGAATCCCTAAAGTTGATATTCTTGAGAGGAGTTGATGAGGATTGCATGGATGCACTTAACCTCATTAGGGTAGGAGATACCTCACAAACACCATTTGAGAAAATATCCAAAGCATGTAGGAACTATTCAAGGTCTTTCACCAAGAGAGTTAGAGGAGATAGGACATCTTCCATCAACAAATCAACCATTGGAGTCTCAAGGGTGGAGCTAAGAAATCTTCTATCAAACATGAAGGAAGATATCATAAGTCACTTGGCTACACAATTCGATACCCTTCACATTAAGAAAAAATAAGAAGAAGCATAAGCAGCCCTTATAGAATATTGCCCACATTGTAGATAGAAAAGGACTAATTGCAAGTGCAAGAAGGTGGCAAGTATCTCTGAAGATAAGCAAGGGACATCAGAATTTTATGCATGAAAAGGTGAATATGGTCAAGTGTTCTACATAGCTCAATGCAAACCATGGAAACCAAGATAATGTATGCCCCAAGATCCTTTGAGTTATAACATGTCATTTCCTAGTAATGATATAATTTTTCCTAGTTGGAACCCTCAATCTTGGGCTAATATGCAAAACCAATAATGGTCAATGCCTCAATCCAATTGGAATTAACAAAAATAAAACATTTGGCCACCTCAAAATTATCAAGGACCTAATTATAATTCTTAGCGGTGACCCCAACAAAATCAATGGAAACCTTAGTGGAAAAAAGGTCAATAGTGGAAAAATAAAAATCTCAACTATCAACAGCCACATCAGTCTTTGTAGCCACAACACCAAGCCATAATGTCAAACCCTTCAAAAACTCCACCAAATCCACCATCGGCCTCCTATAATGATTTCAATAACTAGGCTCTTACTTCCATGATTCAAAGATTGGACATCTGACCTAAATAGCCATTTTAACCATCATGAAGGTACATTTAAATTGTCAACCCAAGGACGTGAACTTGAAATGGGTCAGCATAGTATGTGCACTAGGAATTCTAGAGTAGTCATCTTAGTTTTATGACTAAGAAAGCTTAAGGCTGAAAGAAAATTGCATGAAAGGAAACAAAACATATATTGAACATCACTCAAGAAAATCTAAACTGATTATGCATAATAGGAAGGAAAATCTAAGAATCCAACAAAAACTACTCTGCCTGCCTTGGCTGCAGGAACAGTCATAGAACAGAGTTCTAGTGGCTGCAAGAATAGTCAATGCCAAGAATCTTAACTAAGTACTAAACAGAAACTAACACTAATCTAACTAAACTAAAGGAACGAATTACTCACCAAGTGGGCCCCCTTGGATGAGTATCCTTTAAACTACTATAAAACTTGGATACTCAACTCAGAATCTCATTTCATTTATCAAAAAATGCAATTACAGGAATATGGTTGATAATCAACTTGTATAAGAACTTGGTGATCAACTCACTAACTTGCTATCACTAGCCCGGGGAAGGAGGATTCAATCCTTATTTATCAACTAAACAGGGCCATCAACTCCCACTAATTGAGAGGATGCCATTTAGGGAAAACGAGAGAAAACGGAAGGAGCAGTTATGCATGTAGGGGAATCCATTTGGACATGCATGCCCAAACGTGGACTCGACCACTGTAGTAATGCCTTCAATGCTCAATGCCATCAAAGATCAGTGCAAGGCGGTTACATGTGGCTAACATAGGAATCTTCTACCATCGTCTTCAGTTGACCTTCATGTGACTCCTCAACCTGACCGATTGGCGGTTGCATTCCTCAACTTAGCATTTCAATCATGTCAGTAGAATAATGTTAGTACACATAGTAATTGCATAATCATAACCACCTTAATGAACATTCATCAATCACATGCAAGATAAATATAGATGGTCCACATAATGAGTATATATATCACTAAAACCAGCAGAAGTGAAATTAGTCCATATGTCATATAACTAAGAGAAACTATATGAAAAGTGTTAGCATATAATGTCAAATTTTGTGGTAATTTCAGAAAATAACAAGAGATTCTACCCCTCTAACTAGGCCAAATTCTAGAATCATCACTCCCCCCAACCTTACATTTTACTGGTCCTCCAGTAGGGGATGAGTTATGCTTCTAATTTGTTAAGGCCCTGAAGTTTGCAACTGATAGTTGTCCAATGTCGGTGTCTGCAGTAGGTGAATCAAGATTCCAATAAAACCCACCCAGCTTATCAAGCCTTCTCCATCTCTATTGCTCTTCCGCAATTTCATACCTCTAGAATCTAAAGTTAGGCATAGGCCATAGGAGGATGGGCGGCTGGAAAGTTAGGGGAAGCCATCCATGCCCCTTGGTTCTCCCAAGATAGATATATCTGTCAATTATCTTCAGTGCGGCAACATAATAGTGAACAGAGTCTGGCTCACCCTACTTTAGCTCATCAGTCAACAAGTTCCAACACTGGGATAGATATCCCTTCATAGTATCTTCTTTTGCAGCATATTTCACCTCATATTCACTGTATACAGCCTCAATCCAAGGCATAATTCAGTCACCATAGCTTGGCCTAAAGAGCAATCTATTCCAATCTGTATAAATTTCTTTGGGGCTCTTAGATTCATCCCTAATGGCTAGGGGAATACTGGATTCTTTCTTCTTGTAATAATTATATTGATCACCCCAACTAATCTCATTCTACACCCAGGACATAAATTCTCTCAGTTGTATGTCTCCAACATAGGGCAATGGGTTCCAATCTTTATCTTTTGGGACAAGAAAATTGTGTAGATAGAATTCACATAACAATTTTTTCACTTGAAGGGAAGCAATCTTGTAGGCATTGAAAAACTCAGCAGGGGTTTCAATGGAGGGGTTTAGGCCTGAGATGATCCTTAACATTCTAAAGGAAAGTTATTTCTCCTTTAAGTGCAAAGCATAAACCCTTGGAGGGGTCCTACATTCCAAAATTTGTGGCACCAGAGTTGAAACGCCACTTATCCTTTCCTTCAAAAAAACAATCTCCTCATCCTTTTCTTCGATCATCTCATCCCTCATTTGAATTTCCTTTTTCAATCATTTCTTCTCTTCTTTCCACTCCTTCTCTCTTCTTTGTATTTCTTCCCATAAATTTAAAATAGTTGTATGTACTAAAAAATTAGGAGGGTTGTGGATTCCTACAAGAATTTCTATAGATGGTTGCCTCCCATAGATAACTATCTGCATAGATTTAGGAGGTCTCACCAATTCAGGCTATTGAGGTATGATTCCTCTCTCCTCGTTTTGTTGTAGGACCTCTTGTTCTTCTTCTGGTGGTGGCTGCAGGAGATTTTGATCTATTTCTTGACTTTTCTTAAAGAAGTCCTCATTATCCTCATTTCCTTGAGTTTCAACTTCTTCAGCAATGGCAGCAAGATCCGCCAGGGTCATTTTTGTTGCCTCTTTGAACACATCTCTTCTTGTTCCTTCTCCTGCTCCATTGGAGCGTCTTTATTTTCACCTGATGTCCTGCCAAGCTCAGGGTCGGTCGGCTTTGATTTCTTGAGAGGGATTTTTCATTTCTCTTTGGTTGCAAGATGAACAGTGCTAGCCTTCCTTTTCTTAGGGCTTGGCACCTCTTTCTATGCAGATTGCATTTTTCTTCTCCTTGCTTTTGCCTCTCTCTTTTATGCTCTTGTTTTTATAACAATTTTAATGGGACATCATCATCATCAGAACCTAAGGATGAATTTTCTTTTTCACTCTCATTATTAGAGGAACTAACATTTATGGTCGTTTCTTCAATGGGGGAATCCATACCAGCACCAGAGGTCGAGGCACCAGGGGTGCCTTCATCTGTGCTCATTATTATAATAGACCTATGTGATTGAGATGAAACCCTAGGCTGTTCAAGCCTATGCTGCTAAGTTTTCACAAAATCATCCCAGGCCATTCTAGGGTTTGTATCATGCAAAGATCTCATAACTAGAAATTTAATTAAACAGTGGTGGGATAAAGAGTTTTCTCTACCTTTTTGTGTTTCTACTACCATAATAGAGACATGGTTGTATAATACATTGGGCATTTTCATCTTCCTCCTGTGCCCCATATGACTCAGTAATTTGAAATGTACTGAATGCAGGTTTAAAAACTGACCTTTGCAAGTGATGTACTTGATGATATGCATGACAACCTGCTTCTATGGCTCAGGTAGAGAGATCCTCTTGGCACCTTGCTTGTCAATTATGAGCGGAGGGTCACCATGCATTGTAAATATGGCCCTAGCTGTCTTGGCATCCTTAGAAATAGGGTAAGGTTCTCCGTCTATCGGCAACCCTAAAACTTCACCAATTCATTCTTCAGTCGCTATGAATTTCAGTCCTTTCACCATGGCCTTTCCATCTAAAAATGTCTAAGCGAACTCCAATGCAATACCCTCGTTGAAACCATCCAAATTCAGAAAATAGTCTAGCCACCCACAATTCTAAAATTTGGCTAAGCACATTGTGTCTTGTAACAAGGCATCATGAGTTGAAGGCTCATTCCGAATGAGTCTGCCTCCCATTGTCTTTACTCAGCTTGTCACCCAGAAAAATTACCTCTGTATTTTTTCAATTTTTTCTTGTCTTCTTGTTGGGTGAATCCGTCAACTGAATTTCATTTTTACCCTATTTTTAGCAACTTAGCACTTGCATTTCAAAATTATGACAAAGTTAAGAATAGTAGAAATGGTAATAAAAGGAATCATAATGAGAGTGAATGGTAGTGGTAATTTAGTGTCACATCACACATGCGAGTCGTCATTCATTTTAAATTTCTAATCAGCTCAACAAGATTTGTTGACGCAAACAATCATATATCGGCATGTGGCAAAATTTTGGCATCTTGCTTACCCCTCCCCCCAACCTAAATTTGGACATGTGTCCACACATGCGGAATGGAAAGATTGATTTGACGAGGGATTTAAAGAAAATTATGTGAATTTCCATCTTATCATACAGTGATTAAATGAAACACTCTAAAGGATAATTAAGAATGCAATTAATGTGCATGTCCCCGAGTGTATGCAAACATGATTGTGGAGAAATCATTTCATCAATCAAGGAGAAAGTACCACTTGCATTTTTCAGCAATAATTAAGCAATTAATGATGATGGAACAGGGCAAGGTGGAATAAAATGATGGAAGAGAGAGAAAGGTGGTATGGATGGGTGGATGGGTGAAGAAATAGATTTCTACAAAAGTAGAAATATTTATTATGACAAGTAGGTACCCCATTTAATCAGAAGGAGGGACACTAGGTCCGCTACCTTTGGCTGCAAGAATCATGCTCAGGCATTGTGTGTTGGATAAACTGTTGCAGGAACTCTTCTTTTGAAGTTGGCCTGTGATATAATCTGAGATGGTGCCCATTTACCAGTAGTTTGAATTTCATTGGTTCAATGGTCATGAGTTGTATAGCTCCATTGGGAAAGACTTATGCCACTTCATCAGGCCCTAGCCATCTTGTCTACAATTGACCTGCATTATCCTTGTATCGTGAATCATAAAGTAATGCCCAATCATCTGGCCGAAAATTCTTCTCTTTGATAAATCTATCATGCCATTTGACTCTTTGACTTTGCACACGTTTAGTGTGATGCAATGTTGTTTTCCTCAGCTCATCCAATTCATTGAGCTTCATGATTTGTTCCTATTGTGCCTTGAAAATATCCATCCCCAACTCTAGAGTGGTTCTGAGAGTCTTCTACTCAAATTCTATAGGCATCATGGTTGTTTTCCCATATAGCATCTCAAATGGGGCGAAGCCTGTAGTTGTCTTCCAGGTGGTCCTGTAAGCCCAAACTACTTCTGATAATCTATTTTCCCAATCTTTTGTGTGAATATGCACTGTTTTGGTGAGGATGGCCTCAATCTCTTTGTTTTTCACCTTGACTTGTCTATTTTCTTGAGGGTGATAAGGTGTAGATTTCTTGTGCCTAATATTATATTCATTGACCAATGTTGTAATAAGGGCTTATGTAAATTGAGTGCCTTGATCGGTTACTATTTCTCTTGGTACCCCATATCTTGTGAAAAATTTCTTCATAAATGAATTGTGCAACCTTATTGTCTCTTGCATGCTTCATGGCTTTGACTTCAACCCACTTTGTTACATAATCAGTGCATGCTAGAATATAGGACTTACTATTGGATGGAGGATCAATGGGTCCCACAAAATCCAAACCCCATTTTTCAAAAGGAATAACTACCACTTGTGGACAGAGTGGCATCTCATCTAACTTTTTTGGCCTGCCCATCCTTTGGCATCTATCACATATCCTTGTATATCTTCCTACATCTTTGTGTAATGTAGGCCAATAGTATTCTGTGTTCAATATTTTCATTGTTGTCCTTCTAGCTACAAGGTGGCCTCCACAGGGTTCATCATAGCATGCATGTAGAATGTCATAGGTTTCATCTTCCCTTACACACCTTCTCATAACGTGATCAAGTCCAATATAAAATAGGCATCCAACTATCCATGAAAAAGGGAAGGATTTCTCAATTAGCACTCTTCTCTCTTTTGGGGAGAAGTGAGGAGGAACTCTCCTTGTCACAAGGTAATTAGCTATGTCAGCATACCAGGGCGTTTGAACGCTAATGGAGAATAGATGTTCATCTAGAAAAGAGTCATCTATTTCTTCAGTATCATCTGATGATGTTAGTCTTGAGAGGAAATTTGCAACCACATTTTTTTTCCATGGTTTGTCCACAATAGTTATGTCAAATTCTTGCATTAGTAGAAACCATCTGGCTAATCATCCTAAGATTAGAGGATTTTTCATAAGGTATCTAATGGTTGCATGATCAGTGTGTACAAAAATTTGATAACCTGTGATATAGTGCCTGAATTTATTCAAGGCATAGATTACTACCAACATTTCTTTATCTGTGACTGTGTAATTAAATTCAACTCCTTGCAAGTTTTTACTGACAAAGTAAATGGCATTTTCAATAGCTTCTATTTTTTGTCCTATGACTACTCCTATGGCATAATCTGAGGCATCAGTATGGATGTGGAAAGGGATTTCCCAATTTGGTACCTTAAGTACAGGAGCATGAGTTAGAGCTATCTTTAAATCAGAAAATGCTTTGTCACAACTTTATGTCCATTGAAATTCAGCATCTATAGTCAAAAGACTATATAGTGGGGTTGCTATTTTTTTAAAATCCTTGATGAAACGTCTATAATAGCCTGCATGTCTTAAAAAACTCCTAAAAACCTTTTGTTTTGCAAGTGTAGGTAGATCAAAAATTACCTCAATTTTTGTTGGATCAACTTGAATGCCAAGGTGTGAAATGTAGTGGCCAAGGACTACACCTTCCTACATCATCATGAAGCACTTTTCACTATTTAAGGACAGATTCTAATCCTTATATCTCTATAGTAATTTCTTTAAGTTGTCTAGTGCTTCATCAAAGGTGGCACCATAGGTAGTAAAATCGTCCATATAGATCTCCATGCAGCCAAGGGAAATGTCTGAGAGTATACCAATGACTGCTCTCTGGAAAGTGGTAGGTGTGTTGCATAGCCCAAAGGGAAGCATAGAATATGCATATGTCCCCCAAGGACATGTAAATGTAGTCTTCTCTTGGTCTTCTAGTGAAATTTGAATTTGATTGTATCAACTGAATCCATCAAGAAAGGAGAAGTATTGTTTTCCTGCAAGAGAGTCTAGGACTTGATCCACAAAAGGCAAGGGAAAGTGATCCTTCTTAGTGGCAGCATTGAGCTCCCTATAGTCAACACAAACTCACCATTTTCCTCCCTTATTGGGAACAATCACCAATGGGGATACCCACTGGCTGTCTGAAACAGGGTAGATAAATCCTACGTCTAGCAGCTTTTACAGTTCAATTTTGAAAATTTCTCTCAAGGCAGGGTTGATTCTCCATTGTGGTTGTTTGACAGGTGTAAATTCATCCTAGATATAGATTCTATTAGTGCAGAGTTTTGGATCTAATCCTTTCATGTCATGATAATCCCAGGCAAATTCTTTTTGATGAGTTTTAAGTAGATCTACCAATATCAATTGTTGTCCTTCATTCAATTTACTATTGATGTGTAGAGAGCGTCCCTCAGACACTTGTACTTGTGTTACTAGCTCTATCATAGCTGCTTCATTAATACAAGGTATTTTAAGTTTAGGTGGTAGCATTGTGTGAAACATACCTGTTGTTGCATGAATTTTGTCTGCGGGGACATTGTTGTAGGAAGTCTATCTGCAGAGATAATTGTTGCAAGAAGAGTGGTTGCCGGAAGTATGTCTGTCAGAATATTTGCTGCAGGAAGATCATGCAAAATAGACAAAAGTCTTTTCTCGATGTCTGTGGGACCAGATGATGTTTCCTCTATCTGACATTGGTTCTGAATGATGCTAGATAACACCTCATCTTCATCTTCAAGTTGCAGGAAAGGAATTCTTCCAAGCATCATAAGCTATGCCATAGAGTTGACTTTTTCAGCTTCTTCACCAATATGTGGTCGTACTGATATTTTTGCATTTTGGGATGGCTGAGCTAGAGGATACATAACAAGATTTTTAGTGTTCGCACCATCTAAAATGGTCATATCACCTGAGTGACATCCAATATAAGTGTCTGTAGCTGCTAGCCATTACCAACCAAGGATAACTGGATATCCTCCTAGTGTTGTTTTAGGGGAAAGAACCATGAAATCGGTTGGATACTCCTAGGAGTCTAGGATTACCACCAGGACTTCTACTATGCCATCTGGCATCACAATGGAGCTATTGGAAAGTTGCAGGACTGTAGGAGTGGACCTCATGTTTGCAATATTTAGTTTTTGTAGGATTCTTTAGTCATCACATTGATTGTTGCACCTAAATCAATGAAATCATTCTTTATGTTCATCCCATTTATAACAACTTCAACTACAGGGCTGTCTAGATCACTATACTTGGGGATAGTTACTTTTCCAAGCATGATGTCAGCAAGTTTCCCTACTACATGGATTGTAGTGGGGTCCTTCTTTTTCCTATCTGGTTTCTTGAGGCATGCCTCCTTAATTGCTTTGTCATAGATGGGGACATCTTTTATTGCTTGAAACAGAGGTATCTGGACACATATATGATTGAGATAATCTAGGATATCAAAACTAGTTTCCTCCTTGTCTTCTTTTTGTTTGGCAACTTCTAATCTCTAAGGAAACGGTGGTTCTTGTGTTGTCTGGTTTACTTGAGCTGGTTCAGTAGGTTTAGTTGCACAAGGTTGAATGGATTCGGGCAAAGATTCTTCCTACTCTTCCACAGGTAGCTCAGTGATAATGGGGCTGGAAGGAGCTTGCAAGGTTGTTCTTGAACATAGGTGTATGTCACTTAAACTCACAGCATATGCAAGAAATTGGTTTGGATTAGCAGAATATGCAGGCTGCTGCTATGGTTTATTATTTGGGTTGGGTGTGGGTTGGGCTAGTAACTGGGCAGGTTTAGATATATTGGCACTTGGATTAGCAGGAAGAGGCATTAGAGAAGGTTGTTTGGTTTGAGAAGATGGCTGCATATAGCTGGTGGGTTGATTTGGCCATTGTTGGCTACCTCTCTCTCCATTGAGATCTTTATTACCAGTTTCCTAGGGGTGGTTGCCAAGGTCCTCGAAATTGTTGCTAATTCCCCTGAGGTTGTTGTCATTGAGGTGAGGTATTTTGATAATTAGACCAAGCATTGGGTGGCTTATTCCAAGACTAGGGTGGGTATCCTCCATAGTTGGATGGGTAAGGTGGTTGCCAATGGTTACCAGATGAATAAGAAGAATTAAAATATGGTCCAACAAAAGATAGTGGATCTGGTGGCATACCTTGTCTTGAAGCTCATGGCCTCTTTTGTGCAACAAAGTAGACTTGGTCTTCCTCAGTCTGAATTGGTTTGAACTCAGGTGGAATCTATTTACTGTCAATGTTAGCTATCACCTTCCATCTACAGTCCCTCTTCTTCTATCTACATTGAGGAGAATATTTTGTTAGTATTGCTTCTGCCTCCTCATGTTTTTTTTTAGCTTGAAGTGTATCTAGCTGAGTAGCTAGATTATTAATTATATCTTACTTGAAATCCACCAACAAATTAGTAATCTCCATCCTTGAGACTTTGTCGCTAGATGACTTACCCATAGAGGATTGGTAGGCTCTTCCTTTCTTTGAAGCTGCCCTAGAATGGTTCTGACATATCTTCTTGATATCATCCCAAGGAACTTGAGTGACATCTCCTCTTGCCATTAGATCCAAGGCATCAGTGCAGCTTTCATTAATTCCTCTCATGAAAATTAACTTTTGTGAGTCCTCTTTAAGTGTATGATGTGGAGATTTTTAATAGACAAAACATAAACCTTGAAATGAAATCTTCCAAGCTCTCATCTTCTTTTTGTTGCATTCTAAAAATTTCACCTCCTCTCATGTCACTACCCCTGCAATATTCTTTGTACTTCTCAAGAAACTTTTTCTTCATATCTTCCCAAATTCTCACAGTATTTCTGCCAAGGCTCATAAACCATCTTAATGCAACTTCTTTGAGAGTAGTAGGAAATAACTTGAGTCTATGAGCATCAGTGGTATAGTCATAGCTTCTACAGAGTATATCAAACTCAAACAAGAAGGTATCAGGATATTTTGTGACAAGCCCATAGAATTTAGGAAGGACTGAAGCAGGGATATTTTTGAGGTTATCTACTTCATTCTATTCAACAATGGGAAAGGGGAAAGCTATTTGGTTCTTCCTATTAGGCCTATCTCCATTTGCATCAGCCATGTCTACTTGATGAAATTCCAAAATAAAAGGTTCTTCAACAGGGTTTTTGTCGACATGGAAAATGTATAGTTTCATTTGGCACGCTTGATCCCGATCACTAACATCATTTCCTCCAGAATCACACTCTCAGTATTTTGTCATAATTCTATCTCTTAATCTAATGGATCATTATTCATCTGATTAGGTCTATCACCTCCTTTCAATTTAATTTAATTAACCTTACCATTTCTATTTAATTAAATAAATCATCTTATTTAATTAAAATTCTCTAAAGTCCTCTTATTAAATTAAATAAAACCTTATTTGATTTAATCTAATATTTCCTCCTTATTTAAATAAATCAAATCATTTATTTAATTAATCCCTTCCTCTCAATTTGATTTAAATCAATTCATAAATTTAAGTCTAAATTGTCACATCATCTAATTCTTCATTAAATTAATCAAAAACATCATTAAGTTAATCCCTCTCATTAAAATCCTCTAGAGAATGCAAGTTGCACAATAAATCAATTACTTTGATTTATTTAATTCTCTATTTTCCCTCACATGGCATCAAAAGGGAATATTCCTTCTTTTGAATTCAAAAAGGCCAAGTGGACTTGGTCCTTCCAACAAGGCATTTAAGACCTCTTACATGTCCTTGGCCTTGAGCCAAGTGACATTAACTTCATTTCTCTTCCCTCTTCAACAAGTCATCTCACAATTTCAAAATCAAATTTATGCATTTATCATGCACATTGACCAAAATGTGTTCATTTCTCATCCATTCACATCTTGATATGTGGCATTCAACCATTAGATTGAAAGATAGTCCCACATTGCTCAAACCTTGCTTTCTCTTCCAAATTGAAAGTTATAAATTGGAGGCTTCTCTCCTCATTTATCATCCACAATCTTGATATAAAGTTACTCTCTTCACATTGAGAGCTAATTTTTCCCATCTCACTCAATCATTCACCATTTTCATAAATTGTAACAAAGTTATGCTCAAATCTCTTTGGATATTTGACCATTGTTCAATCATTCAACATTGCAACTTAGGAATTGGGAAAGGGCCAATTGCAACACTTCATTGGCACCAATTCCCCCATGGGATCACTAATCTATTGGCTTAATTAGGATTTAGTTTAATTTCTTGTTTTGTGTTCTTCATTTTCCTAATTTTAGTTTGAATAGATGGATTTCATGGGGAATCTCTCATACTTGTTTGCATGCATTTGATCTAACAACCTAATGTGTTTTGTTACTCTTGTGCATTTGCAAGTTTAGGGGTTCACATTTTGGCGCTACAAGGAGGGCCTGAAAAGAAATTAATCACTTTTTTTTTAAAAATTCTGCATTTTTCTTAACATTTTCTCGTAGGTCACAGCAAACAGCCGTGCAACGACATATCAAGCCACTTTCATAGGCACGGTGCAATACTTCACCGCTTTCAGGGGAGCGGCACAATACTAACCCACGCATGGTTTCTTAACTTCGCCGCTTTTCTGCCCGCCTGTCATTTTTTTTTAAATTCCCTAACTCCACCGCATTTTTCTCCGTGGTGCTATACTGCACTGCGGTGCCATATCGCACCACATTTTCTCCAAAATCCGCTGCTCTTGATTTCTCGCCCGAAAAATTTGAAATTGTAAGCAAGGCCACTTCCAAACTCCGCCACTTACCCATATCTCGCCGCTTTTTCACTCCTTGCTTTTGCAGAGCGTCGCCCACAGTCAACCGCGTGGTGCTATATAGCATCACTTTCACCCTAAACTCTGCCGCTTTTACAAACTGTGCCGTGGCAAAATCGGAAGATCTAAAATTGACATGTGCTTTTAAGTTTTGGATTTTTTTTTAATTCCTAACTTTGTTGGCTGTCTTTTGTTCTCTGGTTTTCTATCATTTTTCAGGTTGGAAGCTCATCATGACCTCATGCTCATCATGCAAGAGAAAGTGTTTTTAAACACTAAAGTGTTCTTCAACACTTTTGGAGGATTTTAAAATTTTGCTTGTTAAAGAGAAATTTGTTAATATCTTTGGCCTTAGAAACACTAGATTTACTTTGGATTTAAAAAGAACAAAGCAAATTCCTTTTTTTTAAGCAAAGCAGGATATTCATTATGACACCATGCTCATTTTGTACAAAGTGTTCTTAAACACTAAAGTATTCCTCAACACTCTTTAAGGATTTTTTTATTCTTGTTTAAAAGGAATTTGTTAATTTCATTTTCCCTAGGAACACTAAACTTCTTTTGGGTTCTAAAATAAACAATCAAATTTCTTTTCAAAGTTGCCAAGGGGCTAAAAAGAACCTTAGACAAACATA
Source organism: Sequoiadendron giganteum (assembly GCA_007115665.2). NCBI lineage: Eukaryota > Viridiplantae > Streptophyta > Pinopsida > Cupressales > Cupressaceae > Sequoiadendron > Sequoiadendron giganteum. Next base: position 323,265,557 of record CM021101.1, on the reverse strand, counting down.
CTAGATTTTGTTTAAAGGATAACAATTGAACAAGGAAATCTCACATTTCCTTCGGTGCTTAAAAAGAACTCATTATTGCTTTGAGGAATTTAAAATAAACATGTGTTCTTGGTGTCTTGTAATCTTTTTTGAAAAGTAGTATCGTTTGAAAAGGTGTATGCGCTTCTCTCATGCCTCACAGCGATCTTGAGAATCAAAATTCTTTTTGGTGACACTAAGTTGCATAAAAGATTGCCTCCACATTTCAATTTGGGTACTTAACAATTGAACAAAACATGTGAGTGTGAGTAAACTTATTACAAGTTTTCTCCCTTTGTTTCTAAGCGAAGGTTGATCGAACTAAAAATATGTTTACTCTCTTTTGTTTATCTTAGTGGGCCTGCCTTGTGGGAAAAATTAATCACCCAAGGGAATGACCCAACCAGGAACACATTAAAGCCAAGCGACTTCCAACTAGTATATAAGTGTGGATTCTTGAGGAAAATTCAAGAATCACGAGGATTATTCTGACGATATCAATAGAAATGGACTCTCGCCGATGTTGGATAATCCCCCACGAAAAAAATGCCCAAATTAGAACCCTTTGTTTAAAAAAAGGCCAAAACCTTATCTATTTTGTTGGTGAAAAAGGTCATGTCCTTTGAAGCCGCCCCACATTATACATGCGGTTTTGTTGTGGAAATGGAAAGTATGCCATGGGAGATTCATGGGTACTAATGCTTGGTTGACCCAAGAAGTGTGTGTCATGGAGGGGAGCCAGTGTGGTCAAGCATTTAGCCATTCACATAAAATATACGCAGCTGGATTTATCCAAGTGGGAACCCAACAGAATATTGTTTCATCATCCTAGGGTTGTAAAAAGTGCTTGGAAGTGGAAAACACATTGCTTGGTTCTCGAAAATATTTGCAAAACAAACATTCACAAGACCTCAAAATTTCAAACCCCTTTTAGGAAACAAATACCTTTGACGAATTTAGGCAATCTTGTTTTCCCTAGGGATCATATCCTTAGAGATTTCTAAGTGTGTGGATTCTATCGTCATTTGTTTTCAACAAGGTTAAACATAAGAAACTTTTGCCCTATTTTCCTCAATTTCCACACAATGGACCTTGCAGGATGAGAAAGAAAGTGGGACATTAGACATATAGTTTGAAACATAAGCAAGCAAGTGTCTTTGGTAAAAAGAATTCATTAAACCAAGATAAAAGGACAAATTGAACTTCATATGTGTTGCTCACAATGATTTCCCGAAAGAACAAGATTCCAAAACAAAGGTTCAAAAGGATAAGTCTAAAAGCCCATGAACAACGCCTTGAAATTCTCCTCGAAGTCAGAGAGAGACTAGTATACAACTTCTACAAAAAGGCTTCAAGGAATAATCCAGCTTTTTATGCGTTCTACTATCAACAAAATCCTGAACTCTTTGAAAGGTTTGCTTTCCTCGCATAGGAAGTCTAACGTGTTCTTCAACACCAAGGTCTTGTAAAAAGAGTTGTGTCTAGGTTCAAGTCTAAGATCAAAGTTGTCATCCTCATCCATCTCTCCATCAAATCAAATCTCATCCCATCAACAAACTTCTTGAGAACTCTAGAAAAATCACTCATGCTAAACTTAAAGGGTTAAAACCAACATCACCCTATCTTGGCTTAACACACCTAGCCAAGATAGTCAAACTTTTGGACAAATTTACCTCTAGGATAACACAACTTCCTGAGGTCTACTACTTCACAATCACATTGGCTTAACACACTGAGCCAATTCATCCACTTGTGCAAGTTCCCCTAGGATAATACAACTTCCTAGGGACTACAACTTCACTACAATCTTGTTTGACTCAATACACATAGTCAAACCATCATAATCAATCTAAGTCCTAAACAAGTTTAGCATAACCCTTCAAAAGTTCTCCAAAAGGTTTCACTCACTCGCTTCATCCATTATCCCATCATCATTACCACCCTCTTTGATCTTTGACTTCCCTCGTTCTTCTCTTTTGAGCCTAAAAGGTTAGGATCAAATGATCCCTATTTTTTATGGTTCAAACAAGATCGCAATAAAAGAAGAACATGGAAAATATCAGTGAAATATCAACTTTCATTGACATGAGTCAAGTAACCTCCGAAATAAACCTTGCGGGATCAAGCAATCCCCCAAGTAACTCTTCTTTTCCATCACAAAATACTCAAGAGGAGAGTTATGAAGAGGACATCACAAATGAAGACATGGGGATGACATAATCTGAAATGATAAAAATGGTTCAAAACCCAGAGAACCACAAAATTGTTAGTGCCATGTTCAAATACCTAAACACATTAGCGGAAGGAGGGGTACAGTTCCCTTTCGACCTTGACGCAAGCACTATTACGGACATGCCTCTTACAAATGCATCCCCAATGTCAAATGTCAATCAAGAAATACCTCGCAGCATGTCGACCATCACACCAACCTCACCAAATGTAAACAATGGGAGTGCCATGTTCTAAGAGTTGCAAAAGCATCACCTTGTGGCCAACAAAGAGGTGGCTGTCACCACCACACCAGATAATTTTGTCCTGGTAAATCCATTGCACCCATACATTCCACTCACATTCCACAATCTCGTTGGTTCATCTTCATTCCATGCCTCACCAGCCTATCAACCAAACATGCAAACTTCTCTACCACAAGGAGAATATGGTTTGTTTGGAACAACCGATGTTGCTAATCCTTTTTCTTTCCAAGGTAGCATACCATCTCTTCCCCCATTTCCATTCACAACCACATCACCACTCAGAGTGGGGTTTCCTCCCCTAAATATCGATAGTTTCTCATAATAGGGCAATGTGAACATCACATCGAATTCCCTCTTTTTTCCCGCAACATCACAGCAACAAGTGGCAACCATCCAAGCCACTATGACAAATGCATCAATTGGTCCTCAAATATCCCAAAGCATACCCTCTCAAGGACCAAACATCTCCACCACCCCTCCAACAACCCAAATCCCGACCACCACCATAACCCTCTCACCGGCCACAATGGTTAGCATCATTCCCGTTCCACCACCAATCCCACCAAAAGCCAACATGGTAAATTCATTCACCACTCTAATCCAAACCCTTCAAAAGGCCAACCAACAAAGAGTACTCAAGAAAAAGCAACAAGCTCAAGCCCAAGCACAAACACAAGTGCAATCTCAAGCCCAAGCTCAAGCTCTAGCTCAAGCACAAGCTCAAGCCCAACAACAGGCATAAGCACATAACCAAGCGCAATTGCAAGAAATCCATCTGCAAGCATACCAACAAGCCCTGCAAGACTTTTAGGCACAACAACAAGCTAAACAACAAGCTTTGATGGCACAACAGTAGCTTGACCAACAACAAGATTTGTTGGTGCAACAACAGCTAGACCAACAGCAAGCTTTACTAGCACAATAGTAGATTGACGAACAGTAGGCTTCATGGGAGCAACAACAGATGGACCAGCAACAAGCGTTGTTGGAGCAACAGTAGCAAGATCAACGACAAGCATTGTTGACACAAATGCAAGCATACCAATAGGATTTGAATGCACAGCAGAGCTTGCAACAAACGCCCACTAGTACTCCTCCAACCCATCAAACACTTCAAACACCTTGCAACTCATTCATTCCACCTCTCGACCCAAGCAAAGATGTCGCAACACAAATCAAACTACTCTTGCAGCAAGTGTTGGACTTACAAGCAGGAAAAACAACAAGGACACCAGGCAACTTGTGCCCTTATCCTTTCAACAGGAGTCTCACCATGATACCATTCCCAAAGGGATTCGAGATCCCAAAATTTGACAAGTATAATGGATCGGGTAACCCTAAAAACCACGTCAAGGAATTTCAGGTGCATTACATGGAGGTCGCATACGATGATACGTATCTAATGCGACTCTTCCCCCGTAGTCTGACTGGTCCAGCCATGGAATGGTTTTCTCACCTACCCATGGGCATTAAAACATTTGAGGAAATCGTGGAGGCTTTCCTTAAGAATTATGCTTTCAATATGGGTGTGGATGTTAGTTTGGAAGAACTATCCGCACTCAAACAAAGAAAAGGAGAGTTATTCACATCCTTCTTGCAAAGATGGCGATCCAAGGCCAATCAGAGCAAGTGGACCATGCTGGAAGAACAACAAGTTTGCACCATCATATCCAATCTAGATGAAAACTTGGCGTTCTACTTGAAAATGTAGTGCATCACATCTTATGATCAACTGATCCCAAAGGTGCTCAACATTGAAAGAGCCCTTACTGTGTGAGGAGGCGCATCAACATTCACTCCACCACAGGATAACCGTCCGTCCAATAACTATAATGATAAACCTCGAACATGGTCGAGGAACAAAAATATCACAAACGATGGTGTGGTCAATGTTAAAGTGGTCATCAGTTCCCCTAAGCAGAACATCCAAACCCATCAACCACAAAATCATAATCGCAACAATGTGTAGACTAATGCAGTAGTAGCACAACAACAACCAACACCCACCAATCAAATCAATAACTTGGGTAATCAAGGAGGACCACCTCCCCAAGGCAAGTATCCCCCCAAGAGGAAGTTCACAGCTCTTAGTGAATCTATCGAATCCATCATGAAGAAATTGGTCAAGGAAAACCTGATCAAAATCTCTAACTCCGAGCAATATGTAGAACCCATGACCAAACCACCATGGTATAACAAAAATCTCCTTTGTGACTTTCACAAGATCAAAGGAAATACCACCACCAATTGCATGAGGCTGAAAAATATCATCCAGGTTCTCATCGAGGATAAGATCATCAATATCGAACAACTAGTCGGAAACCAAGACTTGAAATATACACAAACCCAATGTCAAACCACAACCAAGGGAACAATCAAGGAAATAATCAAGGGAACAATAAGGGCAAGCAAAAGTATGCTAGCGCTAATCTAGTGTATGAGGAGATAGTCAGATGTGTCGATGAGATGGTCACCCTCATAAATGTCAAAGGAGCCAACAACGACTGTGGAGTCACCACACATGGCAAAAAGGTTACCATTGTTGGGGCACCAGCTAAGACCCCCATTTCTAATACAAAATCTATCCCCTATGACTACAATGTCATTGACCAGCTGAAGAAAACCCCTGCCCAAATCTCCATCATGGAACTATTGAAAAATTTTGCCGCCCATAGGAAGATCCTTGATGAAGCATTAGTTGCATCCACCATCTCCGCCACCCTTGACATAGAGCAATTCTAGGCTATGATGGGTAACATCACTACCCCGAATCTCATTACATTCTCTGACCAAGATTTCCCCGCAGCCATCTCATAACCGCGCACTCCACCTCCAAGTGCTCTTCCATAAAAAGAAATTCAAACGAGTCCTGGTGGATGGAGGTGCAGGCCTTAACATCTATTCTCTAAAGCTCATAAAGAAATTGGGATTCGCCAAGGATTCCATTAATAAAAACAAAAGCATCACGATAAGGGCGTATGATGACCAGGAAAGAGTATCTCAGGGCACTATCAAAATCCCCATCCAACTGGGGCCAACAACTATGGAGACCACCTGTCAGGTCCTTGGCCTCGACTTACCATATAATATCCTCCTTGGACGCCCCTAGATCCATGGAATGAAAGTAGTGGCCTCGACGTATCACCAATGTATCAAGTTCTCACATCAAAATGAAGAGGTCACTATATATGGGGATCCTGAACCTTTCGCCTACTACAAAAACTTGGAAGCCAAGTTTTATAAGATCCCCCAAGTACCAAAAAATTATGAAGGCCCATCCACTACATACATCGACCCAGCCAACCTCGCTTCCCCTTCTGCGACAGAGACACCCGCCATCCCTGACATATCCAAAATCAAAAACATGATCCAGGACAATGGATGAGGCGACTACAGAATGAAAAGGAATGCATTTGTTGTAGGAGAGTTACCACAATCTCCTAGGTCGCATGGACAACCTCAGCCAGCTGAAACACCTGCCCACGCTGTTAGGGAAAACCCCACTGGATTCTGCCATTAGGGGGATCTAAGTAGAGAAAATGTGGATGAGGGAGATATCTCAAACACATTATACCAAGATGAAAGGCCCACCCCCACCCTATCCATGGATGAAACTAATAGAGGGTTGCAAATGATGTTTGGTATGGGCTATAAGAGGAACGAAAGCCTTGGAAGAAATAGTGATAGGCAGCTGGAGCCCATCATTGTAGAAAGAAGAATGTGGAACCTTGGCCTTGGGTATACTCCTCTGAGTATAACTGTATGTGGCAGAGGTACTCCTAGAAGGACAGTCAGGTCCTCTCCTCAGGTAACAACAACCACTCCTAGACCACTCCTAGACCACCTGTATGCCTAGGTATCCCACTTGATAATTTCACCTTTCACGTCACTGATGTTTGTGCCAGTAGTGATGATAATGATACCATAGCAGGTCTCCCTAGGCTCTTTGAAGATTCCATCCTGTTAATGATTGGTGCCTCCACAGCTGAGTCAAACCAAAAAACCCACCGAATCACCTTAGTACACCCGCAACTCATCGATCACGATCAACGAGGACCACCAATTCTAGACTCATTCGAAAATGATGAGGCGCTCTCGGAATTCATGGGACTAAGGGATACAATTCCATGTCGGGATCATAAGGCAGGCTTCAACATCACATTAGACACCCAAGCATATTATGGGGAGACGATTGAGTCCTTCAGTCACAAAAGGAAAATATCGAGAATAAGCTCGGCGTTATCGAGTGAAAACCACACTGTGGTGCTCTCTAACCACAAAACAGTAAAAATAAAGGATGCATCCAATGGTGAAAACCTCTCTAAGGCACCGGAGGATGAAGGATTCAATCTCCCCCCTACTGCTTTACATCAAGAAAATTCGGCAGTCCTGGCAGAGCAGTGCAACCCTGTCAACTTGGGAATAGAAACATAACCGTAAATTACTTTCTACGTCGAGTCGCTCTTAATAGAGAAACAAGAACTGTTAGCAGCATTCCTAAAAGAAAGAAAGGTAAACTTTGCATGGACCTATGCCAACATTGTAGGCCTAGATCCTGAGGTGGTGGTTCATCATTTGGTTGTTTACCTTGGAGCAAAACCAGTAAGACAAAAGTTGAGGAAAATGCACCTACAAATAGCCTTGCTCGTTAAGATTGAGTTACAAAATCTCTTGGATGTTGGCTTCATACGCCCGATTGACTATCCAAAGTGGGTATCTAACCTTGTGCCAGTCTCAAAATCAAATGGGGGCATCCACATCTACACGAACTTTAGAGATCTAAACAAAGCATGTCCTAAGGATGATTTTCCACTACCCAACATTGACATGATAGTGGACATGACGGCCGGACATGAGATGTTGTCCCTAATGGATGGCTTCTCGGGATACAATCAGATAATGATAGCAAAAGAGGACCAGCATAAGACAGCCTTTACATGTCCTTGGGGCACCTACTGCTGGAATGTGATGCCATTTGGGTTAAAGAATGCAGGAGCTACGTACCAAAGGGCCATGACACTGATTTTCCACGACATGATCCACAAAACTGTCGAAGACTATGTGGATGACATATTGGCCAAATCAAAGAAAAGGCAAGACCACATAGTGAATCTAAGTGCAATTTTTGATAGGCTGGAGAAATACAAGGTCAGACTCAACCCAAAGAAATGTGTCTTTGGGGTACAATCAGGAAATTTGTTGGGGTACATAGTTTCAATGAGAGGGATAGAAGTGGATCCTGCAAAGGTAAAAGCAATCCTTGATATGGAAGCACCAAGAATGCTAAAGCAACTCAGAGGATTACAAGGTAGACTTCAGTCCATCAGAAGATTCATAGCACAATTGGCAGATAAGTAGATCGCCTATTCACATTTGCTCCACAAGGGAGTAGCATTCAAGTGGGACGACAAGTGCAAACAAGAATTCAACAAAATCAAAGAATATCTACTTACACCACCTGTGTTGATGCCACCAATCATAGGGAAACCATTGATTCTATACATCTCAACAACGACAGTCGCCCTCGGGGCCCTTTTAGCCCAACATGATGAAAAGGGAACCGAACGGGCCATTTACTATATCAGCAGAATAATGGTGGGGCATGAGCTCAACTACACATCAATAGAAAAGGCTTGCCTGGCATTGGTATTTGCAGCCCAGAAATTCAGACACTACATGCTAGCTCATCAAATTAAGCTAATTGCCAAGATAGACCCTCTGAAATATCTATTGTCAAAAGCAATGCTTACAAGCAAAATGGTAAATGGGTGATGATACTATCTGAACATGATATTGAGTATGTCGAGCGAAAGGTGATCAAAGGACAAGTTATTGTGGACCAACTAGCAAAAGCTCCCCTCTACATAGACAACCCACTCGTATCAGAATTTCCAAATGAGTCCCTTTTCAATCTTAGTACAGTCGACCACTGGAAACTATAATTCGATGGCTCCCACACGCAACATGGATCAGGAGCCGGTGTGTTCTTCATCACCCCCCAGGGAGACTGTATACTGAGATCTTACAAGTTGGCATTCCCCTATACAAACAACATTGCAGAATATGAGGCTTTAACCATAGGTCTCAAGATTGCAGCATAGTGGTGAATCATGGCATTAAAAGTCTATGGAGACTCACAGCTTATTATTAACCAAGTCAACGATGAATACCAAACTAAAGACGATAAGCTCACACCATACAAAAAGGTAGTGGAAAGACTCAAGGAATCATTCATTGACATCACCTTTGAGCAAATACCGAGGGCAAACAACAGAGCAGCTAATGCAATGGCAACAATCGGATCCTTGCTAGATATCCCCCACAACATCTTGAAACATGAATTCCTGGTAGAGCAGCTTCTCGTACCAACTTTCAAGGTACCAGAGATAGAATATGCATGTGAACTCGTTGGTCCTAGTGATCTTTGGTACCATGACATTTACACCTACCTGAAATTAGGAATCCTCCCAGCTGACATTACCTCGAACCTAAAGTGAACCTTTGTCAAAAGTTCCTTACGATTTGTCATCTTAGGAGAGACCCTCTTCCGTAGAAGTATTGATGGAACCTTGTTACAGTGCTTAAAACCTGAGGAGGCCTTGACTTCTTTAATTGAGGTACATAATGGCACTTGTGGTTTGCATTCGAGTGGTATGACCTTGGCTAAGAAGTTGTTGAGAACTGGATACTATTGGCCAACAATGGAAAGAGAGGCACATGACTTTGTCAGAAGGTGTCTACAATGCCAATAGCATGGAGATCTCATTCATGCACCAGCTCAAGAATTACGTCCTATAGTTACACCTTGGCCCTTTTCCCAATGGGGGCTCGATCTCATAGGTAAAACCTCACCCACTCTTCCAATGGCCATAAGTTCATTATCACCGCCACCAATATTTCACAAAGTGGGTCGAAGCAATTCCCATGACCTACATCACAGGTAAACAGATATCCAAGTTCATCCTGAACTACCTCATTTGTCGATACGGTGTTCCCCAATCCATTATCTCTGATAACAGGACACCCTTCAAGAATCAGGATGTCTGTGATTTGTGCAAAAAATTCAAAATCCAACATCGCTTTTCCACCCCATACTACCCACAAGGCAATGGCCATGCAGAAGCTACTAATAAAACCATCCTGAAGATCCTTAAGAAAATAGTCAATGACTTTGGTCATGACTAGCATCTGTAGTTAAACCCTGCCTTATGGGCCTACTACACCAGCATCTGCATGCCAACAGGTGCCACTCCATTCTCCCTGGTCTACAGATCAAAAGCCATCCTCCATATTGAGATCGAGCTTCTGTCACTGAGGATATCATTGCAAAACCTCATCACAGATGAGGAATATAGGGTCACAAGACTAAATGAGTTGGAGTTACTGGATGAACAATGCATGGATGCCATAAATCATCTACAGGTCTACCAGAATCGCCTGAAATGGAGCTACAACAAGAAGATCAGGCAACGCACCTTCCAAGTTGGTGACCTTGTGCTAAAAGAGAATCAAAAGAATATGCCCAACCTGGATACAAAAGGAAAGTTTGAGCCTAACTGGTTGGGACCTTTCATTATCACCTCAAGCTACAAATCAGGGGCATATCAGTCGTCGACACTAGAAGGTGAGCCTCTGCAAAATCCCATGAACAGTTTTCATCTCAAAAAGTTTTATGCCTAAGAACTTGCAAGGTATATAAATAGAAAATACAAAAACAATCAGAAAAAGTCTTGAAAAAATGGTTACCTTGATGAAAACTTGGCAAATAGGCATCTTGGTGACAACAAAAAAATACAAAAAATACAAAAAAATCCAAAAACATCCAAAAATGGATTGAAAATAGTAAAGAAAAAATCATCCTCTAGTGAAAACCACTTCAGTGACGCTTTGGACAAGTACCTTGGTGTAAACCTGGCAAACAGGCGCCAAGCGTAAATAAAGCACTCTCTATCCACCAGGATCTACATGACTCACTCATCTATTCCATCATATTTCATTAATCATCCATCCACCCATCTGCTCGCATTCATACCATAGCTTGAGTTGATGCCCATATCATATTCCACCATAGTACTACTTGGCATATTCCTAAGGTCAGTTCGTCCTGCCTTCATCGAAGTAGTCTATCACACCACACTGGGGGCATGTTCCCACATGCATCGGATCAGATCCGTGTATATTCTCATAATCTTCTCAAATCATTCAAAAAATCCAAAAACATCCAAATCATCAAAAATCCAAAAACATGTTGAAATATCAAAAAATCTTCAAAAAATTCATCATTGAGTCTTGTCAGTCTTCCACCTTATCGAACTACGTCATCTCTGAGCTTGAACATAGGCAAGGTTGATCTTTGATCATCCCCTGAGACATTTAGGTCAGTCCTTTAGGCGTTCGTCGCATTGGCAATCTGTTTGCCCATCTAAGTCTGCATCTTAGGTCGGTCCTTTAAGCAATAAAAACGACAATCCGTTTGTCCATATTATCATCAAGTCAGTTTGTCGTTAGTCAAACTACGTGATCTTTGCATGTATAACATAGGCAAGGCTAATCTATGGATCAGCTCCCGAGACCCCTCGTATAGGTCTTTAAGTTAGTCCTTTCATCATAAATCTCAAAAATACCAAAAACAGCCTCAAAATATCTAAAAAATCCAAAATGGTGCATCCATTTCATCTCGCTTTCACCTGCGATTATCATCACTCATAATAAATCAATCATCGCTTTCACCCTTTGGTGATTCAATCAAAAGCAATTCTAGCAAGTTCAAAAGTGAACACTCTAATCATCAAAAGTTGTGGAAGTCTAAGTCAGTAAACAAGCAAGTTGATCAACTCGGAATATCAATAGCTTATCACCCAAATCAGTCCCATCAAAACCCTGATCACAACATGTCCTAGGATGAAGCTTTCCTGCGATGGACATAAGCATCAGGTACCCCATAGTAGTTAGTCTTGGCTAGTGGTATGAAGAACATTAGCTTGTTTGGTTTGTTTCATTTGGTCTTTTATTGACTTATCTTCTTTTGTGCTCATTCCAAGGACCTCTCGATGATGCCTAAACAAAACAGGTTTAGAAAAAAAGGAATGGGGCAATGATCATTATCTTTTTATCTGCTATACTTTTTGGATACTCTTGTAAAATAACTTAGTCATGTGTGCTTTGTTTGGTTTGTAGGGAGGATGTTTTAGGTATCTTGTTGACCACATAGGAAAGCTTGCTTTCTTGTGTTTTGGCCTGAGATATTTAGAATATCTGAACTAACTATATCCTGAATGAAGTACATAAGCTAAGAGTGAACAAGAATAATCCTATCTGTTTGTCTAGTCAAAGTCCATCACACTAGGTATCATGCCATCCTGGTCCTTTATACCTTGATGCATCGTACCTATGTGTGTTATCAAACATAACGCAATTGACCCTTTGAAAATCCCAACTCCTAGCAATGCAAATCACCATCACCATCCTAACTAATTCATTAATTCTAAATTCTTCTATCTTCCTTCCACACTAACATGGTACCATACCAGTAATCAAAACATCACCAATGCATACATCCTGCATCCACTAGATCATTATCATAAAAAGCACATTGCATCATATCATTATGAGGAATAATATAAATTTATTATTCTAAGCATCTTAAGAAAGCATTACATCAATATGCATACATAATCATTTGCATCTATTTCCATTTGTATATCATTACACCATCATTAACATACATTTCATCCATAAGATCATCATTAAAAAGCATGGAAAATATACAAAAATAAATGCATCCATTAGAAACATACATCTCATTGCATAAGCATAAAAATCGGAACATCTCATAGCATCATATCATACATTTGCACCATACATATCATAAAAGGCAAATCATCTCATATATATATCATCAAAAATACACTGTTATGGTACAAATTGGATCAAGTGTACATCGAATACATGGTACAATAAGTACAGCCCATAAATCAAAAATGCAAAAATATATGTGATCAAAAGGGCTAGCCTTGTTGGTTGCTGCCCTCCCCCACTTGTCTCTCACCATGATCCTTTATCGGTCGCCTCCCTATCTGCTGGGAGAAATCTGGTACTCTGTCTGCTGATGGCACTACCTGTTAGTAGTGTTGCTAATAGTAATCGGCCTCTTTGATAGCATCTCTATACTCCCAAATGTCAATTGATCGACCCCAGGATGTGGAAGTTGCACTCTCTAACTGTCTCCGTCGACCTATCTCCTGATCCCTCTCAGATCGTGCTTGATCTCTCTCAGCTATGACTGTAACAACCTATTGTCGAGCCTCATCTCGCTCTGCTATCAGCACCTGTACCTGGCCTTGCAGTTACTGAATCAATGCATCACGAGGATCTGGCTGCCCTGCTAGCTGTCCCGCTGGCTGTGTTGCGGGCTGGTGTTGTGGTGCCACCTACGGTTGCCCATCGTATCCTGCTACCTACTATTCCTAGTCCCTTAGAGGTAACTATTGAGGAGGTGGTACACCTCCCCGACCTTTGCCTGCTGACCTGCTTCTGAGCCTCCGACGTGGAAGCACTATCCCGGGAACTGTCAATCTCAACGAAGGTCTAAACCATGCCCTATACGCTGGAGTCACCCCTATGTCTACTGACCCCTGATCATATGGCCACAGTCGAGCCACTAACTGTCTAAAGGAGGACACTGCCTCCTTTCTTGGAATTGACTGCCCCCATGTTGTCTCCTTTGTCGTACGGGCAAAGAGGGCGATATACTGATCATCTAGTATATCCTACACCTCACCAAACTGCCTAGCTACCCTGTCAAGAAGGTATCTCTCTATCATAGTGTGCTCCTAACCCTGCATAAATCTGTCCTGGTGAGCAAAGAATAGTTGTTGAGCATTGTCATACCATGGCCCTATACCCATCCATGGCCTCCAGATAAACACTATCATCTCATCTAAAACCCACCGCCAATGGGCTATACTATCTATACCCATGTGAGTGAAGTGAATCTCTACCCTGCCATACCGCCACACCACGGGGTCATCAATATCTAGAACAACTGGTGTCACAAGTGGGTGGAGTACTGGGATTCACTCCCATGCCCAAATGTGCAGAAGATTCAACCTGGCCCCAAGAGCCCGACTGTCCAAATAGGCAAACTCGTGCAAATATTGGTACAAAGAGACCAGTAGTACTAGTCCCTAGGCAAAGTACACTTGGTGAGCGCATATCTGCTACCATGCCAACCCCCAGCCTAGACTTAAATATTGGCCACACTGATCAGGAGCTACAAGACCAAAAATAATCGCGGCCACAATCAAGCTATAAGTAGGGGCTACACCCTAGTACCACTCCAAATCTATCTGACCATCGCAAAGGATGAGCTCATCAACACCCATAACACCAAAGCAGGCATCCCTACCCTTGTCCAAGTCATAGATCACTCGAGCTCCATGAATAGGTAGCCACAGGATGTGCCAGACATCCTCAAGAGTAATGGTGGCCTCGCCAGTAGGAAGATGAAAGGATGGCGTCTTGCTATACCACCACTCGTCCAAGGCATGCATCATACCCAGATGTGCTCGAATAGGATGGACATACACAACATGCCATAAACCGAGCATCCCAAGTTGCTCCTGAAGGAATACATGCATATCCTGTAATCTCTCAAATACTAGCCATCGGTACTCCCTCGAATGAATGACCTCGTGTCTCTCCTGTGCAAGGAAAGAGGCCGCATCAGTTTCCCTAAAGAAAATATGCTACCCATAGCGCATTTCGCCTTTGAAATAGCAAAAGCGGCACTATTCTCAAAAGCGGTGCAGTTTGTAATGTTCCAAACTACGTCGCGCAGTGGACTTTACACCCTATATTGACAAACTAGCTCACACGGTGCTATTTGTGCAAGCGGCCGAGTTTGGTGACCGAAAATCCTCAAACCTAAATTGCGTTGCGTGGCACTCTTAGCACAAGCAGCCCTATACAGGACCGTGAGGCCTCGAATTTGCATTTTTTGTGGCACTATATTGCACCGTGTTGCCTAGATCGTACCTAAGCCCTAATTAATGCACAAATAACAAGAAAACAAAAGGTCGGATAGGGGTACATACCACAGGTCCTGCGATGACTAGTCGCTGATATAATCGTACCCGCTCTGACACTTGCAGAGGAAGTTGTCATTGTGCCATCGTGACCAAGTCTCAGAGCTCAAAGTGTCAAATTTTTCAAGGTTTAAGATTGCAAATGTATTGAAAGTGACCCCTCGATTTTTGACCTAATTTGACCTTCCGGCTAGGGTTTTGGTCTCTCGATCCCATTTTCATCCAACCAAGGGCCGTGTTACATCTTAACCTATTTTTTAGGCATTAAGGGGCATTTCTGGCCTGTCAAGCACCTTGTCATCTTTTTTTCACGAGATCATCCAAAAAATCAAAAATTTCATCCAATCTCCTGAGGGGGCAATATCCAGCATTATCCTTCCATTGGGGTAGCAGTGGGGCATCTGAAAAAATCAAGAAAATTTATGAACCTTTGATCACAGCAGTTTATTCTTTGAATCAATGCAACAAGTACATTGCTTCAAAGAGGGGCAAAATGTAGACATGGAAAATGTACAGTTTTGTTTGGCACGCTTGATCCTGATCACTAACATCATTTCCTCCAGAATCACACTTATTATTTCGTCGTAATTCTATCTCTTAATCTAATGGATCATTATTCATCTGATTAGGTCTATCACCTCCTTTCAATTTAATTTAATTAACCTTACAATTTTTGTTTAATTAAATAAATCATTTTATTTAATTAAAATTCTCTAAAGTCCTCTTATTAAATTAAATTAAACCTTATTTGATTTAATCTAATATTTCCTCCTTATTTAAATAAATCAAATCATTTATTTAATTAATCCCTTCCTCTCAATTTGATTTAAATCAATTCATAAATTTAAGTCTAAATTGTCACATCATCTAATTCTTCATTAAATTAATCAAAACCATCATTAAGTTAATCCCTCTCATTAAAATCCTCTAGAGAATGCAAGTTGCACAATAAATCAATTACTTTGATTTATTTAATTCTCTATTTTCCCTCACATGGCATCAAAAGGGAATATTCCCTCTTTTGAATTCAAAAAGGCCAAGTGGACTTGGTCCTTCCAACAAGGCATTTAAGACCTCTTACATGTCCTTGGTCTTGAGCCAAGTGACATTAACTTCATTTTTCTTCCCTCTTCAACAAGTCATCTCACAATTTCAAAATCAAATTTATGCATTTATCATGCACATTGACCAAAATGTGCTCATTCCTCATCAATTCACATCTTGACATGTGGCATTCAACCATTGGATTGAAAGATAGTCCCACATTGCTCAAACCTTTCTTTCTCTTCCAAATTGAAAGTTATAAATTGGAGGCTTCTCTCCTCATTTCTCATCCACAATCTTGATGTAAAGTTACTCTCTTCACATTGAGAGATAATTTTGCCCATCTCACTCAATCATTCACCATTTTCATAAATTGTAACAAGGTTATGCTCAAATCTCTTTGGAGATTTGACCATTGTTCAATCATTCATCATTGCAACTTAGGAATTGGGAAAGGGCCAATTGCAACACTTCATTGGCACCAATTCCCCCATGGGATCACTAATCTATTGGCTTAATTAGAATTTAGTTTAATTTCTTGTTTTGTGTTCTTCATTTTCCTAATTTTAGTTTGAATAGATGGATTTCATGGGGAATCTCTCATACTTGTTTACATGCATTTGCTCTAACAACCTAATGTGTTTTTTTGCTCTTGTACATTTGCAAGTTTAGGGGTTCACAGTTTTGATCTTCAAGGGAAACTTCAGAATTGGTCAAGTCAGGGAATATATCAGCAAAGGGTTGTGGTTCTTCTTCTTCTTCTTCGTCTCTGGGAAGATTTGGACGTTATACTAGCTGAAATGGTTCAAGATTATTAGGAAGGAATCTCCCATAAGCATCTCTTCTTCTTTTATGCATGTAGTATCAACTCAGTATCAACCAACTCACACAAAGAATGGGTGGGGAAGAATAGTGGATCATACTTCTAACACTAAGAGAAAAATTCAGAAATACTATGGCAGAATATCTATCAATGACTCCAAAGGACTCCCTAGTTTGACACCATCCTCGGCAACGGTGCCAAAAATGATAGCCTCCTATAATGATTTCAATAACTAAGCTCTTATTGCCATGATTCAAAGATTGGACATCTGACCTGAATAGCCATTTTAACCATCATGAATGTACATTTAAATTGTCAACCCAGGGATGTGAACTTGAAATGGGTCAGCACAGTATGTGCACTAGGAATTCTAGAGTAGTCATCTCAGTTTTATGACTAAGAAAGCTTAAGGCTGAAAGAAAATTGCATGAAAGGAAACAAAGAAAATATTGAACATCACTCAAGAAAATATAAACTGATTATGCATAATAGGAAGGAAAATCTAAGCATCCAACAGAAACTACTTTTCTCACCTTGGCTGCAGGAACAGTCACAGAATAGAGGTCTAGTGGTTGTAGGAATGGTCAATGCCAGGAATCTTAACTAAGTACTGAACAAAAACTAACACTAATCTAGCTAAACTAAAGGAATGGATTACTCACCAAGTGGGCCCCCTTGGATGAATATCCTTTAAACTACTATAAAACTTGGATACTCAACTCAGAATCTCATTTCATTTATCAAAAAATGCAATTACAGGAATATGGCTAATAATCAGCTTGTACAAGAACTTGGTGATCAACACACTAACTCACTATCATTGACCCGAGGAAGGAGGATTTGAGACTTATTTATCAACTAAATAGGGCCATCAACTCCCACTAATTGAGAGGATGCCATTTAGGGAAAACGAGAGAAAATGGAAGCAACAATTATGCATGCAGGGGAATCCGTTCGAACATGCATGCCCAAATGTGAACTCAACCACTGCAGTAACAACTGCAATGCTCAATTCCAT
Organism: Sequoiadendron giganteum; assembly: GCA_007115665.2. Lineage (NCBI taxonomy): Eukaryota > Viridiplantae > Streptophyta > Pinopsida > Cupressales > Cupressaceae > Sequoiadendron > Sequoiadendron giganteum. The sequence continues at coordinate 323,248,094 of CM021101.1, read as the reverse complement.
TAAAGATCGGTGCAAGGTGGTTACATGTGGCTAAAATAGGAATCTTTTGTCATCATCTTCAGTTGACCTTCGTGCAACTCCTCAACCTGACTGGTTGGCAGCTACATTCCTCAACTTAACATTTCGATCATGTCTGTAGAATAATGTCACTACACATAGTAATTGCATAATCATAACCACCTTAAATAACATTCAACAGTCACATGCAAGATAAATATAGATGGTCCACATAATGGGTATATATATCATTAAAACCAATAGAAGTGAAATTAGTCCATATGTCATATAACTGAGAGAAACTATATGAAAAGTGTCAACGTATAATGTCAAAGTTTGTGGTAATTTCAAAAAATAACAAGAGATTATACCCCTCTAACTAGGCCAAATTATAGACTCATCATCCACCAAGAGTACCTCGATTTCCAACACAACTTGCACCTAATCCAAATAATAATCATGTCCAACATGCTTATGCTAAAGATACCATGCAATACCCCACCTATGGGGCTGAGGTGAGTGATGTACACCTCAAATCAGGGAAGATGTTAGTTTTTCCTTCATCTCCTCATATCACTAAATTATTTGATGAGAAACTCCCAATTGAGCCCATGTACCAACAATCTAAGTAACTTGACTAAAATCACGTCAATCCAACAACCAAGAGTCTAGATCCTTCATTCCCTAAGTGATAAAAAGGACCAAAGACATCAATCACAAGTTGAAATTGATCTTTTGGGACAGCTCAAGGATGTTTGCATCAAAGTACCCCTCATCTAGTATTAAGGAGGTGTCTACCTATACTAAAATAGTGAGAGAGATATGCCTCAAAAATTCAGGCAAGAAGCAAAAGGACCCTCAAACTAAACATGTCTTAGGACAACTTGTAGATATTATGTTGGGAAACATAACTGTCCCCAAGTATGTAGATCCTGGGAGCACTATAGTGGATGCCAAAATAAATGGCACTCACATTAAGAACACCTTACTTAACTTAGGAGCATCTATTAATATAGTGACCAAAGAAACCATGAAATTATTATAGTTAATGGAGCTCAAACCTACACCTACTATGCTACAGTTGGCAGATAGGTCCACAATTAAACTTTAAGGAATCATTGAAGACTTGGTAATAACATTAGATTCATGGGAGTACCCTATAGACTTTATGGTATTGCATCCTAAAGCTAATCTTGCAAGATATCCCCTCATCTTAGGGAGACATTTGTTGGCAACAAAAGATGCCCTCATAGGTTGCAGGTCTAGAAATGTGATTATTTCCAATGGGAATGTGACTAATAAATTAGTCCTTTCTCCACCAGCTTAGCTCCATGCAGACCTTAAACAAACTATTTGTCCAACCCTAGACGAGGAAGATCAGTAATCCTTACAAAATTTGATGATTATTGAATGCAACCCCTTGTTAGAAAACCAAGATGAAGATGAATTTATTGTAAACATCATACAAAACAACTATGGTAAGGAGTTGCAACAACATGACTATCTTACATGTATGCAAGATCCTCTATAGAATATAATCCCTACCAGTTCATCTGAGTCAATTTCCCAAATTTTCCACACTTTGTTATCACATCATTGTATTCCAAACATAACAAGACTTGACATTTCACTCATTCAAACATCATCCCTAACTTTAGAGATTATGTCATGCAAAACACTGAATGTAAATAGTCAATTGACTACTATACAATAGACCTCATTGTTGATTGTTTTGAAGGCACATGCAACATCCTTTGCATGGTATTATCATGATATTAAGGGGATAGACACAGATTTGTGCATGCATAGGATTACATCAATGATGGTTTCAAACTGATTAGACAACCCCAAAGGAGAATGAACCCTGCAGTTAGAGATATAGTCAAATCAGAATTAAAAAAATTGTTGGATGTAAGATTTATCTATTCCATTTTTTATAATCAGTGGGTTTCCCCACTAGTGATTTCACCTAAGAAAGGAGGAAAATGGAGAGTGTGTGTATCCTACCATGAATTGAATGTTGCAACTAGGAAAGACCACTTTCTACTTCCATTCATTGACCAAGTACTTGATTCATTAGCACAAAAGAAGTACTTTTCTTTCTTGGATGGATTTAGTGGCTAAAATAAAATTAAGATATCTCCAATAGACCTAGAAAAGATAAATTTCACATTCCCTTGGGATACACATGCTTATTCTTTCTTGTCATTTTGGTTATGAAATGCACCAACCACCTTCCAAAGGGCAGTTTTGAGCATATTCTCGGACTTTGCACATGATTCCATGGAGGTTTACATGGATGATTTCACAACTTATGGGAATACCTATGATGAGGCACTTGGAAATTTGGAGAAGATACTAAAGAGATGTCAAGAAAATAAATTGTCCTTGAGTCACACGAAATGCTTCATGATGATGACTAGGGGAATTGTTTTGGTACATTTTGTGTCCAATGAAGGAACTCAAGTGGGCCCCAAAAAAATAGAGGTGATATCAACACTCCCTATGCCTCAAAGACAAAAGGATGGTAGAATTTTCCTTGGCCATGTTGGATATTACTGAATATTTATACAAGACTTTGGTAAAATTGCAACTACACTATTTTTCATATTGTCTAAAGATGTAGATTTTGAATGGACACTTGATTGTCAAACTACATTTGAAGCTCTCAAGGCAACACTAACTAAGACACCTGTCTTGAGAGGACCAAATTGGAATCTCCCTTTTCATATTCATATGCATGCTTCTATTTTTTCAATAGGAGAAATATTGGGGTAGAAGGAAGGAAACAAAGAGTATGCCATATATTATATCCAAAAAAAAATCATGAAGAATAACTCGATTATACAGTGACTGAAAAGAAGATGTTAGCATTGGTTCATGCAATAAATAAATTTAGAAATTACATTGCAAGGTATTTAGTGTTCATACACATTGATCATACAACAATAAGGTATCTTATGAACAAACCAGTGGTTGATGTTAGGCTTGTGAGGTGGCTACTATTACTTCAAAATTTTGATATTACCATTATAAATAAGCCAGGTAAAGAAAATGTAGTGGCAGATTTTATATCTATACTACCAACCAAATTAGAAGAAGATGTTGATGACTCATTCCCAGATGAGCATTTATTTTCTCTATCTTTACATACACCTTGGTATGCATATATTGCCAACTATCTTGTAGTAGGAAAGACACCACCCCATTTCCCACCAAGGGAAAAGAGGCAATTAGTTTAGAAGAGTTTTCCTTATTCTACATATGCCTAGAAAACATAATGAGAAGATGCATCCAAGAAGATGAGGTATATGATATCCTCAGAGCATGTCATAATGAACCCTATGGGGCACTTTGCAGCAAAGAGGACAACTCTTAAAATTTTGAATACTAGCTAATATTGACCAACTCTTCATAAAGACGTGGTTAAACATACTAGGAGTTATGATGCATTTCAAAGAATGGGAAGGCCAACAAAAATAGATGAAATGTTATTGCATCCATAGCTAGCAGTAGCACCATTTGACAAATGGGGATTAGACTTTATTGGTCCCATCTCACCAACATTAAACAACAAAGAATACATACCGGTATACAAAAATTACCTTGCCAATGGGTAGAGGTTAAGGCTTTACAATTTGGATGAGATGGGAATATGGAAAATTTTCTCTATGAGTACATATTCACAAGATATGGAGTTCCAAAAGAAATTTTCATGAACCAAGGACCTCAATTTACATTAGATCTAATCACAATATTAGTTCAAGAATATGAGATCAGACACAAAAAGTCTACACCTTATCACTCTCAAGCCAATGGACAAGTGGAAGTCACAAATAGGGAAATTGAAAACATCCTCACAAAAATAGTGCAACTTCATAGGAAATATTGGGCAGTCAGGTTACCTGAGGAATTTTGGGATTATAGAACAACTTGAAAGACCACAACATGCTTTACACCATATGAACTTGTGTATGGTAAAAAGGTAGTATTTCCTATGGAATTTGAATATAAAACATTGAGGATAACAGTCAAATTGGGCATGGATTTTTCCACAAAATAGTAGGAGAGGTTGCACAACCTGAATGTGTCGAAAGAAATAAGGATGGAAGCCATGCACCACATCAAAGTTATCCAAAATAAAGGGATCCATCGGCATGACTAGTTTATTAAGATAATGGAATTTAGTGTAGGTGATTGGGCTCTACTTTATGACTCCAGATATAAAGATTACAAAGGGAAATTATAAACCAGATGGCTTGGGCCATATGAAATAAAGAGATTCTTTCCAAATGGAGCAATGCAACTATAGACAATTGATGAAGTAAGGTTCTCATTGCTAGTCAATGGCCACAGATTGAAACTTTATAAGAAACCATTGTAGAAGGATGACTTACTTCTTACATTACAACAGTAGTTTGAACCTGACATGGAAAATTCAACAACAAAAACAACTAGCTCTAAAAATGTATCAATAGACGAGCTACACAGCTTGCCCATTGATGTTTCACAGGTATAATTTCTTCATATATTTCACATGCACATACTACACAGGTGAAAATCACCAATCTTTGTTTCTTCAAATAGTAAGCAGATGCAGAAGGGACTTACATCAACATGAAGCAAAAGAATAATCACAAAGGGACTTGTTGTTACATGCACATGTAGCATCATCATATCCATCATAATATACACCCATTCATATTGCATTCCTGTCATATTTTTTGCACATGTAGTAATATGCATGTCCACTTTATTATATACAGCCAATTCCATCATATCACCTTTTCATCTCTACCATACCCTACAATAATTATCACTTCACCTAGAGCATACTTTATGCAGCCTTTTCTTTTCATCCATTACTCTAACCTAATTCCCACGTGGCACACATACACTACATATCATAATTGCACACAAATCATATCCATCACAACAAGTATTTTTAAATTTTCTTACATGGTGCAATTCATCTTCCACAAACGAGTTGTAAATCATTTCAAGTAATCACTCTAGGTACACTCTACCTTAGAAATCATAATTATCATTTAAGCTTACTGATTTTGTGTATCTTTATTATTCATTCAAGAATGTCAAATAGCATATTGTAAATTTTCTCTACTTTCAATTAATATCTCCACCCTATCTATACAAGCTAAGTGTGGACACTTAGTGGGCTTAGTTGGGGGGTATTCAAGATTATTTTTTGTCATTTCAAACTTCTTTTTCTCTTTTATTCTATTTTCCACCATCATCAAGATACAAAGATCTTAGTAGAGGAATTAAGAGGTGTATTTGGGTGTTATAACATACAGTAGAGCACAAGTAGTGTAATTGGGGTGATAGTAGAATATAATAGAGAAAAATTATGAAGTTATTGTAAAACCACAGAGCATTATAATGGGAGGTGATATAGTATGCAAAGAACTAGCAGCACATAACCAACTACTAGATGGCAAGCTATGTTTTCCTATTTTCCAGCAAGCTGGTTGGTTACAATATTTTTTGAGGTACACAAAATTTAATGAGGTAATGACCCAACAATTTGTAGCCACAATTACATAATGATGAGGTGGTTGTTAGGGGTCTAAGGGTCTATGCCTCAGAAGTAGCTATAGTTGAAGTATCTGGATTGTCAAGGATATGAGAGGAGTTTCCAATCAGGGCGGATGTCATTATAGCAAGAAATGAATTCTCCTAGACAGGAGAAAACTTGGATTCTTCTTCATAATGTACTAAATGATTGTCTTTTTTTACTAGGAAAAATTTGGGGAAAGGCATGAATCATCGATAGAAACCACAAAACTACCTAAATTCAAGCCATAGAGACCCTAATCTAACAATGAAGCACAAGATGAAAATAGAAATCAAATAATTAACCAATAATACCTCAATTCCCTTTGCAAAGTTGATTCTCCTCCATATCTAGATCCTCAATCTTGATTGTTTGCTCTCAGATATGTAGTGTAAAATATTTGCAATAAGCTCAATGTAGATGTTTGATAGCAAGATCTCAAGATGAATGATATGAGTGATGTGATAGAAAAATATTGAAGATTGTGGTTCCTTAAGATAGATGAATGATAGAAAAATCTCAAAGAATTTGTTTAACCTTGAAATGAGATTGATAGCTTTCTTTTATAGAGATCCAAATCAGATGGATGGTGAGGATTGAGTGATGATGTAACATGATCAATGGTGGAGATTGATTGAGAGAACAATAATTAATAAGATTCATTAATTATTGTGGCATAGTAAAATGAATTGAATGATGGATAGGGATAGATGAGTTAAATAATTACAACAATTATTTAATTTAGGAGGCAGTGCATGAATAACTAAATAATTAAAAATAATTACTTAATTATAGAAGAAGAAAGGGAGATAAATAATTAAATAATTAAGAACAATTATCTAATGACAGATGAGAAGAGGGGATAAATAATTAAATAATTGAAAATAACTATTTATTATAGAAGAAAAGAGATGATAATTAATTAAATAATTAAAAACAATTATTTAATTATAGAAGAAAAATATAGTGGATAATTAAATAAATAAAAATTTAATTAATTAATCTAAGAAGGATAGAGATAAAATTAATTAATTAAATAATATAAAATTATTCAATTATTAGAAGAAAGTGGTATTAAGGAATAATTAAATAATTATTTGATTATGTAGGAAAGATGCCAATTAGTGTAAAAATATTGTTCGTAGGCTTAGGACATTTTTTCAATGTCTACATTTTGTCCCTCTTTGATACAATGTAATTTCAAAGAGCATTGTGTCAAAGAATAATCAAGAAAATTTAGCTCAAGAACTACCCCCGTATGCCACAGCATGCCCTAGTTAAAGTGAGATAGTGTGGTGCCCCCTCGAGAAATTCATAATTTTCAAAAAATTCTAAAAAACTTGGCAAATTTATTGACAAGGTTAATTGGACGGGCATGAATTTGTGGACTGACAAAAGAAATGTTTGCGAGAAGAAAAGGTTAGTAATAAGTGAAGAATAGTTAGATAGAATTGAAATGGAATGGATGAAATGAATTGATAGGAGATCTTGCTGATAGATTTTGAGCTTTAATTCTAATGTACAATTATCAACATAGAGCATTTTATTATGGAAATGAATAACAAACACCAGGTATGACATAGACCAAGGTGTGAGATATTATCCCCTTGCAAAAATAGACACATTGCAAACAAGTAATTCCATGACACATACTAGTGACAATAGAACCTTGTTGGAATATGTGAGGAAGTAACCAAAAAGCATGTTAGTCTTGATGCAAGAAAGCGTTAGATGACCTTTAACTTGCATAGGATATTTTGATTATGCAAAATGGAACTCCAACCACACACAAGGAACTTAGTTGCCCCAATCATATTGCCAAGACAAACTACAAATAGAAATCAAAGAGAAAAAGGTCATGATCCATCATCGCTCCTCTCATCACTTGTCGACTTCCTCGAGGATCATAGGAGTGTGATCCAAGATAAATCAAATAAAAAGATAAGACTAAATGAACCAAATGAGTCGATAGTCATTTAGATCTTCTTGTCAATTAATGAGTGTTTGTATGATAGGATTTTGGATAATGTCTCATTTCAAGAAATGAAGCATGTCATATAAGACGTCGAATGTGGTTTTGATTATGCAACATCCTGTATAAGACAATTGATAGGATTGCATCTAGTTTCAGGAATGAGACAACTCATATAAGATGTTCGTTCTAGTTTCAAGAATGCAATAACTTATATAAGACAAAATGATAACTAATAAGGATAAATAATATTGATAGGGAAATTGATTGGTGAGTGGAGACTAGTTGGATAGTGCATTTGTTATTTTGAGATTTGTTAAGCTCAATTCTCTATAGGATAACCTTCTTGCGTCTAATAAAAGTATCAACCTTAGCAAGGGATAGTTTATTATGAGATGTGGATAATGATAGACATGACCTAAGGGATAGACCTAGGCCTCGAGGGCTCATCGATGATGGCCTTGCCTATGTGAAGTCGTATAGGAAATGTAGTTCAACCGACCTTGAGAATGGATAGTTTATTATGGAATGTAGATTGTGATAGATGGAAAGTGTATTATGACAAAACCTAAGGGACTGACCTAGGCCTCAGGAGCTCATTGATGATGTCCTTGCCTACGTAGATTCATAGAAGCTATGTAGTTTGACTATTTGTATTGACACGTACTATTGTTTTTAAGTTATTGACATTTATGACTGTTTTTGGATATTTTGAATTTTTTAAATTTTTTTGTATTTTTCGAGGAATATTTGAATGTTTTTGGATTTTTTGAGGATTATTTATTTGGATTTTTGAAATGTTTTGAAAGATGTCTTTTGATACCATGTCTAAGATCCCATATGAAAATATAAGTCAAGGATTTTCCGCCAATCAAGTATAGGACTAGTTATTATGATTGAAATTGGATGGGAAAACTTTATTATGAATGGGTATGGAAAGTAGGAGATGCTAAATGTCAATTATTCTCAAGCCATGAGAAGGGTGACTAAACTTTATTATGGATTGGTGGGAAAGTGGGATTTTATACTATAAGGATCTTGAAAAATGCATGTGAAAGATATGCACAAGCAAGTGAGCAGGCACACACAAGGATCCAAGGATAAACATGATCTTGCCCTTAGTCAAGATAAAAACCAATTGATTGGTGATGATGATAATGATGTTGATATTTAAAGGACACATCCCAAAAAAAATGTAAGGATTGGGAAAGACATATCCCACTGATGATAATGTAACTAAAGGATCAAGGTTTGCAACAAGGCTAGAAACAAAGCCAACGAATGTTTTGGATGATGTGTTAGGTTGAATGGAAAGATTTTATGGATCAGGCTTATTGCATTTGGAATGACTTCTATTCAAGATTGAATAGGATTATGGAGGGATGTTGGATAAATGGACTAGAATCCTTAAACTAATGACAAGGGAAAACCAAGTCTAGTGATAGGTATGAAAGGATCAACAGATGGCTCTGGTAAAGGATATGAGACATGAGGATTATTGGATGGAATAATTAGCATATGATCTCCAAGGACTATGTCGCATAGGAATAATTTGTAATACTATGAGGTTTAGATAATTCTATGTAGCCAATGACATGATATTTTATGGATAGTGTATGACCAAAGAATTAACATGTCAAGATTTTTCCCAAAGCATGATTTATGTGTGTGCCCCAATCCTTATCAAGATCAAGGTAGGTGGGAAAATAGATGGAAATATCATGAGAAATATATGGAAGATGAGACAAATCGCCCCCAAGTATAATGGTCCACATAGATGATTGATTTTACACATAATACATGTTTGCCAAATTTTCATCATGGTACTTATCCAAAATTTCACAAAAATTGTTTTCACTATTGGATGAATTATTTCTTTTTACTATTTTTTCAATTTCTTTGTTTTTTGAAAAAAAAAATATGTCACACAAGATGCCTATTGCCAGGTTTTCATCAAGGTGACATTTTTTTGATTTTTTTTTAATTTCTGATTTTTATATGGACTTGATGTTTTAAATGATCACTAGTTGTTTTAAATCCTTCGATGGTGTTGATTTATATGTTGGTGTCATGATATGCCAATAGTGACCTTTATGGAGTAATTGCCTTGTCAAGATCATAGCACTTGCATGCAACTAATGGATGTCATTGTGATACTTTTGGATACTAGGGTTTGCCTTATCACAATACTCATATCGTGATAGAGTCTCATGCGAATCCTTGTGATAAAGAGTTGTTGCCAAGATGCGACGGATTTGTGATGTAGTATTTTTAGACTTTAGGTGAGATGTAGGATTATGATGGATGATGGTAGATGTGGATGGATTATTTAGAAGTTTGGATGTAGCAATTTTTATTTTCCAAACTTGGGATGGTGGATGAGGGAGATTGGAATTTTTATTGGGATAGTGTTTGGAACCAACACTTTATATGCCTTGTGTGATGACCATTTTGAAGGAGGTGGACTTTTTTTATATGCAGGAGACCTCTTTTCTTGTGGCTCCACGTTTTGATTAGATATTCGATTTAAACACTTTTCTTTACTTGATCCATTTTTCTTTTGGATCCATTTTAACTTTATTTGTCCACTTGGATTTTTCCATTTAATGGCCTTTGACATTTGATTTCAGACTTTATATTTGTAATACTTTTGTTTTTGTTTATTCCAATTGATTGGTTTAATTAATTGGGAATGATGGTTTATGGTGTGGGTGGAAGGAGTGTTGGCAACAACCTTATGAAAAGAACTACGCATGGCCCCTATTTTGATGTTTGTATTAGATACAATTACCCTTGGAATCATTGAGGTATCACTAACATCATTTGATTTTCTGATTGAAGAATAGCCAAGACCTTGATGTCTAGGATTTGCATGAAACTATACTAGTTCTAAAGTGCCTTGCTCATGTAGGCCTACTCATCTTCCTTGGTACTGCATGCTCTAAAATATTCTATTTGTGATGGGGTATTTGTTATTTTAGAAGCAAGATGTGAACCCATCATTGTGTATGTAGAAACTGTTGCTTGGATTTGTATCCTCTATGAGAAAGCTTGATTTGACAAAAATAGATGATCCTAGTTCATGGGATATTTTGGATTTATCCTTCATCATGATTATTTTTTCTTGATCATTTGGGATGTCGATTTGATCCATGGTATCTTTTGTATCTTCTTGTTTGATTTGATCAATATTAGCTTTTGTATCCTCTTGTTTGACTTGATCCATAATGGCTTATTTATGTTCTTCCTTGATTTTATCCATGTCATTTATTTGATTATCTATGTATCCAAGGGAGGCACTTGTGTCTCATCTTGGGAAATGGAGGTGTTTGGAGTTTGGATAGAATCAACTTTAAATGTTTGATCATGGATGGTATAGAGGTCGATGAGAGGATCATTTTGGATTTCTTGATCAATGGTAGGATCTTGATCAAAGATAGGCTCATCTTGCATGTCATGATTGGATATGGGATCTGATTGGAGATGTGATCTTGATTAAAGATTGGATTAACTTGGATGGTATGATCATCTATAAGTGAATTTTTGGTAGAATCGAGGATTGGATCATGATCAAGGATTGGATTATTATGGATGTTATGAATAAGGTATTGATCAAGGATTGATTTAACTTGTATATTATAATGATCTATAGGGACCTTTTGGGTAACTTGATCTTGATTTATCCTGGAGTTTATTTCATTAGTCTTTGGACTTTTCTATTGACATATATCCAATGGTTTAGGCAATGGAATGTGATTTTGGAAAATGATAAGATTTTCTTTAATGCTCAAGATTTTGACATGGCAATAATGGAGTTTCAATAGCAATATATTTTTAGGGATTGGTAGGCAATTATGGTGAAATATGGTTGGATGGTGTAGGATTAACAATATGATTGGATTGTGTATCTTTTTTTCACGTTGGAATTGAACATTCTTTTTATCCTTCCTAGGAGATCATCAACAAATGTGCTTTTCTTGGATGGATTTGTGGATTGGGATGATTTGGATGGCAATGGATTAGTGAATGATAGATTAGAATAGGATGCAAAGGCTATAAGACTTTCTTGGTTTGGTGATGGGGATGAAAATTTAGGATATACATGGGAGATAGGGATTTACGATATGGTTTAGTATTGTGGAATGATTTGGATGGAAGATTGATTTCCCTTGTCAAGGTTAGGATAAGGATGACTAATGGATGTTTGTTGGGGATTAATGGTATGGAATGTGTTAACTGGTTCTTGATAGTGACATTAGATGGATGGATGACTAGAACTTATGGATTATTGGTAAGAGGGGTAGATGAGTGGCTAACTCAGGAGTGCGGGTGATTGGTATTGATGATTGATATTGAGGATTGATTGGTATTCAACTTGACTACAAAGAAGATCAAGGTAAAATGAAGATATGGTCATGATTTTGGATTGGGATGGATAATGGGATGGTTTGGAGTTTTGGTTCGGACACAAACACTAGTCCAAGGTAAAGCTAAGCAATCAAAGACCCTTTTATTTGGATTTTATGATTTTTTTAATTTTTTTGGATTTTGTTGATATGGGGATGGGTGAAAGATAAGAATGAGGATGCAAAATGACAATGAGGCTATGCTATGTTTTTGGGATTTTTTATATTTTTGACTTTAGACTTTGAAAAGGGATACTAGAAAAAATAATGATGAACCAATGTAACAAATCAGAATGTCAATACCTCAAGAAGGACAACAACCAAGATGATGGTTGGATAAAAGTGAACCTAAACTAGACTCATAATTTTTAACGCTCAACTTGAGGATAAGATAAAAGTGACAAGGTCAAGACACTCCAACTATATGACTTTGGTCTTATCAATCGTCTGATAAGTTTCCTGATTTCAAGATTCAAAGATCACTATGTATGACCTAAGATAACAAATGCTAAACTAGGAGATGCAAGCTAAGCTAAGGAAATGGTAAATGTGTTGAAAGCAACAGATAAACTAAACAAGTATTTGGTTTATATGTATGGTCACTATCTAAATTATGACTGTAATGTGGACACTCTGGATTTTCCTTAAATGTTTTTGATTTGACAGATGTGTTGGATAATTTTTGACCTAAAATCAATTATTTTTAAGTGATTTCTCATTTTGGGTAGTTTCCAGATTTATTCATAAAATGTAGAAAACACTTAGAATACATATTTAGTTGGTTGACTCTTTGACTCTTGGATGATAAAAAATTTCACAAGCTTTCTTCCACAAAAAGCGCTAAGGCTTGGCTCAAAAACACTTCAAACAAGTATAACTTATCTTCTAATAAAGAGTTATCTACTATCATGGGCTCACCACACTAGTACATGTTAATATGAATTCAAGGAGTGGGTAATTAGGGCATGCCAAGGTCATGTACTACCTTAACACCCCTCGTTTTGAAAGGATGAAATCCAAGCAAGGAATTGTGTTGCCCGAACCAAGAACTGTACATGGTGAGTAACTTCATGTGACGATGCTATCGCATTGCACCACAAATAGTAGATGGCCAAAAGGTCTTAGGCTTCTAAAAATAATGGTTCATAGTGGAGGAAATCATAAGAACATCATGACATTATAGCTACGGGAGATCGAAGTCTTTAACCCATGTCTAGAGTCACCTAGGACCACAAATGCCCACCCCCTATGGCATAAGTGGATTGATCTCACCTTTCAATTTTTGCCCCTTTATATAGCCTACTAGAGATACATGCTTGAGTTTGAACCCTGGGGTGAACTCCCAGGTAGGCCCCCTACAAAAAGAAAAAGGGAAAGCTTGTGTTGCTTTTTCTCATCGCCCAAGATTCTCACATAGCACAAGGGGAGAGGATAATTTAAACAAAAGTGTTGTTATTTCTCATCACCTAGGATTCACATGTAGCACAAGGGGAGAGGATACTTTAGTCAAACACGATTTTGATAACTGAATCACATGCATGCAAGTGCACAAAACATGAAAGACAATTATTATTCTTTTTAAGCACCAATTCCAAGTGTTCCTTAATTAAAAATCACAAAACACACAAGGGAAACTACAAGAAATTAGATTAGTAGTTTTGTTCAAAGTCTTCCCCCAATGATCACCACACAACTAAAAATCATATATCAATAACATAAAATTTTGCATGCTATCAACTTGATTCCAAGATCTAATAATTTTGCTATATTTTTTACCCCAAAAATAGAAATATAAAGAAGATACCACTAATAAAATTTTGAGAACTTTCTAAAAATGTTAAAATTTTAGAAAATTCCTTAATTTGAGCTCTAGGGAGCAGATTTACGAAGTACTAATTTTCAAAGATCTAATCTAAAAAATAGACCCCCCGAAGAATTCTAAGAGCTTTCCAAATCTGTAAAAACACTTGAAAAATTCATTGATTTGTTTGTGACCAGCAATTAATATTTATGAAAAATCATAAAAATATCATAACTCTCTTAGAAATGTCAACCTAAACCTGATTTTTGGACTATAGGCTTTTGATATGATCCCTAAACACCAATAAAAATCAGAAAAAAAAAATTGTAGCCGCTTGGGAGATATGATGAAATCTTTGAAAAATCTTAGAGTTTTGTCTTCAACCTTATTTGCACAAGGTTATTTTTGAAATTTTTGAACAAAATAGCAAGATAAGGTTAGGAAAACCTTAGAAAATAAAGATACAATAAAGATGTGTTTGATTCACATCAGGTTCACCAATTTGTCGGCTAGGAAAAATCAAGGGAAAGGTATGAATCATTGATAGAAACCACAAAACTACCTAAATTTAAGCCATAGAGACCCTAATCTAACAATGAAGCACAAGATGACAATAAAAATCAAATAATAAACCAATAATACCTCAATTCCCATGTCAAAGTTGATTCTCCTCCATTTCGCTTCTCAATATTGATTGTTTGCTCTCAGATAGGTAGTGTGCAATATTTGTAATAATCTCAATGTAGATGTTTGATAGCAAGATCTCAAGATGAATGATATGAGTGATGTGATAAAAAAATATTGAAGATTGTGGTTCCTCCAGGTAGATGAATGATAGAAAAAATCTCAAAGAATTTGGTTAACCTTGAAATGAGATTGATAGCTTGCTTTATAGAGATCCAAATGAGATGGATGGTGAGGATTGAGTGATGATGTAACATGATCAATGGTGGAAATTGATTGAGAGAACAATAATTAATAAGAACTTCATTAATTATTGTGGCATGGGAAAATTAATTGAATGATGGATAATGTAATGCCCAACTATTTTGGTAACTTAAATCATATTATAAGTACCCTGTGATGGTTCTAGTTCTATTTACCTCAAAATAATTGGCTTATATTTGGATATGTAATTATTACGCACATTATTATGTATTAGCTAATCATGGTACATAGAAAACTAAACCCCATAGATTATTGATTACTATGGTATCAATAAGAGTAAGGTGATTTAAACCTTACCAATAAAGGTAAGTTGACCTTTATCCCTAAATAAGTTTTGGTATTATTATGATCGCTCTTTATTGAAATTGGGCTATGATTCCATGGTTATTTCTCCTTTAGAAGTATGTTCTAATCATGTTGGACTAACTAATTTTGGGATGATTGATAGTAGATAATGTCATTATTAAACATGATTGTGTAATGGCTATGTTATAGGTAGACTAAGTTGAAATTACAATTATTCCCATGAACACGGAATTATGTCGAAGTGATGTGATTCACCATTATTATTTTATGTAGAAAAGATAAATAAGATCACTATGTTGTGATGTTAATAGATGTTTCGATTTTGGTTGAGTTGATATTTTGTATTCAATAATTAAATTTATTATCATTTTCACTTTGTATATCTATTTGGATGTATTTGATGTGTGCATTGAGTGTGCATGAATATTTATGAGATTGGTCAAAGGGAGGAGAGACCAACCAAGAATGTTAACCAATCCTTGTTGAATACCTTGTGAAGAAATGTGAATTTAATTGTTCCTACCAAACCCTTTGTTGCTTGCAACTAATTGTGGAACCTCTAAAATATGTTTTTATGTTTATTTATGGGTAAAAATCCCTCATCTTATGAGATTAGGTTAGGAAAACTTTTGGGAGGGTTGGTATGTCTATATATATAGGGCTAAATGCATGTTGAAGGGGGTTTTGGAAGGTGTTACGATGGAGAGGAGGAAGGAGGAGTTATGGGTAGAAGAACTCCCATGGGAATGTGAACCAGTTCAGAGGTAGGCCTCCTTATCTAATGAAAAAATGGTGTCCATTAATTCTTTCCTTAGTCCCTGATAATGGTGTGTATTATATTCTTTCCTTAGTCTTGGGTAGGTTTTTTGCGGCTAAATACATGCTTGATGGCTTGGCCTTAAAATATTTTGTCTTTCCGTGTCTATACCTGTTCTTGGTTGGTCTCAGAGCTTGGGGGAATGGTGAGATTTTTTAAAGGCTTGAGGACCCATTTTGATTGGGAGGAGAGCTACCTCCCAATGGTTGATCCTTTTCAAAGAAACAGGTTGTAGCTATAAACTCCTAGCTATCAGCTTTCTGTTACAGCTATCGGCTTTATGTTACAGTTATTGGAGATTATGAAATTTTTGTATTCAAAAATAAGTATTATGATTTTGTAAATTTTTTGTATTCAAAAATAAGTGTTGTGATTTTGTAAGGGAAAAAAAAAACTGTAGAGTACCTGTGCAAGTAAGATATGAATGCGATAATATGGTAGATCCATATTTTTGATAACTTCCTGGCACATTGTGGGAAGAACTGATTTGAGTTTTTTTTTCAAAGTCTAAGTTATGTATGGGAAGGAAATAGGTAGAGAAAAGATGGGAAAAATCTTATATTATATTTGTAAATTAATCTACCCCATTTTTACAGACCCTAAAAGAATTTAGACTAACCCTATGTGAAGTGTTCATGAACACCAGTCTCCTTGGGGAATAAAAGAATAGAATCGCAGGTAAATTATTTTGAGTATATAGATTTAAAGAGAAAAATGATAGTAATGATCTCAAGCTTTATGATGTGGTTACGTTTTGCTCATGCATGTAATTTTTTTTCCTTTCAAAAGACTTTCCTTTTGGGCACTTTTGAAACACGAGAAATTTGATCTGTAAGATTCAGTAAAACAAATCTTTTACCGAACAATGGATCCCCTCTCAAACGCCTAATATTTTTCTCTTGTGACCACTTGCACCATTAGGGAACCAAAAGTGTTCTCTGGGAGATTATGGGCATTACCTGAAGTGGTCCATGAAGATTGGGCATATAAGAGTTTTGATACCCTAGTCTCTGCAGCCAACACCACAAATAGTAATAGGAAACAAAATCAATAAAAATTGTTTAATGGTTAACAAGATCAAAACGTCCTGGTGTATCTTATGGTTTCAGCAATAACAATTTTAATCTAGAAAGCGAAAAAATCATTGGCATCGAACTCTCTTTATCAAGCAACAATGAGTAAGTGAGAGAAAAGATAATCAGGAAAAATAAAATAAACTGAAATATTTCCCCAAGGCGTCGCCTGTGAAATGGGGCTATAAATCGTTTCTCTCTCTTCCTACTCCTTCCACACTCCGTTCACTTTCAGCAAGGGATTTTGAACCACTCACTCACAATGTTGGCGTCAAGTTCCTCATTCTATTCTTGGTGGTAAATTAGGGTGTACCTTATATTTTAGTGCACTGAAATGAAATGAAAATATTTTAATGACGTTCATAAGGCCAAAGAAGCCTATGGGACCCAAGAACAGCACAAGAGCCTCCCACAAAAAAGCCCTAGTCAGTTTGTAAACTCCGATTGAGATCAGTCCTTCTGCAGTGTATTTTGATGATGATGTTTGCATTTTTGTCTAACCTTGCCTCTTCAAACAAGGTATTCAAAATATCAACCTGCACAGTGTCCCCATAGTTATCCCGGATGTCTTTATATGCTGAGCACTCCATGATGAAGTGTCATTCCGTCTCCATCATACCCTTGTTACAAAATTGACATATTCTATTTTCCCACTCTTTTTTAGGAACAACCCACCTGCTCGTTTCACACCTAAGATGATGCGAACTAGTTCGCAATTGAGCTATCAACATTTTTTTTTTCCATTTGATATTCGCTCCTATATATTCTTTTTCTTCATGGTCCCTCATGGGATTGAATTCTTTGATATAATAATTCTTTTTACGCCCTTTTTTTTCGTCCATATACCATATTTGAATTTTTCTCACATATTTTTTTATTTCTTCATTTGTGTTTGGGCACTCATGCATCTCCACATCCCACTTTTTCATCCATTTGATATTTTGTTTCATTCAGGTGTTCTTTCTTCTAGTTAGCTCTTCCTTCACAATTAGCTTAGGCCAGGGATGACTCTCCATATTCTGGACCTTCTTTAGGTAGCTTAATAACCGGATCATCGTCGAGGCCTCCAAGGGGAAAGTATCGGTCTCGGCCAATAAAATCTCATAAGGCACTGCAGTCTTGAGCTTGAAGCTGCTTATAATTAGGTTTTTTTGTATTCTTTCCACTTGTCTCCATTTTTGATCTGACATGCTACTGCCCCAAATTTCACACCCATAGAGAATCGCCAGAGTGACAAGAAGACTAAAAAGAGTTCTTTTAGTTTTCCAATCCCATAATTATGCATTTCTACATCTATTTTGCAAAGAGTATAGCGTTTTTCAGCCTCCCTGTATTCTTTTTGCTCTACACGTTTCCCAGCTGAGTTTATTGTGGAAATCAAGGCCAAGGTACTTGTACTCATCCACTATTTCTAGCGGCTTGCCTTCGAAGAGGAATTCAATTTGTTGTTTTTTTCTTCGCAGTGAGAAGATCATTATTTTGGTTTTTCTAGTGTTCACTTGCATCTCGACCTCTTGACAAAACGTTTCAAGAGCCTTCAAATGTTTTCTCAAATTAGAGGCAGTTTTAGCAATTAATATGAGATCATCGACATATAAGAGTAATTTTATTACAAAGTTAGCCAAATGAATGTCTTCCCCACCAACCTTGTCTATCCATTCTACCAGCTTATCAATGTAAAGCCCAAATAACGTTGGGAAAAGCGGGAAACCTTGTTTGACACCAATGTCACTGCCAAAGCATTCTGACATACTATCATTGGTTCTGATTTTAGCTCTAACTAGCTCGTAGAGCCTATGAACAGCCGCCCTAAGTTCATGTGGAACTTCCAAATCCTCCATTATCTTCCATAACTTACCCTGTGGAACCGTGTCAAAGGCTTTTTTAAAGTCAACAAAGCAGCAATAAGCTTCATTGCCTTGAGTGTCCCAAGTTTTTTCAATCAAGAATCTAAGGGTAACTCCATGATCAATAGTGGAATGTTTGGGCCTAAAACCAGCTTGTCCTTCTGCTCTTTTTCCCTCTTTTTCAGCCCAACTGCTAATCCTACGCTCAATCATGCTTCCAAAATGTTTTCACATAAGAGGATTAATCATAATAGTGTGGTAGTTTGATGGGTTATTTATGTCACCACTTTTGTGCAATGGGATAACAACACTAGTGGTCCAACCTTCCAGGAAGCCTTCTTGAATAACCCTATTGAACATGCCCCTAATACAAGGTGCAAGGACCTCAATACCCCACTTTAAATGCTTTGCTTGCAGCCCATGAATATCTTGTGCCTTCCCTCCTGCCAACTTTCGTATGCCTTGACTGATATCTTCCACAGTGAAAAGTTCGATGGCAACATTGATTATTAGAGGCCTATGTTTATCTTGCTCACATTCATAAAGTATTTTTGCATAGTCTAGCCATTGTGAGCTTGTAATATTATTTTCCATTTTTTTTCTTTTCTATTGTAGCTCCTTCCAAAAAAATTTGGGGTTGTTCTTTCCAAGGCTAATCAACTTCATTCTTCTTGTACTTACGTACTTTTCTTTTTTATTTCGTATCACCCTTTCATATTTTTTCTTGTTTTCCATTGTCATTCCTCCCTCACGAAGCTTCCTTTTTGTTAACTTGCACTCTTCATCGAACCACGGGTTTGCTGGGAAAGTATTTGTATTTCCTCTCTTGGGTCTAGTCCTCTTACACTCACCCAAGGCTTTGTGCACTAGAGGAATCAATGTGTTCTTGTTTATTGGGTGCTTCTTTATGAAAGCTGATTTGTTTTCAAATTCTTGAACAAGATTTTTTGATTTTCTTGAGTCATGAGAATTCTACCCTGTGGGGGGGCTTTCTTCTTGCCGATAAGGTCTTGTTCCCCTTGCTGCTTGATTATGTGAATGTCAAGTTTTACATATATTGGATTATGATCCTATTTCAACTCTATTGGACATTTACCAATCACTAGCTCCATTATCCTAGTTATATATTTACGAGATAAAATAACATAATCCACCACACTTTTCCCATTATAGGTCTTGCAAGTGATGTTTCTCGAGCTCAGCCATGATCTCATACCATTGCATATTACCAAGTTGAATAAGTTGCATATTCCCAACAATTTTGCCCCATAATGAGTGACATTACATTTATTATCTTGAGAGGTTCACTCCCAAAGTTGATGGTTCTCTTCTTCCAGCCATAACGGATCATCTTTCTCTTTATCCTTGCTTTTCAGGTTAAGAGCTTGGATGTTAGTTGTCCTAGCATTAAAATCACCTATTAATATAACTTCCCCCATTGTGCTAAACACTAAAATGTCTTTTTTTAGAGAGGCAAAGGGGTCTTCACGATCTAGACTCCTTTTCTTATATGATTTGGAGCCTTTTGGGGCGAAGTAGCAAGCAGCCAATCTAATTGTAGTATGATTTTCTGTTATTTTTAGCCATATGTATTGTTTGTTTGGATCTTCTTTCTCTACTTTTATATTTTTATCCCATGATTCTTTAATTAGGACTGCAACACCGCCATGTCCTTTGCCATTTTTTGTTCTCTCATTCCAAATTGAGGCTTTTTAATATCCTTAAAAATCTGGAATTTTACACCCTTCATGCTCACAGTAAGAATGATAATGTTTTTTTCTTGCTGCTATGGGCCCTAAACTAAGTCCTCTTCTCCATGGATAACCTCTACAATTCCAACTTACTATAGATAAAAAAATTTGGGGAGCCCCGAGTTCCTATTTTTGGTGTGTAATTTTGTCACTAACTTGGGCCTTTCCATTTTGCAGCCAAGCCCATTTACCTTCACTTGTTGTTTTTACCTTTTTCCACTCTTCATCTTTCTTCTTGCTGTGTTATGGTTAGGTCCTCATTGAGGTAGATTTGTGAACCTTTGAGGAACTTCTTGTTCCTTAATAGCAAGTTTGTGTCCTCAAGTTTCCCCAAAGTAACTCTTACATGCCTATTCTTACCACCTTCCACCCATTTTCCAATCATGTTTGTTTGTTGAATAACCCCTGACCATTGAAGTTCGTCCTTAAAGAAATCTTTTGCCAACTCTTTTGTGGTTTCTTTCTCACCATAGTCTTTTAGCCCTTTAACAATGATATTCATAGTCCTATCATTTTTGTCCTTTTCCTCTCTTAACTGCCTCTTGACTTGTTTTTCTATAATGTCTCTTTGTGTATCCGATGGACCTCTTACTACATGAGCCCAAGATTTGGCCTCTTCTAATTGAACCCTTAATTGCTCTTCTTTTAACTTCATGTTGTCCATTACTGATTGTATTTCCTTTAACTATGAAATATTGCTTTCAACTACCTCTTTTGGCTTGCTTGTGCCTGTTGTGTCCATTTGAACTAAAACTTGTCTTATCGATAATAATTTTTGCTCCCCTTGTGCCATGGAGATTTGCAGTTTGTTTATCTATTCTTTCAGCAAATTGTTCTCCCTTATTAACTGCCAAATTGCTTATATGACCTCTTTCACTTTGGTGCCTTCATAGCGTCCTCTTGTCTCCAAG
Organism: Sequoiadendron giganteum; assembly: GCA_007115665.2. Classification (NCBI taxonomy): domain Eukaryota; kingdom Viridiplantae; phylum Streptophyta; class Pinopsida; order Cupressales; family Cupressaceae; genus Sequoiadendron; species Sequoiadendron giganteum. Next base: position 323,226,690 of record CM021101.1, on the reverse strand, counting down.
GATTGGAGTCTCTTCTTCATGTCCATTAGCCCATTGACGTATAAATCAGAGGACCACATGAGCAGCGTTGTGGTGGGGCTATAGGTATCAGAGTTAACTTCCTCCCCCAACACTTTGTCTACATGAATGTTTTCATCACCGTTTTGCTTCTTGCCTGAGACTATGTGAACTGCAAAGCTCACATTTCCCTTTCCTTTAGATTGCACTGTTTGCTCTTGCTGAATTTCTGTTGTGACAGTTGTATTCTTAGGTTTTATCCTCGATAGAATTGCCGCAAGTTTGCCCCTCTTTGCCAACTTCACTTTTCGAGTTTGCCTATGCCTTAGAATCCCCTTGTACTGCTTTGTGTTTACATAGATACACCTTTCTCCCATGTTTAAAAGGTTATTTTGCGGGCAGCCTAACATGCATGCTCCCCACATGTTACTTGTTGCACCAGCAAATGCTGAAGATTCCATCGGAAGGTGTGTCAAAAAGATAAAAGGAATTAAAAAATTCCCTTGAGCTAACATGCCATTCATAGGCCACTGTGTACTTTTTTGTCTTTTTCCAATTATTTCAACACTATTTGACTTGGATTCTTTTGAACCATTTACTTCAAACTGGATTGAAAAAGTGTTAGTGCCAATTACAACATTCTCTTTATTTGCATCCCCCAGAATTAACACATCCTCCACATTTCCATCATGACCTTTCAGATATTGCCAATGGATCTGTTTCTCCATCTTCATTTCTCCTAATGCTTCAACCTTATCTGAACTACTGATAATAGTAACACCATTTGCTTTGCTTGTTTGCCCCCTCCGAACCTAACAGACCCTTAACACTTTTGTCATGCCCTAGCATTAGGGCACACCCAGTTTGATGTTTCGGTTTGAGAGCTTTGTTTACTTGGCTTGCTTATAGTTTATTTGCTTTGTTTAAAGATGAGTCGGTTTTAAAAAAATGTCGGGTAGAAAAGAAATAGAGACAGAAGACAATGTGGGGCCTGTTGGAGAAAGGCACAAAGCCAAGAAACCTGTCGATCGGACCCACCACGCATACCTGCCTATCCCTGCACCCGCGCACACGAACTCCACAGACCCTCACTTGAGAGCATATTTAAATAAATAAATCTTCAGAGTTTTAGATTCTGATATTGTTATCAAGATTCAACCGTGTAGTTTTCGAGTCAAACTCATTGACGCATGATTCATGAGTAGTGGTTCACAAGAACCCATCTCTCATGATAATGAATGGTCCACTTAGCACTCATTGCATCTAGGTGATGCTCACAGAGGTGAAGCATTGGTCCATCCTGAGAGGTCACCCATCCCAGTACTGCTCCAACTCAAGCGTGCTTAACCACAGAGTTTCCCCCAAGGTTAAGCCCACTTAGCTTGCTACTCCATTTGCAAAACCTTCACCAAGTGTTGTGCCTTATGAACCATTAATTATAGAGCCCCTTTAGCTCATCAATTGATAAGTAGGAGGTTTCTTCCACAACGTGTCAAATTATGATATTGCTATCAGGATTCAACCGTGTAGTTTTCGAGTCAAACTCATTGACCCATGATTCATGAGTAGTGGTCCACTTAGCACTCATTGCATCTAGGTGATGCTCACAAAGGTGAAGCATTGGTCCGTCCCAGGAGGTTACCCAGCTCAAGCGCGCTTAACCACGGAGTTTCCCCCAAGGTTAAGCCCACTTAGCTTTCTACCCCATTTGCAAAACCTTTAGCAAGTGTTGTGTCTTATGAACCATTCATTATAGAGCCCCTTTAGCTCATCAATTGATAAGTAGGAGGTTTCTTTTCTTCCACAGCGTGTCAAATTATGATATTGATATCAGGATTCAACCGTGTAGTTTTCGAGTCAAACTCATTGACCCATGATTCATGAGTAGTGGTTCACAAGAACCCATCTCTCATGATAATGAATGGTCCACTTAGCACTCATTGCATCTAGGTGATGCTCACAGAGGTGAAGCATTGGTCTATCCCGGGAGGTCACCCATCCCAGTACTGCTCCAACTCAAGTGCACTTAACCACGGAGTTTCCCCCAAGGTTAAGCCCACTTAGCTTGCCACCCCATTTGCAAAACCTTTAGCAAGTGTTGTGCCTTATGAACCATTCATTATAGAGCCCCTTTCGCTCATCAATTGATAAGTAGGAGGTTTCTTCCACAGTGTGTCAAAGTATGATATTGCTATCAGGATTCATCCGTGTAGTTTTCAAGTCAAACTCATTGACCCATGATTCATGAGTAGTGGTTCACAAGAACCCATCTCTCATAAGGCACAACAATTGTTGAAGGTTTTGCAAATGGGGTAGCAAGCTAAGTGGGCTTAACCTTGGGGGAAACTCCGTGGTTAAGCGCACTTGAGCTGGAGCAGTACTAGGATGGGTGACCTCCCGAGACGGACCAATGCTTCATCTCTATGAGCATCACCTAGATACAATGAGTGCTAATTGGACCACTACTCATGAATCATGGGTCAATGAGTTTGACTCAAAAACTACACGATTGAATCCTAATAGCAATATCATAATTTGACACGTTGTGGAAGAAACCTCCTACTTATCAGTTTTAGATTCATCATTATTTTCAATAGGGGGAAGTGTTTTTATGACAGATGTATGATGGTGGCAGCCTTCAGCCTTGCGTGTATGGGTTTTTTTTTTATTTGTCTTGAGTTTTGCACCAACGTTTACCATAAGCCATATAAATTTAAATCCGACTATAACAATTTAAACTAAAACAGGACTGGGCATAGATAAAAAAATTTAAGGCTGAGTGTCCAAACAAAGCAGTACACATATATCTAAAAATAAAATAAATGGGTGCAATGATATCTAAATCAACTCCCTTGAAAGTTTAATAAATGTCATTATTATTATTTCTAAGGAGGCAGTGATTAAATGAATGAAAATAATGCAAGTCGCCTCCTCTGTGTTCCTCTCCGAGCCTTATTGGTTGAATGTTATATGTATGCTATGAAAAAAAGAAAAAAACAAGAAGATTTAATGCTATGCTGATACTTCTAGTTTTTAAATCATGCTAGTTTCTAGTTTTGGTTGATTTCTTGATATTGTTGTAGCTGCTGCAGTTGTTTGTATGTATTATGTATTGCTGTAAATACTTTTTGCTTCTTTCAATATATATATATATATAAAAAAAACCCAGAATGTTATGGAATAAGCAAATGATAAATTCTAAGTGATTGTTAGATGCACCATTATTATCAGGCTCAACTTCAAATGGAAGCACTAGAATATAAGTCTTAGAAATAAATACTCACCTAAACATTAATAATGGTAATAGAAATGATGGGACACCCTTCATAATGCAGCAAAGAGGCGACGTGCTGCTCCATAAGGATAGAGTAAGCACAGCCAGAAGTTATGGCTGAGTAGACTTGGGCTGGGCGCCAAAGGATTTAGAGGTGACAGATAATAAAAAAATAATAATGATTACTATTAGAGTGATTGTCATAATTATATACAATGCTTAGTTTTACTTCATTTTCTTACCAACTTCAAATAAATGTTCTACAGACAATTTAAGTTTGTCAAAGTTGTCATTAATAAAAGAAAACAACAGTACATGGCCATGTCAGACGTATGGCCTCCAATATAGTAGCTGCGTAGAAACTAGGGCGAATTTAGGGAGATGTTAAAACCCACCAATTTAATTTTCTGAACGTTGGGCATAATAAATTATTGTTTCCTTCGCAGTTCCAAAGATGCTATGCATGCTGGAAATTAATGCGAAAGACGGTGAATGAAAGGGGTATTAAGTTTGCCTTCCAGCAGTAAAAGTCTGGCACTTCAGCAAGAAATTGAAAATGGGAATCAGACATAATTTAAATTACTGTAGAATAATTCAGTAATGTCAACATTAATTTCAGTTATTCAGCCTTCCCCGTGTGAGTATGAATGTAAATAAATAGTGGTGATAAGCAGTGCTCAATTTGGGGCAAGCTTAAAAAAAAAATTATTCTACGTAATTTTCGTGCCTATGCTGGAGTAAACTAGCAATTGCACCTTAGTGTGCAATGGGTACGTCAAAGAAGTGTGGAAGGTCAATCAGGGTAAATTTTGATTTATTTTTGTAGTATATAAAATTATAATAATTATTAATTATAAATTTTAATTATTTTATATAATTAATAGTTTTGTTTAAAAGTATAATAATATATATAATTAAATTATTTATAATTGATGATGTGAATCTGAAATTTGAGTTATAAGTTGGGTCTTGTCAAGTAAATTGTTGTAAAAAATAAGTGATTCTAATGATCACGTATGATTGTGAGAGGCACAAAATTAATATGCTCAACCATTGAATCTTTTCCCTCAAATATTTGCAAATTATAGATTTTAACATTTTAAATATCTCTATATAATTAATTTATTGTGCTATTTATTAATACCAATTTTGATAGTTTTTGGGCCTTCACATTTGAAACGATTTTAAAATCTTTAGAAACTCACCATTTAAAGTGCCTAAGAAATAACAGATAAATTAGAAATAGATCAAGTTTATAAAACATAAAAAAAGAAAATTAAAATGGAACAAAAGTAAAGAGATTATATATTAACATATATAACACTTATTTGATATGCAGGTGATTCCCACGCCAAACGAAAATATTGTATTGTGGTGGTGTAAGTATTAGGTGAGATTGAAGGCAGCAGTAAATACCATGCCAAGTTTTGCAGTAACGTTTTTTTCTTCAACGTACTCTGCAAGATATCTCTGTGCATGTCTGACAGTGAAAAAGGCTATATGAAATTGACTCCAACGGTGACGATCAGTCTGATAGTCTCCCGAGGCTTGTTACACCATTGATTGTAAAGGGAACGCAAAAACTTGCGAAAAATGATAAACGGCTGAGATAAACATACTCTGAAACCCTCGTCGAAACCTTATTTTTAGGTTGCAGCTCGCCAAATTGCCAGAGAAGTGAAAGGTCAATATCAACAAGGAAGAGTTTGGAGGAGTGGAAGGAAAGCAGCGAAAAAACGGCGGAAAACAATCGGAAAAATGGCAAAAAATGATGAACAGCTGAGATTCGTATAACTGCATTGCAGTGTGTCTGCGTAACTATTAACCATTGGTAGTGAAAAACAGCTTGGCCATTTCAAAATAGGATACACCTTCGGTGTAATAACATATTTACCTATCATTTGTTTTTACCAAACTCCAAGGGAACTTATAGGTTAATTGTAATATATTATTTTAAATGTTAAATACATTAGTATGAAGAGACAATATTAATACTATAGATATGAGAATTTATTAGTATTAATGTTAGCTATACGAATATAATATATTAGTATGTTATTTAAGGGTAATATGTTGCAATAGAGATAAAAATAATAATTATGCTAGTATCAAAGTAAAATAAATAATAAGAATGTAAAAATACCTTTATATATGTTCATATAAAATTTAAATATACGAACATATATATGTTTATTTTTTTATAGTATCACAAATATTTTCAAAGATTTACATTTATATTATTAATTGTGATAGCTATATTCCTACAACAAGTGGTGTTATTGATGCACTTGATAATAGCAAATAAATTCACTATCTTTAATAATAGGAGATTTTAATAACAAGACATTATTCAGAACCATGTCCATCTTGCATGTTCTAACAAGTTAGAAAATATCCTTCTTATTATATTCTAAAAAAAATATGGTTTAGTTGATAGATTATTCTAACGTATAAAGTAATGTAAATCTATTATCCACTATTACATTTAACACTTCTAGATTTTATATTTTGACACCTTACTTTGTTCTTATCCTAATCTATAAAATTATGATTAACACCAATGTTAATGAGTATTGTAACCATTTATTCTAATTGAACCTCATGGATGTGAAGGTCTTTTCTTGTGAGAGTATGAGCATGTCAATTTTCAATCTGGTTACTAAATAAGACAAATGATTTAAAATTTAGTAGGGCTAATATAAAGGAAAGATTTGCGTAAGCCTAAGTGCCCCTACCTAGTGATACTATGAGGGAAAATCTCTTATCATTGGGAGACCAAAACAAATGAATTTCAATGATGGCATCTTAAGAAAAGCAATAAGCTATTTGGATGGGATCCTAGAAAAGATGCTATTGCCTCAAGGAAAAGTAAAAGTTTAAAGTTGGTCATCAATTAAAACATGACTAAGAAAACCATCCAATTGGATACATGCAACTAATTAAATTATGTATCGTGCATTAATCTATATAATCTTATCAAATAATGTTATACTTTAGTAAGTGTGTTGCGTAATGGTGGCTTTTTAAAAATATATTTATTGGTGACATTTGTGTTAGTTCCACATTAAAATGTGGGCATCACAGATAAAGATAGATGAATTAAATAATTACAACAATTATTTATTTAGGAGACAGTGCATGAATAATTAAATAATTAAAAATAATTATTTAATTATAGAAGAAGAGAGGGAGATAAATAATTAAGAATAATTATTTAATGATAGATGAGAAGAGGGGATAAATAATTAAATAATTGAAAATAATTATTTAATAATAGAAGAAAAGATATGATAAATAATTAAATAATTGAAAATAATTATTTAATTATAGATGAAAAGAAGGTAATTAGTGATGTAATTAAATAAATAAGATTTGTTTAATTAATTTGAGAAGAATAAAGATAAAATGAATTAATTAAAGTTAATAGAAGAACATGGTATTAAGAAATAATTAAATTATTTTAAATTATTTAATCATGTAGGAAAGATGCCAATTAGTGTAAAAATGTTGCTCGCAAGCTTAGGATATTTTTTAGTGTCTACAGTATTTACCTTGGCTTTGTGCTTCAATTTCTTCTTATATAGTTAAGTATTTGACATGTGATGGGAGACAATCATTGCTATACATAGATCATTTCAAACTATTAAGTCATCTACACCATAATAGGCATGTAAATGTTCCTAATTTCTTGTATAATTGGTTAATGAGAATATCTTCTGAATACAAGAGGAAACAAACAACTCAACATTGTCTCAATTTTGCTTAGTTACATTGTTGGTAAAGAGGAGTCTTAGGGTTTAGTTTCTAAATGTTTCTTGGGAAAACTTTCTAAATTGTAGCAATATCAACAATATCCTTCAAATGCCTAATAAGGTAAATAGAGGCCAAGAACAAATAATAGATGAGCCTTTTGTTGCTCCTAAGGGAAAAATACCCTCTGGTTCCCTTGTTGTAACACCTAGCTACAGCATGGAGGAACCAGAAGAGGAGGGCTTTTAGGAAACCCAGTCTATAGATGAGTAGCCACAACATAAGGCAATCAGGAAACCCTTGTTTCTAAGAGACCACAAAGAGCTTAAAAGAGCAATAATGAAACCTCTAGCTCTACACCTATCAAGGGGTAGAAGAAGGAAAAGAAAGCAAAGAAGGGAAAATTAGGGATTCTACCTTCTGCACCTGCAAGGGAGTAGGAGAGGCCCACAAAATCTAAGAGGAATTCACAACGCATAAAGAAGGAGACCATGAGAGGATCAATTAAAAATCAAGAAGAATAGGTTGTAATAGAAGGAACAAAAGAAAAATAGGAAGAAGATGTTGTGATGGTAGAAATAGATAAAAATTCAAAAGGGAATACCCCAATCCTGAATTGTAAGGATAGATAAAAATTCAAAGGGGAATTCCCCTGGTGATAAAATGAAACCACCAATTGTACAACCATCATATTTTTCTAGCACTTTTGAATTAGATTCGGAAGATTTTTTTTTAGCTAAGAAGAAAAGGAAAAGGTATCCAAAAAGCCTTGTTTCAAAGGGTTGTGAATACACAAGTGCAATGGGAGATGAGCATTTTTTGGAAAAAGATGAAGAATTTTTTATTGAAGAAAGAAATATTAGTAAGGAATTGTGAGAAGCAATGGAAAGAATAAAAAAGTTGGAAGAATTGATAAAGACACACAAACAAAATGGCAGTGAGAGGGATGCTAGAATTAAAGAATTGGAGGAGAAGCTCTATAAGTTTGAGCATGGGTCAAAATTAGAGATACTAGCATAGCTATGTATGGTAGAAGCAGAAGGCAAAGAACCAGTATCCCAAGGACCAATTTCTCAGATCAAAAACCCCATTGGGCCAACTGTAGTGTCCATAGGTGTGGAGCTTTGGAGAAAGACATAGGAACTCTCCCAAAAAGAAAAGAATGGGCAAAGGGAGAAAAATGAAATTATTTCCAATCACACCAGGGCATTGGAGAAACAAGAAATAGAAGTGAAAAGATTAAAGGTGAAAATTGAAAAGATGGTAGACAAAATTGGACAATTCATGAAGTGCAATTCACCTGTTAGGGTTTTTGCAAGATTTTTTTTGTGTTTTCAGTTTAGCCAATTAATTAGCGATCTTATAGAAATTAACAAAAAATTCTTATTTTTAGAAACTTTTCATGATTGCACACCAAGAATGTAGGATCAGTTATGTGAATTCTACCTACACAATTATATTCCCTCACATGAAACTATCTGGAATCCTTCAATTTTTATAAGAGGTCTACAAATCAAAGCTCTGGGCTCTTATATTAGAAATGAACAACAAAGGGGCAAAATTTTACAAGAATAAAATGAAAAGGACAAATCTATTGCTTTACGACTCATAAAAGAATTAGCGGATCCCAATGTAGTCATAGACCATTGGTTAGAAATTTTGGATTACAAAGGAGTGGGAAGGAAGATAATGAATATCAGAGAAAAGAATTATGTGAGGATGAAGAGATTAGCTATAGGACCTATTAATGAATCCTTCAAGTTTGTGCATAAAAGATAGGGAGAGCTAACACATGAGCTAAAGAGAAAGGAGCCACACTCCCTTTATAATTTTATATCCATCATCTGAAGGTCTCATAAGTACATAGACATTGCAAGGGGAACTAGAATTAAATTGTTTTTACTCATATTTAATCCACCTATTCTTCTCTTTCGAGTACCACATTGGACAGGGAAGAAACATGGGGAGGAAGAAGTAGCAAAAAATACAATATTGGAAAATATATCAGATCAAAGAGGCTATTATCTAAAGCAGAAGAAGGGAGTTGACATTATAGTTGATCTTGGGGAGATAACCCTATAGTATAACCTTTGGTCTTAAAATTTTCTTGAGGACAAGCAAATACTTCAGTTGGGGGAAAATGATGGGTTTAGATAATGGCTAGTTTTTCCTTAGTTTATGCTTTTATCGGTTTATTTGCTAAGTTTCACAAACATTTCTAACACTTCATATATCTTTCATATTCCTTCTATGCACTTTGATAGACCCAAATATGTGGGAATATAAATATGATATATTGATATATACTTATGTGGATGTATGATTGTCCATAAGATTTAGTATGTTTTTTTGAACTAATTGTGATTGTTAATGATGTGAATGTCGATAGAAAAACTAACATCTAGAAGACTATAGCCTAAAACAATTGGATTTACAGCCCGCAACAAAGCACTATGGACGGTTGTAGGGGAGAAGCTAGAATAATTGGAGAACGACAGTTCTAGAAGGAAGAGAAGGTGGCTATTTTGAATGGTCAACCATGAGTCACCACAATTACACTTTTTATCCACCAATAAGGCAACTAGAAGAAGAATTCTATTCCAAATAGGAGTGACCCGTGATGTGACATTTTTCATGTAACATGTCCTTGTCATGATGGTTAACCATTAGGGGCAAAGTCCTAGTTTGGTTTTTCATCTTCTATTTCATATTTATGGTTTTTTGTTTCAAAGACTTGTCCTCTCCCTATCCTTAAGGGAGAGTGGACGTATGCATTATTTTTTTGTTTTCATTGCTTAAGTGAATAAGACTCCTCTTGAGCCTATATATTGGGATCTATGGTCGAGGAGAAGATCTAGTAGCAGTAGTATCAGTTGTGTGATTATTTTGCAATTAATAGTTAATTATTGTTAGTTTTTGTTATCAAGTTATAATGGATATACTGATGAATGATAAATCTTTAGAGATTCTTGTCAAACTGTAAGAAGTCCAATTTTCATGCAATAAAAGAGTTGATTTTGTTGTCATGACTTGTTGATCTCAAGTAGTGCATATTTGATATCTTCTATGGGCATAGCAACTCGAGCAAGAGCCACTCAGTGTACTGCCAACCCATCTTATTTTCTATTACTATATTAGATGTATTATTGAATTCACTTGAGATAAGTTTTCAATTATGCATGTGAATTTCATAAGTAATACTCTGTACATTGAGTTATTACATCTTGTAATATTACATTGAGTTATTATCTAAGTTAAAAGTCAGAATTTAGAAGTATTGGTTAGTTGCAATTTTAGATTCAATAGTTAGTAGTTATAGTATTGAGTAGCAAGTACTCGTAGCATAAGGAATAGATTTATGTTAACTCCCCTGTTTTGCAATTTCATGCTTTATTTCCTTTTCCAATTTTTATCGTTCTCAATACATGAGTGACTACCTATGTTTCATTGATATAGAGCATAGTTAGGATCCTTGGATGGACATATAGTTCCAGCATTGTCAAAAGCTTATGATCCCTAGTTGATAATTAAATGCAACCTTTTGTGAAGGTTTAGTGAACTATTCAGCTAGGAACCCATCCTTTGAATTGTGTGGGGTGAACCCACATAAGTGGTGAACACTTTTGTGGAGGAAGGGAAAAGTCATTTTTTCCCTCTACACAAAGTGAAGGGGTGCGGCCGAACCAAATTGTTCACTCGAACCCCTTTTTCATGTGAGCGTAAATATTAAAATAAAGGGGTTCGAGCGAACTAGGGTTCGGTCGAACCCCCTTAATAGGGATTTTAAAAAAAAAAAAACCCGTCATTTTCCTGGACCCCATGAATTTTTTTCATTATTTTTAATTGTCTAGGTTCAGTCGAACCTCTTAAATTCGGCCAAACCCCCCTTTTACCCTAGCTTCTCAAAAAATAGGTTTTTTTGGTAAAAAATTATCGTTCGAAGCTCAATTTGAATTTGAAAATGCAGAAAACTTCAGAAACCCAGCTAGATAATGATAGTCCTCGGAATGAGCTATCCGTCGAATATAGTTTTAATATGATTTTCTTTTATTATGTATTTTATTTTTTAGTTTTACTAAACATAGGTTTTTCACTGAAAATCAAAATCTTTGGTATGCACATCTGGAAAAATAACAGATTATCAAAATAAAAATTTTAAAAATACGCTGAGGCTGCTTATTGATGTCCTTGATCCATTAAAAAAAATAAAACTGAATTTTGATTCATACAGAAAAAGTTATGTTGTATACAGTCCACATATGTCTGAATTGCAATTGGTTTGACTTTGAAACTTGATTAAGGAAAAAATATTCAATAAAAAATTATGAGACCAAATGCAAGTGCTAGATATCATAGTTACAAATCTAAATTCGAAAAAATTAGAATTTTATCCTTCATACAAAAAAAGTTATGTTGTATACGGTGAGCGTCACTTTTTTAAAATGTTGATTTCTGAAAAAAACTAGTTTTCGTGGGAGATGGAAAAAAGAGGCAATCTGATTCCAAAAAATTTCAAAATTTTTTTTTTAGAATCTACAGACAAAATGTGATGAAACTCTAGTTTGCATCATTTTCAAATTCCTCACGGTTTAGCCGCTACAAGAGCCCGAAAGTGAAGATTTAGTTAAAAATAATAATTGCAATGTCTAGTTTGCCCAAAAATTGTAAACCACTATTGTGGGATCACCCTGTGTCAACTTGCAAAACACCAAGTTAAACAAACATTAGAAAGGCCTTACATAACCTTCATCTATACTAATGGTGATGTGGAAAAAAATTTACTTAACTCCACTATAGATAAGTAAATATTGGCTTATTTTATGAGAACATTTATATTTAAACAATATCCTAATATAAAGTGTAAATCTATTTTGATAATTATTAAGGATCACCCTCCTAGGTCTTGCAGAACCTGAAGTGCAAAGGACAAAATTGTTTAATCAATCTCTTGTTCATTGGCCAAGTACTTGAAACATTTGAGCATAAGAACTAGAAAATTGTTTAGATAGTTTCAAGAATGAGTTGGGAATTAAAAATAAACCAACACTACTCTTATGAATAAAATTGATCAAGGATCATTTGTGTTCATTGTTTACCTATTGTGCAAATGAATGTTTCTCATATAGCTTTTGTTAAAGTAATGGATTAAATTTATGTTTTCTTATTGACTTCCTGCTTTAGTATCCTAATCACTTAAGTTGCTTACTCATAGCCTTTGTTTCATTTCCCAACTGCCCCCTATTACTACTTTCCCATTCTACATCCTAGCATATTTTAAAAAGGTTTTAATGTAAATTCACATGTTTAAATTCATGACTTAAGCAATATTGTTAACAATGGCCTGCTCAAGACACTGCCACCTTCTCATTATAGTGTGTAGTTCCCTTTGCACAATAATTTATACTGCCCAACACATAGGCAAAATGTGTTATCCTTGTATATTTTAAAAGGCCAACACTTACCAAGTTTTCATTGATATCCTCTACATTGAATTTTATAAGCCAAATATTCTTCCCTCATTCTTAATTGGCATCATCCTACTGGTGTCACAAGTAAGTAGTTAATTTCATGCTCTTGTTAACTATGTAATATTTTATAATTAATATTTTTATTTCATAATTATATGGCATAATATTATGCCTTAGAAAATTATATTTTTTTTATTAAATTACTCCATTGTTTGATCAACATTTGATGGATGGTTGTAATTGAATTCTAGAATGAAATGCTAGACTTGTGAACTCAAACATTTGGAATCACCCTAGAACCATTAGATTTATAAATATCAATGGTTGAGAATTTATTTGAGATGGAACATTGGAATGACACCACCTCTCGCCGAAAGTGATCAATTAATTAAAGCTACAAAAATATAGGATAACTATTGAATTTAGTTTGAAGTATCAGTACAAATTTGTAATGTACTAATTGTGTAGTTCGAAGGTAACACGTTTCATTCACTTTAATATTCAAGAAATAAAAGTAAACTTACTACTACTAAGTGATTTTATTTTGAAGTGAGAGGGTCAGGACACAGGGAGATTTCTCATTGTAGTGCACTAGAGAGGTTCTAGGGTCAAACACAACTAATTTTCACCTGTTAGTGTCTTTGTATTTATCTTTGCATGAATCAAATTTTGAGTAAGTGAAAGAAAAAAAATCCTATGTTTTATTGTTTCTTAATTTTTTAATCTTAGAGTTTAGGGTTGAGGGTTCACACTATACAAGCATGTCTACAACCACTACTAGACCAACTATTAGGAAAGGTGAAGCAAAATTAAATAAAAAATAGATTATGTCATTATTGCTTGAAACCCCAAGTTATTTGGATGAATACCATGATATTTATTATCATGTAATCTATGGTAGGCTTATCTCATAGCTTAAATCTTCATGCGATAATAAGGCTCAAATAAAATGAAAACTATCATTAGTAAAATAATACTAGTAATAGTATCACTACACTGTGGATAGTTGAATTGGGGTGCATGATGTTACATGAGGTTTTTCCTTTCCTAGAATTTATCATGCTCTACGCCCACAATTATGATGATAACAAAAAGGTAATTGTTAATAAAGATAGCAAAGAAGAAATTTTACCTGTTACTGCATAATAATTTGGAAATGTGTTGGGGTTTACAACCAAAGATTTTGGAAATGTCCACATTGACCTGAAAAACCTTGCTAGTAATTATAATTCAGTCAATCAAGAGTCCAAAAATTATTTTCTAAATAAAATAGAAGTGGATAGTAACTTATTCAAAGATAATCATAAGCCTCCTTATAAATTGGAAACTTTAAACCATTTGTTCAAGATAATATTTCCATGCTAGCATTTTACCTCAAATTGGATAGAAATCAAGAAGTGGGTGCAAGCCTCCTTGAAATGGTATATAATATACATTATGTTACTCAACCTGTCAAACATATATTTCTTGAGAACATTGTAGAATCCATGCAAAAAAAATTAATGATTAAAGGAGGTTCCACTAAGACATTTAGGTTCGCAACCTACTTGTGCTATCTATTTCTATGCAAATTTAATGGAACATTTCTAGCCAACAAGCTTCAGATTCAGACCTATACAAATTTTGAGGCAAAAATAATGGATCCAATATATGATTGAACCACTAAGATAAGGATTCATGGTACTCAAAGGAAAAATAATCATTTTGTAGGGTAATTTTGGCTCCATTGTATCAATCAATTACAAATGCTCCAATGCCTAGATTGTTTGAGTCTTGTAGAGATTACATTCATCTGAGATCATAAATAAATTGGCTGACCAGTAGTTCATGGAAAAATATATTGTGCTAATATTTTATGGATTGAGAGTAGAGCCCTACAATCTTCCAATACATGTGACAGAGAGGGTTTTCACATTGTAATATGTATGCTAGATGGAGGGTATAGATCAACTATACTTTTTCAGTCAACAAAAGAAGAGCATATTCCTTTTTTTCTTTTTTCATGTGCAGGGTTCACATTCGAGAGAAAAGAATTCACTATGGCACATGAAATTTTGAAAAAAGTTGATGTTGGCTCTCACTAGCAGTATGACCCATGTTACGTCATTAAAGCAAGGCTTGTGGCCAATAAGAACACGACAAGTAGAATCCAACATGAAAGTAAACCTTTGCTTGAAATATTGAAAAACTAAAATTATTGGGATGAGGTCAAAAAAGTAATGGAGGAAACTACTATTTAGAAAGGTATTTTTAAAAATAATTATCAGCAAAAATAATGGTATTATACCAACAGAGAGAAGCAGAGAAGCAAATTAGAAGGTACAATATTTTTTATGAAAAATGTGGTTGACCATCTACTTCAATAAAAATACCAAATTAAGAAGGGCTTGTAGAGAAGAAAGTTGGACACAATAAAAAATTACTACCTTTTGGTCTATGAGGAAAGATCTAGGCGAACCAAAAACTAGTGTAGTGTTTCAAGAGATCCCAAAAGATTATAAGCTTCACAATTTTTAGAATAAAGAGTGTCCCTCTGAAGTTCAAGAAACTGATGATGAATCTAATTATAGGGAAGAACAAAGTGTAAAATATGCAATCAAGTTCAAACATGGTTTAAGTGAGAGCACAAAACAAACATATACTTCAAGAGCAACCATAGCTGAAAAAATGGGTAATGAAGGTGGTGGTTTGGGATCCAAAGGAAAAGGTATTTGGGTGCAAATAGAGGTAGGCCATGGAAAACCTAGTGATTTTCAAGGAATTAGAGTTGATAAAAAATCCCAAGGGAATACAAGGATAGGAGAAACAATTCATTTTGTTACAGCTTTAAATCCTAATGGTCAAATACAATCACAACCAGGATATGGTGGAGAATCTAGTGCAACTGGCGTTGCCCCTAGTGGTGACGGTATGGGTAGTAGTACTATTAGTGGTCAACATGTACTGCTACAACAATAAATTACATACTAGAAGCCAATACTATAAGATAGTACGCAAACAGCCAGTGATCAAGGCATTTGAAGAAGAAAAGGATTATGACAGGTCCAAGTCCAACTACCAGTACCACTACCTTAATTTCCACCCCAAAGGATTTATTTCTAGGAACTCCTCCAATTGTTAATGTGATTACAACATCAATCTCTAATCCTCAGCCTTAGACTCAAATAATTAGAGATGTTCCATCACTGCAAGTACTCCTTCGCTATTCAAGCATTTGATTATGTCTACAGTCCCAAGTTTTGATTGCAATGTTGACTTTAGAAAGAAATTAGAAATGTATAAAAGACAAAGGAGGAAAATGATAAAGAGTAAACCTACTGTAATTTTAGAGCCTACAAAAACTAGGGTATTACCCACATTTGACCCAAATACAGAAACCATGGAGTACATGTTCCCAAAGTTTAAAATAAATTAGAAAATTAGATGCATTGATTTGAATTTGAGGTGAGAAGTATCCAAATGGATTTTTTTATTTAAAATTTTTGACAAAAAATAATGTATCAAAAAAGAATAATGAAGTGGTATACACATTATTGCTAAAGCAAGAGAGAAAAAATAGGTTGTAGATTCAAATAGAAAATTTACAAGTAGACCTAGCAAATGAGAAAGAAAAGAGGAAAGTAGCAGGTAACAAGAGCAATGAATTAGAAAAAATAATTAAAAAATTATCTCTACATATACAAGCAAAGAGGATGAACAAACATAGGTGGAGTTTAAATTAAAGGAACCGAAGCAAAGGTTAGATGAGAGAATCAAGAAATATGATGATGAAAAGGCTACTTCAAAAAATTTATAAAAAAAATTGGAAAAAGTCATTGACTTGAAAAATAAATTAAAATTCAATCTGGAAGAACAAAAATAAAATGTAAGACATTGGGAACAAAAAATAGAGGAATAGAGAAAAACCAATTAAATATTGGTGGCATAGTTGAGGGAAGCACAAAATGAAATAAACTCTTGTCGAAATAAGTTAACTGCATTTTATAGAGAAACAATGAGGGGTATGAAACAAAAGATTTGGGAGGAAATAATGCAGAGTATTTATCATTTGTGTGAATTGTTTCAATTGATTGATTCTCTAACTGTACATAATATGAAGCTCAAAAAATATATAGTTGACAACATAAATATGATTTCAAAAGAGAAAATTAAAAATCAAATTTTGTAAATAGTCTACAAAGTCAGTGACAATGAATTGAAATCCAAAGGAATTCATGATCAGATTGATTCCTCAATAAAGGCATCATCTATCATTCAAAAGTGTTTGAAAATACGTGAAACTAAGGAATTTTTGGATCAATATGCAAAAAAATGAAGAATTTGGATAAAAAGATAAAGAACTTGATAGAGCTTGGTTTTCCCTTAGCTTTTGACACAACAAAGTGATTCATTGGAAATGATTCTTTCAAAAAGAAGATGGAGGATAGAAGGAATATTAATTTGGACCAGTTTCCTTAGAACCCAGATGAGGCAAACTATTTGGATTCCATCAAACCATTGATAATCTTGAATGAAACTTTGATTGAAACATTCAAGTCAAGTTCCAATTTCAATTATGAATTGTTAAAAAAAAATTAATTCAGACACTATCAATTAGACCAAATTATACATACATCAAATGAATAGTGGAGAACACTACAAAATCTAATAGAATGATTTGATAATATGAGTTTCCAATTCAGCTCTATGTAGAGTTGTTTTTGAGAAAAAAATTGTATTACCTCTATGTATTCCTTCATTTGAAAATCAATACAAAACTCAAATTCATTAATGTGTTTAAATTATCAATTTATCTGTATTATTTATTTTCTCAATTCAAAAAAACTTTGGTTTCTACTATTAGATACACATTATGATTAAATGATTGCTAATGTTGTATATGCTATTTTTGTTATTAAGCATTGAGTTGAATCATTGAAACTTATCAGTATGACACAATAAAATATGAAATTATTAATAATATATTAATTAATAAATGGAAATTAAAAATTGTGTTTAATAACTAATTAACCAATTTGAAAATAATGTTTAAAATTTAGATTCTACATTGGAACAGTGGAAATAATTGTACATTAATTTATTCAATCTGATTCATGAAATACAATATAAAATATCATCAACAACAATTTGGAAAATGATTCATAAAATGCAACACAAATACTTAGAAACTACTAAATCCATTGTATTTACCAATTCACCTCCTGGTCCATACTCTAACAATGAGATTGAGAGTCGTCTTGATTTGAGTTTGGTCTTCATTTTCTTTGTCATGTATATGCCCGCTTAACTGCGTCTCAAGTTCAACATTCATTATGTCACTATTATTTGTTCTACTACCACTAACGAACTTGAAGTGTTGTACAACCATCTTCTTTCACATATGGACTTTCAGATTGTGAGTTCCCTTTCAAAATTAAAACTTCAAATATCATACCTAGTTGTATACATCCTCAGGTAATTTTTCAAATTCTTGTCTAGTTTATTTTTTATCTTTGATTTTAAAAATTCCAATACATTGAAAAATCTCTCATCCTCTATGGGCCCCAATATCATGGATTAACATAAATCAACAAGTTTGAAATATTATGATAATGAATCACACAATATTTCACCCTAACCTAAGGTTTCCCAAATCCTTGTTATTGATCCCGCTTGCATGGGATTCTCCATGGTAGTCAAACTATTCAATCATAATTGTTGCAATATGGTTAGATTTGTCTCTAACCTTAGTTACATTTATAATTCCTTTTATTTTTTGTCCATTATATTATGAACTTTTCAAAAAATATTTAGCCAAGGTAACTATATTCTTATAAAAATAGTCTAGTTAACGTGGCCTAGGAGCCAAAATTGACGATACACAATAGACATGGTTTCAAGTAGTTCATCTCAAGGAATCATTCTAGAATCTTCGAGTAAAGAGATCTTGCAATAATTTTTAAATTACTACTTATAAATTTAACAATGTTGTTAAAATATTTCTTTGTAACTGAAGATTCTTTAGTAGAGCTCCTGACCATCATAGAATAGTGCATTGGTATCTCAAATCCATGTAAAAAGACACATAACTCCCCACTTGCATTAAATTGTGAAAAAAAATCAAGATTGTTCAAATTTGTAATTCACTGCCAGCTTAGAATTTTGGACTTCTAAATGGATAATCTGATAGATATAAATTATCGAGGGTATTGCATGTCATTCTATGTAGTTTACTATATTCATAAATATACATAGTTCTTTCTTGGGCTATTTTCATAAGATTGTTCATTCCATCCATCATGGGGAGAAGACCAGATAAAGTTAAGAGTGTCTTTATATCACTTAACCTACATGTAAGAGGTCAGAAGCATGGTCTACTATGTGGTGATGTTCGTACATTACTCCAATCAAGGATTGGTATTCTGAAAAAACTCATTGTGTTGGTCCATGTAAGGAGATCTATCTAGTGTCAACAACCTTAAGAAAATTGTTTCTTGTTGTTTTTCCCTCAACAAAATTTTGAAATTCTACAAACCCTATGATAATTCGATAGAAGTGTGAGTAGAGCTCGTGAACTAGATTTTGAACTTTTGATACTAAAGGAAACTTTCTTACAGTTTTAAATGCTAAAGTCATTATGTGGGTCATGGAAGGAATGGAAATCATGTATAGTGAATATGTAGTTTGTAACTTTACACAAAGACCTTTCCCATGACCTTGCATCACTGAAGTTCCACGGCTCCTACACACACCAACTTTTTGGTAATTGTGAAGTCATCCATACCTAGACAATTTCACTCAAAGATTTCTTAACTAGTTCAAATAGATTTTGCAATTTCAAACTCTCCTTCATTTTATGAACACAAAGTAGATGAGGTTGGTAGAAATTTTTGTGTATAGTATACACATGTATACATACCCAAGAAGTATTATCTATTGCAGTAGCTTCATCTAAAAATAATGCAATGAAGGTTGACTCTTTTATTTTTTTCCTATAAATCTTATTTTTCCACCTTAGCAAGACAACTTACTCATTCACATCTAGAGTTTATTGACTAATGTGTGCTAGGAAAGTTAAGAAAACCCAAAAAAGATAATAAATTATTATATTCTAGGTAGTCTATCATAGGACGCCCTCTAGACAAAATATGAAAAACAACACTCAACTGAACTATTTTTTCTAGTTGTGCTCCTACCATTATCTTTCCAAATTGAGCTTCAATTGAACCTCTAGGTTCAACAAGCTTCTCCATTATTTGCATATACTCATCATGTTCTAGGGAATTCTTAACATGAAGACATTTTTCCTTTGATTTCTATCTTATTACTAACTTTTCCTTTTCATCTATGATTTATTTTTCATAAACTTTATTGATATGCTTTTTTGTAGTGTCAAGTTTTAGCTGAAACTTATTGTCCCTTTTATATTTCCAATTACAAATATTACACTTGCATTTTATTTGTGGTTAATATTTGTTTACATTCTCCAAAGGTTCAATGAATGGGTAATTTGACACCCAAACAGTCTGAAATTCCTTGACATATCCCACTCACGCCTCATTTTGTATTTAGCTTTTATTTTCCTCTTCCTTGTAGTAACATCATCTAAGGCATTGAAATTATCATCCAGGTCAATTAACTCATTCTAGCTACCCTGGGTATCCATTGGAACATCTTCTGCGACATTGTTATTGTCATCTTACTCAATTAACTCATTATGATCTTCCTCTGAGTTATTGCCTTCTTCATTAAAATTTGGTGCAAGAGTTGATGATGTAGTTTCATCTTGATCTGATGGAACATAAACATTGCCAAAGTATGAATTTATGATAACTCTATGTTTTGGGCTTTTTTATGGCCTCCTTTAACCACCTTGAGGAGTCTTACTCTTGTTCCTACTCAACATATCTCATGATATAAAAGCTACCAAAAAATGTCTTCTTATTTAAGAAAGAGTCATAGAATATAGATCCCATTCCCTACTCAATATCATCTTTAAGATTGAATCAAGAATGGCAAAGAGATAAATAATATCATAACACTATGAAGAAATAATCACTTACCTTTAGGTTTTCAGTGACTCACTATTCGTTAATGCAACAATGCCTCTAGTTGTAATTTTATAACTTACTTATGATCAAGATTCCAAATTGAAAGCTCACAAGTTCAGGGCTGAACAAAATGTGTAAAAATAAGTCAGAGTTTTGATTGTATTTATATGAATCCATATTTAGTGAATTCCATGGGATTTTTAAACAGTATAATAAAACTTTAGCGAATACCGCATGATTATACAACAATACATTTAAACGTTAGTTGAATCAAACCTCTACAAAACACTACATTGTA
This sequence comes from Sequoiadendron giganteum, assembly GCA_007115665.2. Classification (NCBI taxonomy): domain Eukaryota; kingdom Viridiplantae; phylum Streptophyta; class Pinopsida; order Cupressales; family Cupressaceae; genus Sequoiadendron; species Sequoiadendron giganteum. Next base: position 323,205,873 of record CM021101.1, on the reverse strand, counting down.
ATTTTCAAGACGTTTATGGGCCTATGGTCAGCATGGAGTTATCATATTATTGGTGAAATGGGTCCTCATATGCAATTATTTTTTAATGTAATTGGTGAAATGTATCCAAAAATGTAATTATTTTTTAATGTTATTAGCGAAATGGGTCCTCATATGTAATTATTTATAAATTTTATTGGTGAATGGGTTCTCACACATAGTGAATATATAATGTTATTGGTGAAATGTGTCCTAATACACAATGTCATTTTAATAGTATTAAAAAATATGTGGATGATTTAATACATGATTCCGAGATTCGAAGAGAAAATATTAGTTAGAACATTGGAAACATGTAGTGTTACAACAAAATTATTAATTACATATGCCTCATAAAATAAATTGATGATGAATTTAAATGCATTGGATCAATAATTCATAAAATTCAATCGATTTGGCCACCTTGTTGGTTGCAATATATTCTCTAATTTTAAATTGGCTGATATGAACTATTCACCAATTGGTGAAGATTCACCACTAAAAAAATACTTGTCTATCGGGCTATTAAACTTCCCTATCTATTCATACCATTTTTCTATTTTGTACCTTTATTCCCTCTTCCTTTGGGGCTTCAAAGTTTCTCATACCACCATAATTCTCTATCAAAACCCCAATCCTTCATAAAAAATTGTTAGGGATTCAAACTTCCCCATGTTGATTGGCATGCCTCACCTTCAAACCCTAACACCCAAAATTCAACTCCCCAACCTCTTTCCACTATTCATCCTCACCTACCTCACTACACATTTGAAGCTTCATTAAGCCTATAATGATGACATGTCTTCTAGAAGAGCATCCACCAACACAAACATGGTATTCAAGGATGAGGATGTGGATAATTGTGTACCTCTAGCTATGCAAAAAGGGAAGACTCATTCGATCACCATTAATACAGTAGCTAGGATTTCAAATCCTAAGGGACCCCTTGCTATTATTATTGGGGATTATTGCAATTCATAGAGGATATTCTTGCATGCCTCCCAAGAAAATTTTTGCACAAGTACAGGCGATCCCAAATCCAATTCAAAGGATAATGGTGCTTGATAGGTACAAGTAGTCCATGACGCATGTCGACCTTGAGTGGGAAGCTATTGTTACAAATTTCCATACTATTTGTAAGAGAGGGGGACCAACCATGTTCAAGGCTCAGGGTCACAGAGAGCCAAGAGTAGAAGACTGCCCTAACTTACCTCAATCTAAAGGGGTGTTTCAAAGAAGGGACAAGAATGATGAGGATTATAAGGTCTTGCAACCACTCTTCAAACCTTAAACCAATTTTGAGGGTAGGTGAGCTAGTTTTTGGGTTCAACACTATACCTAAGGTAGCTCTTTGCCCGAGGATGGAAGTGCAATTCCAGGACAACAATGCGACACCCTGATGTCTCTCAGGTGCGCTAGTGTCCGTACGACTAGAGGATCGAAAGTACAATGAGAACTACCAAAAAGCGAGCTGACAACCTAGCTAATGGTTTTTAAGGGAACAAAACAATACTATGAAATAAGAGACATACAATCGAATATGATAAAGCAAATAGATTAAAGCTAGGGTGACAAAATTGATCTCACAAAAGAGCTCGTTCACTAGCTAGCTCAAACTGCACATCCACCTACACACAAGAAAGAGGAAAATTGTTGGGGGGTTGTATAGGGGAGTGCCTTAGTTAGACCCTCATTTTGGTGTTTCCACCTCCATGGAAAATTAAGATAGCAACTGCAAAGAAAAGTATGATAAAGGAAGAATGAAAGTAAAGAACACAATAACACTATAAAACAATATTGTAATAATCAACCAAATCGTAGAGGAGAAGAGTGAAAATTCTTACCACTATTGGATGTTGTGGTTGCATTGCTAATATGTGGTTGTCATTGATGTCAACACTATTAGCATAAATGTTTTTAAGATTGTATATGTCAAGGCTATTGATAAAATTGTAATAAAATATGTTTCAGGATGTTTGTGAAGCAGTGAAGATCAGTGTGTTGGAAAGTTCAGTATGTTGATGTTGAGATGTTGTGGATTAAAGGGTTTTTTATCAAGCCTATCTAGTTTCTACTCTGTAAGTTTCAGAGGTGTGCATGAAGATTTGAGCAAGTTATGAGTTTCTGTATTTTGATAGTTATTTTTGTACTGAAAATGGTGTTCACAAAAGAAGATAATGTGTTTCTGGTAATCTAATTTGTTGTGTATGTTCTTGAAGTGTTTGTGAATGTTTCTAGATCATTTTATATCTATGTTGCACGTTTGCATCGATCATTGTGCTTGCGATATGAGATTTTCTCTCACGTGTTCATGTTTTTCATGTTCATGGCCGACAGGGTGATTGAAGCGTGTTGTGGATCTCCGAGGGAGAATATTTGAAGGTGTTTTGTGTTGGAGGACATTGTTTTAGGTCTCTACTATGTTGTGGCTAGCCTTGGTTGATGTGCATCAATAATCTTTATTGTTTTGGGTCGACAAATTGCATTCATTCTATTATTTTGTTGAAGCTGACATGAAGCAATGTAATTTTTTGTTGCAGATATATTTAAGTGATTGTTTTCTTCATTTGAGATGTGGTGGAAAAGTGTGAAAGGTAGAGAGGTGTGAAGTATGTGAATGCTATGTGCTAATAAGGTTTAGATCATTCGAAAGCAGAGCAGAGTGTGAAGAAGAGTGAAGAAGAGTGAAGAAGTGTTCATGTACTTAACCGAAACTGTACTCAGGCATTGGTAGATGCTACTTTCTCAGTTCAAGTTCTTCAGATGGATTTAATCTGAAATTTTTATGTAAGACAGTGAGTCTTCCTTTGAGTAGTGAGCTCTAGGTAGTGTGCCTAAATGCATGCGCATTCCTTATTCATTTTCTTATACTTCTAACAGGGTATAACTTGTGGATTAACCTCCATCATGGTTTTTCCCCTAATAGGGTTTTCACGCAAAAATATCTTGGTGTTATGTGTGTTTCTGATGTGTTGTCAATTCATACTTTCACTATTAATAATTAGATCTGAGTTGATGGAGTGTTGTTGTTGCTGCTATGGAGTGCCAAAGTGTTGCTTGAAGGTTGGAGAGTCCAAGAAGTGAATGCTAGAATATTGCTAGAGGATGAATTGAATGATTGGAGAGAGCAAATGAAGGAATGAAGAGTGTTTTTTGAAGGAAGAATGAGAAAATGGCCATATTCGGGTCGGTTGGTCGAAGAGGAGCATTACAAATTCAACCCCAATAGGAAGTGTAACACCTCTGTTAGCTTCAGACGTAGGAATCTGTCAGGGACGTAAGTGCGTTGTGCGGACGTCTGCACGTTGCACGAGTGTCCTCAATAGTTATTCTTTTGTTGATGCACAAAACAGATGCCAAGTGGAATGAAGACAATAGACTGATGTTGATTTTAGCCTTCAAATTTGGTTTTCTAAGGTGAAGGAGTGTAAAACGGGGATTTGCGTAAGGGGTGCAAATTCGCTCCTATACACTATTTACAAGTGTATTAAGGATTCAAAAGCGTCATGGAATTATTATTAAAAAAAATATTCAAAAACAATAACTAGAACTCGTTATGCATCCTCATATTCAAGTATCCAAATATAAGAATGAAAACCCATGGATATGATAAAGGTAAAAGGAAGAAAACCCAAATATCTCATTCATAAATGATGAAAACCTTTGTTGGATGTTATGTAATATTTTATAATACATAATAGAGTTGCTTAATATCATAAATGCTCTGTAATTCATTTTTTCCTTTTTTTGAGTGTGATTGTAATTGGTTTTTAATTATTTAAGTCTGGAATTTAAATATAACCTTAATATTTGCTAAATACTTGTTCAAAATATTATATTTGACCTAGGAGAGCTTGAATCTAGCAAACTGTGAAGCCTACCATTTTCTTGTGATTTTATTCACACCTGGGAGGCTTAGATTGGATATTGATACTTATAGAGTCACACTTTTTTTTTTTTTGATCATGATCATGGATTGCATGGATATCAACATTATGCCTACACTAGTTTAACTTTCATAAGATCATTGTAATGGTGATAGTTTTGGTTTATTCCTAATATATATTTGAATGATTTTAAGGCATTGCATTTCTTTTCTAATATTGTGATATGATTGTGTATATGGGTCCATTTATGTATGGTGAATATCTATTTAATCTAATTTTAATTTGGTAGTGATAATTTGGTTAAGAATGTTTAAACATGGTAGAATTTATGAAATGATATTATGTGATGAATGTGAGTTGTGTGTCTGTAATTTGACAATAAATTTATATCACAATTAGTGTTGTTTAGTAATAATTATGTGAATTATGAATTTCTTATAGAAGATGATATGTTAAAATATGATTATTTTTTATTTGGATATTGAGGGATATATTGACATTTGATTCAATTGTGCAGGTAATTTTTCTGGCCAATAGGAAAATCTTGGAGGTCCTCTAGAAATCCTTATTATTTTCTTGAAGTGACACCTTGAATTTTAGTCTTGAAGGGACTAAGTTATTCTTTTATATATAAGTTGTAATGTGGGATTAGTGATGTTAATTGTTATTTTTATTTTTTCAATTTATAAAATTGTATGTGTTAGGGAAATGGGGTGAAAGTCATTCTAAGTGGAAAAATTGAATTTGAGCTTAAAAAGTATTTTGAAAGGTTATAAATTACCCTTTTTTTCATTAATTAAGTGAAAATAAGTCCATAGCGTGATACATATGGGATGGATACTTGTTGAGATAAGTTTTAGGATTTGGTCAATATTTTTCCCTATATAATTCATTTGGCAAGAGTGTGACAAAATTTAGCTTCAAATAAAAGGAATTTTGTTTTAACATTACCATTCAATCACCCTCTACTAAGTTTCCATGGGGAATTGTTCCATGTTGCTTTCCCATCCCAAGGTCTCATACATATGTGAGCACATAGGGAGTCATGTGATTCTTTAAGAATTTTGTGATGGGATTAGGAGTAGGAGGCCATGTATCACATTCTCATCTAAGAGGATGACTAGCATGGCATCTATTATTTAGATCCCTCTTGAATAGTTTGAGAGAACTTCTTGATTTATTTTTTCTTCTTGTGGGTAAGAGAGTGGAACCTTGAAAGTTTGAATATTAGAAGAGAGAACTATTAGAAAGGAGTATATATTAAATATCTTTGATAAGGAGCATATCTATCATTTTTGGAAGCCATTAGAAGTAGGATTTGTAATTTTCTTTATAAAATATGTAATAGAATGTGTAGTTATTGTATGTTGCATATATGGACTTGATTTCCTTTATTGAGATTTGTAATATTGTCTTTGTATTTGTGATTGAGAAAGGATTGTTAGGTTAGAAGTGAATCTTTCCCATTTGGGGTTATGGGCCTCTCATGTGTTAGAGTTGAGAGAAGTGCGAACCCTCCCCCAGGAAAAATATGTATTTATTGGGAAGGAATTTTGGTAATGGTTACCTTACATATTTTTCATGTGATGGGAGAAATAGATATCCTTTGTGAACGAATTTTAGTATTGAGTGCTTATGGAAGTTTATGTGTTATTATGTTGGAAGTGATGTATATATTTTTGTTGTGGTTTTGGATATGAGAGAATATTGGGTGATATTATGGAGGATGCTAATATTTGAGGGAGTTGATATTTTGCTTTTTTTTTCCTGATGGGTTAGAGTTGTCCCCTTAAGTCCTATATCTATGAATGCTACCAAGATTTATATGTGATGTTGAAATATATGGGTGTTGTGTCTTTGTGTATGTATCTCTTTTGTTATTTTATAAAATATATGTCTATGAGGACCATCTAGCTTGGAGATGGGCTTGTGAGTAATCCCTATAATTAGGAGGTGAGTAGACCTTAATTGTCATGATTGTAAAGGTTTTATCTTACATATTTTTTGGAGACCAATTTATGAAGACATCTTTCTGAGAAGGATTTTTTAAAATCTTGAAAAATAATCAATTTGAAGCAATAGGGTTATTGTAACAACCTCTTTATGAAAATAAAAGTTTACTATCCTATTTAAATGGTATACTTGTATATGTTGGGAAATATCTTGTGTACAAATTTGTTATCTAGTTGACATGATACAATATAAATAGAGTAAATTGTTCTACCTCTCCTAAAAATCTATCATATTCGGATTTGGTTATCTCCAAAGTCTCAATAGTTGGGCCTCAATCGTGTTGGAGATCAATGTTATATTGTGAATAATTTGTTCAAGGGGTCTACTATGGCTCAAAAACTTCAAACAAGTTTCTTCTCAAATATTTATTTTTCTTTTTATGATCATTTTGTATTTTTCTAATATTTTTTATTTATTATTTATTTTGAAGTTATATCCTTACTTAATTTAAGAGATTGTAAAAAAATGCAAAATAGGTAGGGTTAACAAGAGAGAAAATGAAATGAATTGTTTGATTAAATATTTTTTAATACTTCATGCAATAAAATTTAGGAAATTAATCTCAAACTCACTTTATCAAGATCAAAATTGTTCAATATATGAAAAAAAGTGCAATCTTCAAAGGAATCTAGAGTTAGCAAAAATGCAATCATCAATCATTGTCTTCCACACATAGATCTAATGATAATTTCAAAACTCAATAAATTAGATTTTTTAGTTTAAAATATTCTCAGTCCCCATAGACATTCAACATGTATAGAATTATTTAGAGCACTCTACCTTTTTAGAGACAAAAGACAGTTAAAGAAGATAGATATTTCTTAACTTTAGTGAAAATCCTAACTATTGCAAAAATTAAAATTCTACTAACTATTATTGTCTCAATAAAAGTAAAATATAAAAAGAACCAGCCCTTGTACAATCTTAGATGCCTCCTTTTATAGGAGAAGATAGAAGCTAAAAATATCTAATTATCATGTATTATCTGCAATAAAGAGTTTCATGCATATATTCTTAACTTTAAGATCATATCAAAAACTATATGTCTTACTCCAATTTTTATAAGTTAACACATGCATCACATTATACATGCATATATCTAAACTAAGACTTAACTATTCCTAAAATATATGAACCACTTTATATGCTTAGTGGGACCCATTTTATAGCAAGTCCTTATTGAATTATAAATAAAAGAATAAATCAAATAATAAATTATTCAACATGCTAAAAATAGACTTTGGCTTGGTGTCAAAATTATTCAAATTCAAATTTGTTTTTTTTCTTCTTGGCTTTTCTTATAATCATGTTAGTTGTTTAATTACTTATCCAATTTTATGATTTTTCTCTTCTTGCCTTTGTCTATAATCATGTTAGTTGTTTAATTACTTATCCAATTTTGTATTATTGGGAACATTAAAGAAATCTATTATGAACTCAAAATCCTCATAAATTTTCTATGAAAAATACTATTAGTTGTTCATATCCATTAAATCTTTGTCCAAATTTTTATAATAAAACCTAAGTTGCATCAATTGTTCTATTGAATTTATATCTAATTTATTCCTCAATCCCTCCACTTTTTCTTACCATCTAATGAATCTCTTGTGCTTATTTAGGCTCACATTTTTCATACCGACTAAGTCTAGATTGACTATTATATTTACAAAATCTTAAAAGTTATCCTTAACCCTATTTACCTCTTCTTTTTCTTCATAGATCTTTTGAATGTGCTAGGCAATTAGGTCCCTTCTGAAGGCTATTATTTTGATAGTTTTCTCAACAAAATATGAATTATTTTATCAAGTAAAATACCATTATACTAACTCTTATGGAGACATTATATTTACTTCTCTAATCAAAGGAAGATTTCTCTTATAAAATTGATATTCTTTTCTCATGAGATCTAAAGACTAACCCTTTACTTGATCTAGCTAATAAATTTGTCCAAAAAAATTTACTTCCAAATTCTATCTATTTACAAGATTTAAATAAAAGTGTGTCTATATAATTATGTAAATCTCGTGCCTATTGTTTCATGGCCTATAATGAATCAACTTCACCCATGAAAATCAAAATGGGTGCCTCCATAGGAGTACCTTATTGAGAACTTAGAGGAGTCATTAGATCTTTGATGAAGTCTTTGAGATGTTGTAATTGTTCCTTGAGCTCCTATTTGGTTTCTTAATATTTCATGAATCTTAGCTTGAGAGACTCAATAATTGTATCCAAAGACATAATTTCCTCTTCCCTCCTTTTTTAACCCAATTTGACTTAGGTGACTTGGTAATCCTAAGGATTCATATCTCTAGCATCCTTATTTGTTAGAATTTTGAATAAACACAAGATGCAGGATCAAACAATGAATAAAAACACCTTCCACATAAGAGAGTTGAAAATAATGATTTGTTTATCCCCAACAAGAAAATCTTAAAAATGAACCTCAATAATCTTCAAGGAGATCAAGTGATAATACAATGAGGGTGAGTGCTTTATAGGAGCAACCCTAAATGATAAAGGGATTAGATCATGATAAGTGTTGCCACTTTATGTGATGAGACTGAAAGATCTTATAAAATATCACTTCAATTAACATAAAAAACACTCTTAAGTTTCTCTTAAGTGCGTAGAATGAATTAGACTAATAATCAATTAAATATTAATTAATTATTATCTAATGCATGATTACTCTAACACCTCCCTTTAGATGAAATTAGGGAGCAACTAAACACCCTAAAAATCTAATGCATAATTTAAGTAAATAATGAATGATGGGTCTTGACAAAAAAATGTTTGATGAGGTACCCATGTACAAACAATATAATCTCTCACAACTAAAGAAAAAAGGAGAAAACCTCATGGGAAAAACTCTTCTCCAAAAGAGAGAGAGGTGGATGAAGGATTGAAAAACCTCTAAAATAATGTCTCAAAAATAATAGGAACATGAAGAACATCACACAAGCACAATTGAACTTGTAGAAAACTATCAAATGATGACTAATATAGTACTTAAATAAAGAACCTCATCTGAAATAGATGATGATGAAAATCAAGAAGACAAGAATCTACATGAGTTCCCCAACAATACTACTCGAATCAAATGGAAAACAAAGACAAACACCTGGAAGTCAAAGATACAAATGGCACATGTACCAATAGTGTGAAGAACATTGATCAAGTGAAAATAGGTCACCTCCAGAAACAAGAATACAAGAGTGCCCATATGGTAAATTCTCCATCTCATTGAAATGCATGAGTAACTAGTCGTTGCATCCACCTAGTACATAGGAATAAGAACTAGATACATAGATCACTCAAAAAATGAACCAAGGAAGCATTAGCACCAACAATAAAACCCCCCATAATGTGGAAAGGGAGAGCTAAGACAAGTCCACTAAAATTGTGTGTCACAAAGAAGTGCATAAAGGAGAAACAAGAACACTCGAACATGCACAAAAGAGTACCTGCAAATAAAAGGGTGTGCAAACTAGGTGCACACACATGATGCAAGAATCAATGGGATTCAATGTTGTTGTGGAATGGACACTCACTTGAAAAAGGTGTGATGGAAAAATGAAGGCACTATACACCCTCCCATGACACTTTATAACATAGTGTGCGAGTATAATAAGCACCAAAAGTGCAAAAATCCCCAAAAGCAAGTACAATAATGGAACTTTATCTTAGTGCATCTATAAAAGATAAATTGCATGTAAAAGATGTCTACAATGACCCAATAGGAAAAATATCTAGAAATACATATAGAACAACAAAAAAAAGTCATCTCATGCAAACAAGAAGTTTCTAGGAGCTAAAAAATCCAAGTAATTCACTAGAATGTGAAAACACAAAAAACTAAATAAAATGTACCTAGATAAAGAGCATGGATGGTTGTGAAGAGATCTGAAATATTATTCCAGCATTGCTAAAATCATGAAAAATGGAGAAACGGGTCAAAAGTTGTGAGATTGGTATTAAAACAACACATCTGACTTTGATAGGAGATAAAATGTACCAGCAAAAAAATCTGAAAAAACAACACCATTGGATAGTGCTCAAAACTAGATTTTTGATGATATCGTTTGCCCAATTTCAATAATTAAGAGAAAATTATCATGATTTTCTCAATCTTGCTAAAATTGTAAAAAAAAATAACCCCCACGGGCTAGGCATTGGTTGCCCATGCGACCTTAGGGTGGAAAGGGTTTAAATTTATTTTAAAAATATGTCATACAATACGTGCACCAAAAATTCACCCAACTCCAAAATTTAAAAAAATAATAATGAAGATATCAAATTTGAAGCCTTGTAACCCTAGTTGAAGAAAAACCTCAAAAATCAAGAAGGGGTTCGTTGAATCCACATTTAGATACCATGTTATAATTTTGAATAAACATGAGACATAGGATCAAACAAAAAACAAAATCACCTTCCATTGAAGAGAGTTGCAAATAATGATTTACTATATCCTCAACAAGAGAAACTTATATAATGAACTTCAAGAATCTTCAAGGAGATTGAGTGATAATACAATGGGGGTGAGTGCTTTATAGGAGAAACCCTAAATGATAAAGGGATTAGATCGTGACAATTTTTGTCATCCTATGTGATGAGACAAAATGGTCTAATAAAAGCTCGCTTTAGTAAACATAAGAAAACACTCATAAGTTTAGCATAAGTGCATGAAATGAATTAGACTAATAATCAATTAAATATTAATTAATTATTAGCTAATGCATGATTACTCTAACATTGTCTACTATAGGGGTTGTAATCTTATCATCCCTTTCCTTAATCTAATTTATTCAAATTGTTGAGATAACCTTGAGCTTCTTCTTTGGCCTATCCTTATCAATCATAGTAATTAAAAATTCTGCATATAGCTACTTTATCTGTGCATTCTTCCTTCTTGTAGAAAATCTAACTTTAACCAAGTTGAGCCAATAGGAACATTATGTATTGCATATTGTTTTTGTTGTTGTGGGGAACTTAGAGGAGACTAAAATAGCTACTACTGCAGATGAATCTAAGGAGGAGAATGTACCTATTTTTTATCCTACTCGATGTTTCTAAACCCTGCCCTTGTTGATCAACTTCCCCCTTTTTTGCTTTATCAGTGCCATATAATGTATTCACAATTGAGATAGTCTCATTTTGAGACTCAATATTTTTAGGAGGAAATTGAGGATTTTGTATAATTTTTTCTCTTCTCTACAAATTCTTTGCAAATTATTCACGTGTAGCTTTAGTTTCTATCTTATCTTCCTCTTGTGTTATTGATGATGATGTTGTATCTGAAGTTGGTATTCTTGGAGATGTCCTTGGAGGAGATGGAGTCCTCTAAGAGGAAAGAGATGAAGTAAATTGTGTATTTCTTAGTTGGTCAGTGAAACATGAAGGGGTTGGTAAGCTTACCTAAAGCTTATTAGGGTGAGCCTGTTGTAAAGGTGCTATTCCAAATCCACCTACCACCCTTTAGTATTTTTTTTATTTCCTAGACTTTTTCAAGGCTTTCTTCAATTTCTTCTCAATTTTTTTGTTGTTTTCATTTTAGCTCTTTTGTAAACAAGTGGTGGGTAACTCTTCTTCTTTATTTTCTTCTCCTTTCCTTTCCCCAATTTTCCTTTCATATCATTCAACCAACCCAAACTAAATTTTTCCACTTTCTAATTAATTATCTTTAGATCATTATCTTTGGTTATTGTCCAATTCATCAAAAAGGTAGAGGCATAATTTCCACATTTTGGAGATTATAAGTGAGATTCAAATTATTCCCATTATATGTTAGTTCATCTAGAATATCCTCTCCAATATTAATATCTCTCATTTTTTTAAGGGTTAATATAACAAAACTCGTCTTCCTCACATCATGGTCATTATGGAAATCAAACAAAAAATATTTCATAGTGGATTGATGCCTATATTTAGGTCCAAAAACCTTCTCACCATTTCCATCAAGATCATATCCTACTCGTAGATTGTATGACCTTAAGTTGAGAAAGTACAATTATTCCACAAAGGCCCTAGTACATAGTATAGGGCCAAGAATAGTAACCTAAGAAAAAAAAAACTATACTCTAGGTTTACACTTCTCTATGAACTTCTTATGTGTTCCCACAAAAAATATAGTAAACTTAAGAAGGATAACCTTGTTTCTACAAAACCTTGGAAGCGAGAAGGGTTCTCTAGAGAAACCTAAAATTTATAATACAAGTAAGCTTGGGGAATTGGATGAACCAATGTCTCCACCCAAATACCAATTGTTTTGCCTCATCTATAATTTTGATTGTATCATCTCTAGCCATCTTATTCATGATAGGATAAATGAAAGCATCATTTACCCTCTTATAATACTACTAAAGATTACTTGAATTCTAACTAGGTGTAATTTTCCTAGACTCTATTGGTGTTTTTTCTTGCTAGGCCCAGATATCTCTAAAGGTATTCCACACCTTATGCTCAAGAACACTCGGGACTAGGAAGCCAACACAATGAGCAAAGATCTTGAGGCCTCTGCTCCTACTCTTTTGGCTTTGTGGAACCAAGGAGGGTGTTCCTTAGTATGTTCCTATAATTTTCATTTGTCTCAAGAACACTTCTATACACAGATTTGTCCTTGTTGAGTGTAATTAGATGTAATTCATCAAAGGCTCGACCAACCTTAAACAAAAAGATCTCTAAGTTGCTAGGAACATTTGGTAACTTCGAGACTTGCATCTCATCATGAATGAAATATGAAATAAGTATTATTCTAACCTTGAATCCATGAGTGGGCATTCTCTGATGTCAATAAACGATGAGAATCCTAAATGAACTAGCTAGTGCCTCATCAAATTGGGCAGGAGTCAAGCATGAAACATTCAGTCATATGCAACACTTCATCCTGATATGGGTGAGTGTTTCTACAATGCATTACACCATAGAACTTCATAGTATTTGAAGCATTACTACTTATCAAATCCTTAGCCTATTATGGTGAGATTACAACTCTTCCTTAATAATTTAATTAACTCATTGAGCTGAAGCAAACAAAAGAATCATAAGTTTCAAACAAACCTTTGAAAAGATAAATGAAATTACACTTGTTAATTTCACTCATAATCCATCTCAACAATGCACGAGAGAGCACATACTTTATTTTTTTTAGATTTCTTTTAATATCAATAATTACATAAGACCATTTAAGACTATTTCATACACAAACTCTACCTAAGACAATTAATGGTAGATTCATGAATAAATCTGCATTCTATGTGTTGCTTTGCCCTACCAAAACACTTCTGGACTCAAAAAATTTGACCACTTGCAATGAGCCTAGAGATATCTTTTATAACACAAGAGAGTGACAAGCTTCAGGCTCATTGCAATTACATTTCATCCAAAATTTTCATTTCAAAAAGAATTTCATTTGCATTTATAAATTCCCTGACTGTTGGATGTAATCATTTTACCACATTAGGCAATCAAAACTGTTACAACCCTTGTAACTAGTCGGTGTCACCATCACTCACAGCAAAATTTCCATTAAGGCTTGGTCATTTACATCCACATCGAAACCCAAGAGAAACTATATTGTCATCATAGCAAAACTGAAAAGCACGGAAAACCATACCATCACTCAAAACCTGAAGTAGCACCCATTGTACAAATGATCGCTTCTCATTTTTGCCTTTGTGGGAGGTGAAACCACCACCTTGTCTTCATCAATAGGCTTCTTAACACCAGAACTAGAATCATCACATGGTGCCACCACGGTAATTAGGGAAACCATGAAGACCTCCTCATTGACACCAACCATTTCAGTCAGAGCCATGAGGAAATAGCCATAATCAGAGTTAGTCTTTGAATCATCACCACCAGAACTGCCAGAGACATCAATGGGTGAGTTCTATCGACCCAAAGAGCCATGAACATACCTCAACTTGGCCCTTGAACTCCTTCCAAGCTCTGTAGACTTCCCACCTTTTTCCTAATGCCACCACCTCTGCTCTTGCAACCTAGATTTTGAGTCGAGAGCTACACCTAATGACCCGGGGGGAATGCTTCATACTCTCCATCTTCAAGTTGAGAGAGGCTTGAAGACTATCTTGATCATCTAACATGAAATTACCACCAGATTCTTGAGTGTTACCCCTCTCTGACCTACACATAGTTGATGGAGAAGCAGTAGACTTGCTCATCTTGCACCAATAATCAGACCCCTGTGAAAGCTACCACTCAAACACAGAGCACTCCAGAAACTTAACTGCTATGGTGACAATGAAAGAGCTATCATCTATATTTATTTAGCAAATTGATAGAGTGATCATCAATGCTCCAATTGAAGCATGAGAAAACAAGTGATCATTCGTTGGCGTCTGCATCACCACTGTTAATTCCCAAGTACATGGAAATTTGTGTACTACTCATCATGATTGCCAAAAAATATCCCTTCGCACGCATGGAGATCAGGCCCATATCCTTTGAAAAGCTTGTGCCATTAATTCCCATCACTCGTAGAGCTCAAACAACCATCACATGGATGATTTTGAATTTTGAATATAGGACGCCGATGCGTCGGTGCATCGGCCTGTTGAATAACTCAAATTGAGTCAAAACATTTGAAAAATCCATGTTGTCGCATGGCAGGCCCATCAGCCAAAGATATTTCTCCCCATTGGAAAACATGCGTACCACCCGCGAGCCCCATCCATCCTCCTTGTGTCGCTAGCAGAGTCCATGTGGCGCCATCACGCAGGCCATGCAAGGAATTAGGTGAAACCATTCAATATTTTGTGCAACATGCGTGCTACGACTCAAATCAAGTCCCATCGATGCATCACGGTCATCGATCTTTTGCCACGAGAGATCAAGTTGATAGTGGGAAATGGGTCCCATGCAAAATGAAGGATGTGTGGCGCAATCGCACACACCACGCGGCCCAGCCAAAATGTATTATTTCAATACTATGTGGTGTGCGTGCAAGGGCCTGAATTTTATTGATCAAATCCAACAACTTGGATTTTTGCACGTGCATATTATCTGTCATAAGAAAGGGGCCAAGGGCCAGGTGGTGGGCGACGACCCCTTAAGAAATTAAAGACTTAAGACATAAGTCTTTAAAACAAAATATTTTGGGCTGATCATTTTAAAATATTAAAACATTACACAACTAATGACCATTGGGCCTAGGCAACAAAGCTGGTAAAGCAATGGGAGTGATGCCATAAGTCATAACTAAGACAATCGATGACTGGGTATAGCGGGTCAACATGAAAACATAATGCAAAGGGTTTGATAATCTTGAAAATTTTAAACAAGAGTGGCAAAACCCCTAGATCCTAACATACAACCATTAAGCACAAGGGTGTCGACTTGACAAAAAAAATTCATGGAACCAGCTAAAATTTGTAAAATTTTGAAAGCTCTATTAGTGGCTCTAGCTCGGGGATGCATACCCCTGGTTGGTATGGAAAGAATCCAAAACTCAAGTAGAAGTAGACCAGCCCAAAACAACAAACCAAGAGCTTGTGCGGACAAGACAAGCAAACACAACAAGAAAAGAATAAAACACACCTATATACAAAATTCATAGCACTTTACAAAATCTCTTTTTTGAGAGAGTTCATCCAATTCCATTGGCCTCAATTTTTAAGCCTGGTGTTTCAAGATCTTCCAAGCTTTGGAGCCAAGTCATCTTCTTATTAAAGGCTCCCTCTTCACATACCTCCATTAGATGGACACTGATGTCAGATGATTCCCAACAATTTGTACTACCTTGACAAATACCAATTGCCTCATACTTGCCTTGCTTATCAACCTATGGCTTGTCTAGTTGAAATGGGAATAAGAAACATCCATATTCCACCTGATCACACTCACTCTGCATATCAAATTTGAAACCATCAAAAATAGGGTTCATCAAACTAAGTGAGCAATCCCCTAAAGAGTTGGAAGTGAGAGAAAAAGGTGCAAGAAAGTCTTCACCCTGCTTCACATAAATACCATCCCTACTGAGTGGAAACAGATCCATAATGATACCCCAAAGATGAGGAGTATCAACAAGAAACTCAACCAAGCATTCATGTTGGCCAACATCATATTCAACATAATTCAACTGCATTGCACCTAGTCACCTTGTCATTCATCTTTTATGAGCTTCAATACCACTTCATAATGTGTATGTGTATCAGAACATGTGACCCGGTCACTAATTAGTTGAACTCTTCCATGATTTGTGCACACATCACTCTCCAAGCATTTTCCATTAGTTCCAACATTTACACACCAATTTTCAAATACCCATACCCTCATACTTTCCATCACTACTAGATTCAGAGTGCTCCTTTTCTTGTGGCTGAGGTGTTTGCAAGTTGATTTAACGAGAATAGTTACATTCTTGGGATAGGAATTCAAGGATTCCAGTCTCCCCTTGATCCTTAATCTTATTTTCCATAGTAGTGCAAAATTTGAAGGTTTCATAGGCACTATCACTAATGAACCTATCAGTGTATTGCTCACAACCATGTTCTGACCATACATCCAAAGAATCATCCAAACCCTCAAAAAGTGGGTTATCCTTGTACCAAACAAAAGATGTACATCTTTATTAGTAGGCATGGATGAATGTTCATCATAGAGAGGTTTTTCTATTATATTCATTTATGTCCAAGGAACCCCTATCCATTACAAATGAGAGTGTACCTTTTGCAACTTCTTATTACTCATAGCATCCTTGTAATCTCTTGAAAGAAAGTGCACCTTCTCATGGTAAGGATTTTCGTAGTTATTGAAAGAGAGACATGACTCTGTATCCTCAAAACCATCATAGTATGAGAATTCATCAATAGTGAGGCTACACTCAGATCCCTCAGACTAGCTATCATAATGTATATAGTTGATATCTTGACCTTCAGTAACAAACTGGTCATAATTAAAATTATTGGCTAGATCACTTGATGGTGCAACCATTTAGACCTCATCTAACTCTTCATCCCTTATTACTTCCCAAGAGCCCGATTCAGACACATCACCCCTTCCATTGTAAAGATAATCTACTCATACAACATTGGTAAATTGGTTGCAATCATCCAAATCTGATCCATTTTCTTCACCAGTTTGTAGTAATTGATATCTCTCCCTAGCAATATTAAGATCACTATCCCTTACGAATGCTTTTTGTTGTGCATGGTTACTAATAATACCTCCTTCCAGTTGACTTTGAGGCTTTAATTCACTTGGCAGCATGCTTTTTCCTGATTGGTATATTTCACAAAACATGTCAATACACATTGACTCCTTAGGTCGGACACACTCTGGTATTTCCAATAGCATATCCAAAAACCTATGGAATTGTTCATGGGGTGACTCTCCCTAACCTCTCCTTATATTATATAATCTTCTAGTAGGAAAAACATGATTAACACTTCTTAACACTGGAGAGTTCTTCCCCTGGAACTCACTATGATCAACACATAGTGGAAATGGTTCAGCTAGGACAACAGAAGCTATATCTTCTTGGCATGATTCCTTAATGATATCCTCTTCGACCATAATTACAAAAGTTGTATCAGACTGATTAAAGTCAGTAGCTAAACATCCTTTCATCATTGAGTATTTGAGGTTGTTCTCAATATCCATAGCATTTTGATATGCTTGGCATAGTGTTGTAGGCTCTTTATCCCTCAATAAGTAACCCATCTTTTTGTCAAAATCCCCTATATATACAACCAGACACCCAACATCATTTGGCCTTATACTCTCTATAATATCCCTTATTTCCTTTGTAAATCTAAGGTTGAAATCAGGGATCAATTCATCTTCATCTTTACAAATTTCCATAAAGATTTTCCTTACCATACCTGGATTTATCCTTTCACCAAACTGTTCTACAAAATCATTTTTAAATTGACTCCATGAAACTATAGAACATGCTAGTAAATATGAGAACCAATCTCTAGCATCATCCCTAAGAGACTAAACAAAAAATTTCATCACAACATCTTCATGATTCACCTCATAGTCTCCCATCAAATCCATGAATATAAGCAAATTCCTAGAGGCTAATTCAGAGCCCTACCTTTTGAACTTGGAAAATATTTCCTGACATTTTTATGAATTAGATTAGGAAACCCTTTAATACCACTAAAGGCTAATGGTATATATCTTTCAATAACAAAATCCCTCGGAGGGCAAGACGAAAAATGTTTGCCCTGCACACTCATACTTTATACTTCTCAGAGAAATTATTCAAGGGAAAAGTTCACATACTCCGCATACCATACAAGACGTATGTGAAGAGCTACTATAATTCCCTACCTTAATGCAATTTCATCTAATAGGGAACCATTTATCATCTAAAGCTTTGAAAATTTCTCATAAACTCCTTGCAAACAAACTAATGCTCTATTTAGATTTATGAGAATACTTGGAAACTTTGTAGCAATTACTAACCCTTCTTCCTGATTGCAAATTCTGAATATTTGGAAGTCTTTTAACAATTCAAATGGTTCTTAAGATAGATTCACCACCTCTTTCATAGAGGAACAAACTTCAAGCAGCATGAAGTCCATGTAAGAGTAAATCACGTTCTAGGTCTTCTTCAACAACGGAGTCACTAATAGATCCTTTAACAAAATGCTACAACAACACCTCTTCTAGGTCCAAAACTTTCCAACATCTAAACTCCACGTTTAGATTCACCAAATGCTTGACTCTGTGATACTACCTTATGCGCCTGGGATTCATTTTTATTTAAATTTCTCAGAAGTTCTCCCTAGCAAAGTCGCCATTTTTGTTGGTGTTTTTTCTTGCTAGGCCCAAATATCTCTAAAGGTATGTCACACCTTATGCTCAAGAACACTCAGGACTAGGAAGCCAACACAACGAGCAAAGATCCTGAGGCCTCTGCTCCTACTCTTTTGGCTCTATGGAACCAAGGAGGGTGTTCCTTAGTATGTTCCTATAATTTTCATTTGTCTCAAGAACACTTCTATAAACATATTTGTCCCTATTGAGTGTAATTAGATGTAATTCATCAAAGGCTCGACCAACCTTAAACAAAAAGACCTCTAAGTTGCTAGGAACATTTGGTAACTTCGAGACTTGCATCTCATCATGAATGAAATATGAAATAAGTATTGTTCTGACCTTGAATCCATGAGTAGGTATTCTCTGATGTCAATAAACGACCAGAACACTAAATGAACTAGCTAGTGCCTCATCAAATTGGCCAAGAGTCAAGCATGAAACATTCAGTCATATGCAACACTTCATCCTAATATGGGTGTATGTTTCTACAATGCATTACACCATAGAACTTCACAGTATTTGAAGAATTACTACTTATCAAATCCTTAGCCTATTATGGAAAACTTACAACTCTTCCTTAAGCATTTAATTAAATCATTAAGCTGAAGAAAATTGAAGAATCATACATTTCAAACAAACCTTTGAAAAGATAAATGAAATTACACTTGTTAATTTCACTCATAATCCATCACAACAATGCATAGGAGAGCACATACTTTAAATTTTTTAGATTTATTTCAATGTCAACAATTACATAAGACCATTTAAGACTGTTTCATATGCAAACTCTACCCAAGACAATTAATGGAAAATTCATGAAGAACTTTTCATTCTATGTGTTGCTCTGCCCTACCAAAACCCTTTTGGACTCAAAAAATCGGACCACTTGCAATGAGCCTTGAGATCTCTTATAACACAAGAATGTGACAAGCTTCAAGCTCATTGCAATTACATTTCATCCAATTTTTTCATTTCAAAAAGAATTTCATCTACATTTAGAAATTCCCTGACGATTGGATGCAATCATTTTACCACATTAGGGAATCAAAACTGTTACAACCCTTGTAAGGGTGATTCCACAAAGCTGGTTTACAATTTTTGAGAGAAACTAATTTTTGCTGAAATCGCATATTTTTAGAAAATATAATGATTTAAGCCTTAAAAAGTTCCATTTTAAGGATTCCAATTGAAGAGGGTTTGATCAAACCACCTTAGATCAAACCCCCTTGGATAGAACCTCGCTAGTTTTAAACCATACCTATAAATGAGTCTCCTTTACACCTATCAAAATGTTGATAAAAAATCACTTTTGATTTACCTTTTGGGGGATCAAATGAATTCATTTAAAATTTATTTTAAATGATTATGGTAGTCCTCACAAGGAGCTATCCAATGAATATAATTTTAATATGTTTTGGTTTTATTAGGTATTTATTTTTTTAGTTTTATTAAACATAGGTTTTTCATCGAAAATGAAGGTCTATGTTCTGCACATGTGGAAAAATAGCAGATTATCAAAAAAAAATTAAAAAATATAAGTGCACCAGATATTGAAGTCCTTGATCCAACAAAAAAAAATTAATTTTGATATATAAAAAATTTTTACGCATTATACGATCGTGTTATGTCTGAATTGTAATTAGTTTGACTTTGAATTAGTTTGACTTTGAAACTTGATTAAAGAAAAAATATTCAATAAAAATCTATCTAACCAAATGGAAGCACTATATATCGGAGTTATAAATCTAAATTCAAAAGAATTAGAATTTTATCCTTCATGGAAAAAAAATTATGTGTTACACGGTGTGCGTCACTTTTTAAAAATGATGTTTTTTGAAAAAAACCAATTTTTTTGGGAGATGGAAAAATAAGTGCAATCTGATTCCAAAAATTTTGAATTTTTTTTTGTAGAATCTATAGACAAAATGTGACAAGACTCTAGTTTGCATCATCTTCAAATTCCTCACGGTTTAGCCGCTATAGCTGCCCAAATGTGAAGATTTAGTTAAAAATAATAATTTCAGTGTCCAGTTTTGCCAAAAATTGTAAACCACTATTGTGGGATCACCCGCAACCAGTCAGTGTCACCATCACTCATAGCAAAATTTTCCATTAAGGCCTTATCGTTAACGTCCATATCAAAACCCAAGAGAAACATCATCATTATCATAGCAAAATTGAAAAGCACATAAAACCATACCATCACTTAGAACCTGAAGTAGCACTACAACCACGGTACAGACGATCACTTCTCGTTTTCACCTTAGTGGGAGGTAAAACCACTACCTTGTCTTCATCAGTACGCTTCTTAACACCATAACCAAAACCATCACATGGTGCCACTGCGGTAATTAGGGAAATCGCGAGGACCTCCTCGTTGACACCAACCATTTCAATCAGAGTCATGAGGAAATAGTCATAATCAAAGTTAGTGTTTGAATCATCACCACCAAAACTACCAGAGAAATCAATGTGCGAGTTATGTTGACCCAGAGATCCACGCACATACCTCAACTTGGCCCTTGAACTCCTTCCAAGCTCTTTAGACTTCCCACCTTTGCTCTTGCAACCTAGATTTTGAGTTGAGAGCTTCACCTGATGACCCCGGGGGAGGGCTTCATACTCTCCATCTTTAGGCTGAGAGAGCCTTGAAGACTATCTTGACCATCTGATGGGAAGTTACCACTAGATTTTTGAGCGTTACCCCTCGCTAACCTACACACAGCTGATGGATAAGCAGTAGACTTGCTCATCTTGCACCAATACTTAGACCCCCATGAAAGCTACCACTCAAACATAGAGCACTCCAGAAACTTAACTACTATGGTGACAATGAAAGAGCCATCATCTATACTTATTTAGCAAATTGATAGAGGGTCATCAATGCTCTAATTGAAGCACGAGCAAACAAGTGATCATTCGTTGGCATCTGCATCACCACCGTTAATTACTAAGTACATGGAAATTAGTGTACTACTCATCATGATTTCTAGGAAATAGCCCTTCGCACGCATGGAGATCAAGCCCATATCCTTTGAAGAGATTGCACCGTTAATGCCCATCACTCGTAGAGCTCAAACAAAGATCACATGCCTGATTTTGAATTTTGAATATAGGTCATCGATGCGTCGGTGTGTTGGCTTGTTGAACGACTCAGATTGATATTTCTCCCTGTCGAAAAACACATGTACCACCTACGAGCCCCATCCAGCCTCCTTGTACCATCAGTAGAGTCCACGTTGCGTCATCGCACAATCCGCGCAAGGCATTAGGTGAAACCACTAAATATTTTATGCGGCATGTGCATTATGAATTAGATCAAGTCTCATCAATGTATCATGACCATCAATCTTTTGCCACGAGAGATCAAGTTGATAGTGGGAAATGGGTCCCACGCTAAATGAACAACATGTGGCGCAATCGATCACACCGCACGACCCAACCAAAATGTATTATTTTAATACTGCGTGGTGTGCACACAAGGGCCTGGATTTTATTAATCAAATCCATTAATGGCTTGGATTTCTACACGTGCATATTATCTATCATAAGAAAGGGACCAAGGGTTAGGTGGTGGGAAACGACCCCTTAAGAAATTAAAGACTTAAGACAAGTCTTTAAAACAAAATATTTTAGGCCGACCATTTTAAAATATTAAAACATTACACACCTGATGATCGGCAGGCCTGGGCAATGGGGTTGGTAAAGCAATGGGAGTGATTCCATAAGTCATAACTAAGACGATCGCTGACCAGGTACAGTGGGTCAACATGAAAAAATAACGCAAAGGGTTTGATAATATTGAAAAATTTAAACAAAAGTGGCAAAACCCCCAGACCCTAACATACAACCATTAAGCACAAGGGTACCGACTTGACAAAATTTTCTCATGGAACCAGCTAAAATTTGTAAAATTTCGAAATCTCTATCAGACTCTTTCTTGTCCATCTCCAAGTCCCTTAATGTAACTTCTATGATTAGCCTTACGAAGCTAGTTTTCCTTGCAATTAGATAAATGACATATGATGTCATGTTGAATCTATTAGTTTTCTAAATAATCAACTATTGATGCAAATTGTCACTTACTAGTTGGGCCTAGTTAGTGAAATCTATGTTCTTCAAGATCATGTAAATAAATTGGAACACCCATGTATGTTATGACATGGATTTTGGTTTACCCATTACCCTATTTAACAATGTGTTCATATCCCTAATTTTACTTTGAAAGTCTACTATGGTCATTTTCTTGGGTATCTTGGTGATGATTTCTCTTTCCTTCATCAACCAAGAATTATTAACATGTCTTACATTGTGTTCTTAATCTTGGTCAAATTCTAATTGAACTTTATCTTCTATCATTTCTATCAATATTTATTTGACAGGAAGATAGAATACATGTGTTATCATGTCAAGAGAGATATCTCAAATAAAATTTCCATTAGTGTCTATTATTTTCCTTGTATCTATGTCATAAGCCTGGCCACATGCTAGGATCAATTTTGGATTTTGAACAAAGACAAATAATCTATTAATGTGATCCTACCAAGGCTTGGAAATTATCCTATATTTGAAGGTACCACCATCTCCAAATATCCTTTGACATAATTCATTGAGGTTAGTGTGTCCCAAATCTGTGTTTATGATATCTTGGATGGTGGACGTTATTTTAAAGACCGTTGGAACTCCTTGGAATTCATACTTTATGGTGGCTAGAATCTCGTCAAGATTCTCAACTTTCCTAGTCATCCTACATATAGGAAAAATAACCTAATGAATTTATCATGTTTAAATGTTTTATTTACTAATTATGGTTATAGGGGTGATATTTATTCGAAGAGTTCTTATTAGGCCTAGAGAAACTTTTAAAAGAATCCTTGAGGATTCTAAAAGTTAGATTTTTCACCAGAAATTTAAGTTTTTTGAGATATTAGACAATTCAACATTGGAATCTAGAATGTTATTTTAACACTGATGAGATTTAGGTTGAGGGTTAAAATAGTAACTTGCAACCTAGGTTTCAAGTCCTTCTTGGACCCTGACATCTGATGGGAAAATAGTATGGAGTGTTTGTTATGAATTGGGAGGTGGATGACATGTTGCAAGAGGTATTGAGGACTTGGCATCTACGTTCCAATTTCCCATCAAGTTTTGAAATCCCAATGGGAAATCAATATGAAGTGTTTTCTTATGAACTGAGAGTTGAATGGTGGGTTGTGAGAGGAACTAGGGACCTGATACCTAAGTTCCAAGTTTTCATCAAGTTTTGGCACCTTGTGGGAAACCATATGGAAAAAGTTTGTTGTGAGCACCAAGTAGGTCATGGGTTGAAACACAGAATTGGAACCCTTCAACCCTTAGTACAATTCAACATTTTTAGTACATAACAAAACTCATGAAAAAATCTTCATCAATCTTGGAAGGTGAAAATGAATGTATATCTAGAAAATGAGGTTCTAGGTCTCAAGTGGTGAAACCCAATATCCAAAGGGAAAGGGTTTGAAAGGATGTGTAGGTGAGGCACAGATAGTGGGATGAACCATAGAGCCTTAGGTTTCATATTTTAATTGAATCATGGGATCCAATTGAAAAAATATGAAATTTCAAAGATAAAATATGAGAATTAGAAGGCAAATAGGAATGTGAACTTGGAATTTTAGGTTCCTAGTCCTAGCTCCATGCTAGGACCTATAGTTTTATAGGTCATGATAAAGAATTATAGGGGTGGGTGTTCGAGGGGAGCCTACACTTGGAGGTCACAAGTTTAAAACCTTACAAAACTAGGTTAGATAAAAAAACAAATCATAGTCTAAACTACCAAAAACTTACAGCTATAAAGCCTATTCAAATATCAACTCAAAAACACATTTAAAATAATATTATAAAGTACGACGTAATAGAAAATCCTAAGGAAAAAATGAAACCACCAAACCTTACTGCCAAAAAATATACACAAACAACCAAACAAACACTACAAAACCTCAAAGAAAACAATAAGATGAAGGTAGTAAATCAATCAATGAATAAATTCTATATGGAGAATGACAATCGAGGTAAAAGCTAATGAAAAACTGAAAAACAACCAAGAGAAATGAAGTGGTGAGGGAGTATAAACACCTCAAAAACTTTAAAAAACCCATGAGAAAATGACTCAAATCTCGGGCATAAATTCAATCAATCACAGTTGTGCAAGGATGATAAGGGGACAAGAGCATAAGCAAGGTTCAAATAAAAAAGTGAATATGAAATGAAGATGGGAATGAATGAATATACCTTCATGATCCTACACACATGTGGATCATAAATACATGGTACATACTCATATCATGTTGTGAGTCATGATTCAAGTGAGGAACTTGGAACGTAGGTTAGGTCCCATTAAGGCTTGTGGCTCAAAGAGGACTTAACAAAAAGGGGGGAAATTGGGGTCTGGGTCATGGGGTGAACTAGGAAATTGGAGCCTGGGTTCAAGGTTTGTATCATGGTCCACATCTTGAAGAGGAACTAAAGGATTTCCAAAAAAAATCAAAGTCATGGAAACTTTACAAAAGGGACCAAAAATTGCTAAGAGAAGGACCAAAAAATAATATAAACAAACAAACAAACAATAAAGGAGACACAAATGCATAAAATAAGGAAACAAACAAAGGGGATCCCCAAATTTCCCAAGTAATATGATGGGGTGTGTATGCATTGTATAACATTACTAGAATTTATATGCGATGTTCAAATATATGGGTGTTGTGTCTTTGTATGTATATCTATTTTATTATTTTATAAAAAAATAGTTTTTGTTCAAGGATCTCCTAGCTCGAGGGCAGGCTTATGAACAAGCCCTATGGTTGGTATGTGATAAAATATCCATTGGCATAATTGTGAAGGCTTTATCATACAAATTTGTTAGAGACCAATTTATGAAGAGAATGATTTTTTAAAAATCTTGAAAAACTTGAATTTTAAGAAATAGGGTTATTACAACACCCTCTTTGTGAAAATACAAATTCTATGAAACTCATGGTCAAATGAGAGTAGAAGTAAACAACATTTGGTGCCAAACCAAATAATCTTTCTAGAAGATAAGGGTTGGTAGTGAAGTGGTAGTTGAATATTAATGGTGTAGTATACAACATTGAAGGGCTTATCACTTTGATAATTGGTGCAATCCCAAACATCAAAATGTGAAAGCAAGTGAAGTTAATGTAGTGGGTTGATAGTGGAGTGTGAGACGATGAGGGATACATGTTGCCATGTTTTGAAATGAGATGTTTCAATTTATTTTGTGATTTTGCAATATGGTGTACACATACATGATGATCATGAACTACCAACAAGGATCCTCATGATCCACCTTTAGACAACCTTTAAAATTATGGGAAATTTTGGAGTCTGCTCTTCTCATCATCCTCGACATGGCTACTGACTCGAAGACCTTTGAAAACATTTTATTAAAATTTTCCACACTTGCACTATGAGAAAATAATTAGTCATCAACTCATTTGGCACTCCACATGGACCTCACAAGACAAGGTGCCCCACTATGGGACCCTCTCCCTATTATTTATCTATGTATAATTGATACAAAAAAATTAGCTTCTTAGAAAATTACTAATATTTTTAACATTTAATTTATTTCCATAATGTTATACCCCTTTCAATATCCCAATTATAATCTATTTTTTTATTATAAAAATAGGGGTAAAAAACTTTATTAGAAAGTCAAGAAATAATACAGAAGCAACCAAAAGACAAGGATTCCCCAAAGGAACCCAAAAAAAACACAATTACATATTTTTGTCCTCCAAGATAACCTTTTCCAAAGCCATCACATACTCTAGAGGCAAAAAGCTCCAATCTCCCACATCACACCTACCCTCATGCTCTAAATCCCACTTGGTCAAACAATCAGCCACTCTATTCCACTCCCTAGGAATATGACAAAAAGAGATATACTCCAAAGAATTGCACATCCTCAAAATTTGTTTAATCAGTAAAGCCAATTACCAACTAGCTCCCTCCATAATTTGATTATTCAACATATCTACAACAATATGTGAATCAAATCCACAAATAATCTTCCTCTGGGACAACCTAGGGAGAAACCTCTTTCCACTACATAAAGAATAGCAAGGGCCTCCATAAGATTTTTAGTTTGCTACCCTTTATAAACAAAGAAAAAAACACACTATCACCAACACTATTTCTATCAATGCCACCAATCCCAACATGACTAGGATTGCCCCGAGAAGAAGCATCAATATTCACCTTTAGAACACCTTGAGGAGGAGGGGACCACTTACCCCCCCTCTAAATTTTGTGTTTGGTATGTCATGGTCCTCTACCACCAGAGTAACCAAATCCACCAACCACAAGATTTAAGTTCCTTATGATAGCCACATCGCGAGGATCCATAGTATTAGACATGTCACATTTCATAGAGATAATTTCCTAGACTCTACTAAGGATCTTATGCCATAGCTGATCACTACCATTTGCACACCCTAAAATATCCTCGTGTTGCTTTCCAACCACAAGTGCCAAATAATTAAGAAAGGGCCAATGATCCAAACAAACTTAAGAAAAGAGGTATGAGCACGATGTCTACCTATATTATCCCAAAACTCAACCACAAAAGTGGAATGAACACAAGCATGACTCCAAGCCCCCCAAAAAAGTACCAAATTGCTTGAGAAAAAGGGCACAAGAAAAAGAGATGAGAGGAACTTTCCTCAATATTATTACAAAGAACATAGATAAAAGGACCATGAAAACCTCTCTTCCGTAAATTTTCACAGGTAAGACATCTATTCTACACAACCAACCATAAGAAAAAAATATATTTAGGACAAGAAAATTTATTCTAAACTTTCTTCCACCAAGGCACCTCCATCCTTCCAAATACTTATTTGTCCAGCTCTAGGTAGCCCCAGGCCACTGAAAATTTACCCTTTGGAAAAGGACCCCAAGCCAGAGTATCCCTCCTATAAAGGGAATTACACATTCTGTTAGCCAAAATCCTAGATAGCTCCCCCCAATGACTACTCTTGTCAAACCTTCCAATGCACCACCTCCACCTGACCCAGAGTCTACACCAACTTGAAATATTTCACCTTGCTCCAGCCAACATCAAGAAAACTGTTACAAATGGGAAAAATATGAGGATACATAGTCAATATGGGTGGATGACCATCCCATGAATCATGCCAAAAGAGGGCATCAAATCCACTATTAGAAATCCAAAAGAGACCCTACTTAATGAGATCCACCCCTTTGTTGAGAGTATCCCAAATCATGGACCCTCTCCCCAAAAGGCTACACCAAGGAACATCCACATCACTCAACCCCTGAAGATACTTAATGGTAAGAATCCTAGCCCAACCTTGATCCTGGCTAACTATACACCATCACAAATATAAATTAGTAGTTAAGACCTGGCCAATCAAGCCCATAGGCTTGAGCCCAAGACCACCCTCCTGCTTCAAATAGATTCCCACCTGAAAAGACTCCATTTTTGTAGCATTCCCATTGTTCTACCCAATAATTTTACTATGTTTTACCCATAAGTGAACAATTGATGCTACTAACATTATGAGCAGTAAAATAATTATTTTCCATTGAATAACTAATGCACATTTGAAACAAAACATTCCAATCTTTCCCATTGCATAATCAAAGAATCATTTCATTAATACAAGTAACAAATTCACATTACATAATTTCAAGATGAAATTTCAAGATTAAAATTTCCATGGAGATGGATACATGAATACATACATAGCTTCAATGAGCTTGTTTGAAATATAAATAAAAATGGTCCAAAATATCCTTCTACAAATCTTGGTCATCAATTGCATGAGGAGAATCATCACTCAAGCGCTTTTCAGCCAACCATAGACTTATTGCGGTCCTCACACATCTACCAAACTTGGTAAGATTGTCCTTCCCTTCGACGAAGAGATTGGTTTGGTAACCTCATAATCCTAGCCTTCTTTGAGCATGGTGTTGTGTCCTACATATCTAGAGCAAACATACTGTGGCTACAACCTACATGTATGAAAATCCTTGCCTAGTATGTAAACCTAGATCACAAAGAACTGACAGGGTAAACAGTGGCTACTTACACTACTTTGGCCAAAGAATTCATTGCCCAGTACTTCGAGTGAGAGTCATCTATCCACCCACCTTCCTAGATCGATTTGGTTTTGACCATTCATACCCTATACTTAGGTTACCCCCTTTTCCCATGGATTATTCTAACCTCGGGAATAGCCAAACTAATAACCCATGTTTAATTGGCATTGCTACTAAAGTAACTCAAAGAAACTCTATCGCATGTTGCATGCATATAGTATTGACAAACTACGTATAGTATTGACAATCTACGTAAAGTATAAATATAACACATTCATATAAATTCCAATATAGGATACATAAATATATAAATATAAACTAAATTGTAAGGTTTCACAAATACAAGAATCAACCAAGAAACATGCAAGCATATCCAAGCATTATAACACACATTTAAAACTATTCCTTTCCAAACATGGAAAACATGATTAAATAACCTTTCCAGCATAATAAAAAAGGAATAGAAATCAGCATGCCTATATAAAAGCTCCAACTGACAACCCTTATTTCCTAGCTTAATTCCCCAAGACCGCTTGCTACTTCCTCTAAGATCAACCTAATTCCCACTTTTAGCTTCTTACCAAATCTCTCAACAAATACTAATGCAAAATAACAAAGCAACTCACAACTCTCAAGCTCTCAACTCACTTGCATAGAAAATACAACATAATAACAATAAAGAAATCAAAATGAAAAGTGTGACAAATGGTAGAGACAACACCTCTATATATACTAAAATTTGAGCAATCAAAGGCTATAAACAAGATAACAATCACACTACCTTTCTACTCTCATGCAATGACTCGGCTAATTAACTTTCAGATTTGCAACACATGATAGTATTCACATTTCCAATGGCTAAGTCGACTTGTTTCATGAGACAACATGAATCTTTTATTGATTCAAGGGACAACAATTCCTTTCAATAGGTTTCCTACTTGTTTTGCAAGTCAACTACCCTCTTATAATGCTGCCAACTTTACATTGACTGGGTTTATGCATATCTAATGGCTTAATACTTCTTATTTGCTTCCACATTCTACATGTTTGGTGCCACATATTCATGTTTTAGTGCCCCAAATAATAGCACAGTCTAAGACTTATTCAAGTCATTTAAAATCTGCATTCATTCTCTTTCCAATGTATAAAGTTTATGCCTATTATCATGTATGACTTAGTAAGTCTTTGTTGACTCATTCCAAGTTTTTTTTATGCACAATTACAATGCATATGAGGCAGCATTATAATGTGCATACACTTTATTTAAAGTGATTTATACATATCAACTTTTGCGCTTTTACAATGCGCTTTATATATTTCAAACACTTAACATTATATATAATACATATATCTAATATATATATGTATATATAACATATCTTATATATATATATATATATATATATATATATATATATATATATATATATATATATATATATATATATATATATATATATATATATATATTAATATATATTTATTTTCTCAAGATTATCAAATACATTAATTGCCAAATAATAAACATATAAACATATATTGAAATAACAATCATATGTATGTATATACACAAATATAAGTATATTAATATATATGTTTATGCCTTATTATATACATATATATGTTGTATATACATAACATTATTTTAATATCTTTATATAAACACGTATACTCTCATTTCCATCAATCGACATATATAAACAAAGTGCATATATATATGTCACCTTTGTCCAATCGATATTCCCATGCATATGGGTAATCCGTCCATGAACATGTGTAGATACGTCTACCTATGTATACTCACGTACACATTTACTCATGTGTATGAGTTTATCATAGACACACACACACATATATACATTTTATGTATATATATCTTCGATATAAATATAAACACACAAGGAAGGAATTTCACTCGACATAAAGACTTAATCACATTCCCCAATCAAAAAATTCATAGAACAAGACCATAAACCAATATAAACATTAACAACCAAAACTGAAGATCACTTACCATTTACCCGAACTGACTTGACTCAATCTTAGACCAACTAGGGTGAGTGTGTGTATGCTCAGTTAGGCTTATTAAGGGTTACCAGACCAAGTTCTTCTCCTGAGTGATGCTTCCCCTTTCTTTCATAGGTTTGAACCTGTTCTTGCATTTAGCTTAGTATATCATAACAATAGTTAGCTAATAACAAGACACTCATATGCATCATATAATTCATTTATAGAATCATTAAAAACATTAAATTGAATCAAACATTCATTCATCATATTTCCATCAAGATTGATATACAAAACACATTAATATATATATTAAATCATTTTAACCAAACAAAGTAATAGTAAAATAGGTAATAACACACGTGGTGTAATAATTTTGAAGAAGACAAATGACCAACCCATAGAAATTGACGAGTAAGGGCATCAAACTCCTTAACAAAGCACCAGGGGAAACTTGTAAAAAACATCTATAAATAGGAAGAGCATGCACCACAAATTTCAAAAGAGTCATGTACCTAGTTGACGAGAGCCATCAACAAGTCCAATGACTTACCCTCCTACAAAACTTATCCAACACATCCTACCAGATATCTCTAAGCTGAGAGCCCATCGAGATGGGAATCCCAAGATAAGAAAAGGCGAGAGAACCAATATGAAACCAAAGAATCTTAGCAATCCTATTCTGAATAAGCCAAGGAGTATTCAGGAAGAAGATTGAGGACTTATCCTCATTCATATTTTATCTAGAAACACCTAAATAAATACCCAAAGTTTTCCTTAAGTTCATAGCCTCCTAGATTTTGGCCATACCCATCAAAGCAGTATCATTCATAAACTACAAATGAGAATAAGGATGCACCCTACCACCCCAACTCCAACCCTCAATCAAACCTTGACTAATGTGAGAACTGATAAATTTTCCCAGCCCCTCAACCATAATGATGAATAGGTAAGGAGAAAGAGGATCCCCTTGACAAAGGCCCCTAGAAGCTAAAAATGACTTTGAAGGCTCACCATTAATAATAATAGAGAAGGAAGAGGAAGTTACACAACTCATAACCCAATCAGTCCACTCCCCATCAAAACTAAAATCTTGAAGAACCTTTTGTAAGAATGCCCATTTGACCCTGTCATAAGCCTTCACCATGTCAAGTTTGATGAGCATGGCTTTCCCCTTTGAAACCACCATAGAATGAATGGCCTCAATAGCAATCACATTCCCATCAAGAATTTTCCTATCAACAATGAAACCACCCTGCTCAATAAAGATCAAAGAGTTGAGCCAAGGCTTAATTCTTTCAAAAATCAATTTAGTGATGATTTTGTAAACCACATCATAGAGAGAAATGGGTCTAAATTGATCTAGACAATTAGCTCCCTCCCTTTTAGGAATATGGTCCAAAAAAGTAGATTTCATAGCACATAGCATTTGATTATTATGTTGTGACTCCTAGACCACCTCAAGGAGATCCAATTTGATAATTTCCCAAAAATCCTGGAAGAATTTAATAGGAAACCCATTTGGGCCTGGGGCCTTACCTTTTTTCATTTAAAACACAACCTCTTCCAACTTAGGAAACAAAATAGGGCACATGAGGGCCACATTCATCTCATTAGAAGATAGAGAAGGAATGCAATCTAAAATAAAATTCTCCTCACTTCTAATAAGGAGAGAGTCTTTGATGAACAAAGCTGAGAAGAATCGAGCAGCCTCCCTAGAAATCTCAACCATAGAAGACAACTACAAGCCCTCTGACGACATCAAAGAGGGAATAAGATTTCCCATCCTTCTAGATTTGACAAAATTATGAAAAAAGGTCATATTTCAATCCCCTTCTTGAAGCCAATCCACTCAAGACTTTTTCTTCTAGAAGATCTCCTCCTATAGCTCCCATTCCTCAACTCCTTAACAATTATAGACTCTTCTGTAATCAAATCATCGGTAAGACCATGGTCCAAAATTTGGTGAGTGATGACTGCTAAATCTACTTGAGCTAACATTTTGTTGAGGTGAAGGTTGCCAAAACACTGTTTGTTCCACCTCTTGAGCTTATACTTCACATATTGTAATCTTTTGGCAAAGGAATAAATAGTCATGTCATGAGCGGGCTTCCCTTGATGCCACCAATCAACCATAAGGTCATGAAGAGAAGAATCTTGCAACCACATGAGTTGAAACTTGAAAGATGAGATCTTAGGGACTTTGAATGCAATAGCAAAAAGCTTAATCAACCAGTGATCTGACCCTTTCCAATCTAAAATCTTTGAACTGGTAGACCACCTATCCCTCACCCAGAAGCAAAAAACTAGGAAATGATCCAACCTCTCAGATATAGCATTCTCCCTGCATCTTCTATTATTCCAAGTGAAAATACCATTTTTTGGCTTTACATCAACTAAGTTCAAAAAATCAATATTATCCCGAAGGAGGCTAGTAGACTAGTCAAGCCTAGCATTCCCACCACATTTATCCTCAAGTCTTTAAGACGAGAAACAACATTAAAGTCCCCCGCCAAAATCCATGGGAACAAGCGAGCCAAAGATCTGATATATCTAACATGAGCCCACAACTAAGCTTTACTAGAAAGATCAGCAGGAGCATAAACATTGGTGAAGAGGTAGGTTTCACTCGACTCTAGACTAGAAACAACCACAGACATAGCCGAGTGACTTGAACACCACCAAAGAGGAGAAATCTTCCTTGGGTTCCATAAACAAGCCATCCCCCCAAAATTACCATGAGCCCCAACACACTGACACGAGCCATGAGACCAAATTCTATGATATCTATTCAACATATCATCCACAAATAACTTAGTTTCCTGAAGGAAAACCATATCAGGATCATGTGTGCCAATCATCTCTCGAATATCCTTTTGTTGAGGGATGTTATTCATACCCCTCACATTCCATGAAATAACAATCATTTCCGAGATTGAGAGAACTAAGAGTCAATGGTTTTCACTGACCTTGAATCCACCAAATTCTCATCGAGCAACTTAACCTTCTCTAGATCCTTCTTGTGACCCACCTTGGAAGGTTTCTCCAAAGGCCCCTTTTTTAGGGACTTCTGTTTCAAACCCAAGACATGCATAGCCCCACTACTCTTCCCAATATCCAAAGAATCCTTAGGCTGAGAAGAAACAAGATCCTTCAAGGCATCAACCCCATTTAAGACCATTGGACCACTTTGATCTGGACCAACCAGAATTTGAGATGCTGCATCTGTGACCATCAGATCAACCTATGTTTCTCCTAAAGACAAGTTCTAAAAACTAGTCCCTTTTTCTTCGAACAAATCCACTCCCGAGGACCCCCCACTAGAAGGAAGCTTGACGGGACACCCCTCCTCCTAGACTAAGTCCTCTAGAACATCAAACCGATTAAAGACCCCATCATCTTGTCTATCCTTCAAGGTTCTTTTCAGACCTCTCCATTTATTATGGGGATTGATCAAGATGAAACCCTCCTTGTCTGCCACCTCATCAACCATAGAGGCCTTCCCTTTATCATTCTTAGGAGTCGGGTTGGAATTAGTATTAGTTGCACTAGTTTCTTGATTAAATTGAGGGAACTTCCTATGCAGATTCCCATACTCATGACAAAAACAACATCTTAAGGGGAGGGTTTCATAGTCTAGTTGTTGAATCCAAGAAACAGATCCAAGGCACATCTCCATAGAATCTAGCAAAGGGTTATTCAAATCAATTTCCACACAGATATGGGCATAAGTAATTACCTTTTAGTACAAATTTTGTTGAGCTAGACCAACTAGCTTGCCAAGGAGAAGAGCGATCATATGCAAAATATCACTCCTCCAACACTCCAACAAAAGTCGCATAAGGTGAACCCAAACAAGAACCCTTGAGGGAAGTTCCTTAGCCACATTAAAACCCACATGCCAGGGTTTCATGAAAATCCCAACCTAAATGAAGAAATAAGGCCCGCCTTTAAAAGCCCTATTCCTATCTACCATGCATGTAAACACAACTATAAAATAATTTTTTGCAACCACCTTTATCTCCATATCCCCTTCAAGATTCTAAATATTTCAAGCCCAAGATTCTAAAACTAGCAAAGAGAGTTGGATTCACATGAACTTACAGATCAAAGCATGATTTCTCAGGTACGCAATGCCCTCTGCAACTAATTCAAGTTGTATTACCAAGACTGGACATACTTGGCTTCTCTCCAACAACCATTCACTTTCTTGATTCTAGAAATACCTTTCTCGAATGACGAACCTTCACTAGATGAAAATTTGTTTAAAGTCTCAATGGGATTTACATGCAAGGAGGAGAATCAACAAAACCCATTCCTCTAAAAGCTCCAAACCTGGGGATGCCCCCACAAGAAAAAAAAATACCCCCAAACCCCTTGCAACAAATGAGAAAACAAAAAAAAATGAAAAAAGAGCTTGAACAAAACCCAACAAAGAAATCCACACAACAACAGGTTTGCATGCCTCCTCCCAAGCAACACCCCTTTAAACAATCCCCTATTCACCCCCACAGACCTGCGAGATACAACAAGGATAAATTGTTACATGGCTAGGGATTCCCCTAGCTTGTGCAACCATGAATTCACAACAACGCCTTAAACATTTCGTCCTCCCTTCATTGGGTCATATTTTATGAGTCGATATTGCTAAGAAATCATGAACATAAGCAATAGTGATCCACTTAGCACCCATTACATCTAGGCGATCTCCTAATTAGAATCAATTATGAATTATTAAGATTTTTTTAAATATTCTTATAATCCCACATTATAATTATAATTTTATATTTCTTATTATAATTCTTATTTTATATTATTACTTATTATTAAAAAACTATCATAATTTAATATTAAAATTATATTAATATCCTTCTGCTATTTTAAAATTTACTTTTATTTTTTTTAAATATAAATCTGATTTTGATTTGATTTTATTAATTATTATTAAAATTTTCTCATAATTCAATATATTAATATCCTTCTCATATTTTAAAAATCTACTATTATCTTTTTTATGTCTTTGATTAAGATATAATAACTTATAATTTGATGTTTCTTGTCGTATTTTTTATAATACTTTATTCAAATTTTAAATTATAATAATAATAAGTATCTAATTATTAGTGCTTGTTATTAGGTAATACTAGCAATACTATTACAACTAATATTGTTTAATTGGTTATTAGTACTTGTTGTTGATAACAAATTAGAGAGTATATTTTTCTCTTGGAGACAAATTTATTGTTTGTAAAGTAAACATACAATTTTATTTTTAGGTAAATGTTGATCAAGGGGACCACACCCATAATATAAACTTCAAACGAAATAACTAAAGCATCAAACCCTTCAACATGGCTACAAAAAACCAAACACATAGATCCATAGGGATATCCTTAATAGCCATCTTATTTTCTAAGTTTTTGCACTAGTTTTGGTGCGAGAATAAAGAATCATGTTAAGAGCTACCACTTAATTTTTCTTTTTCTTTTGCACAACTATCCAATTTTTATTATTCACCTCAACATTCAAATCCTTGCAATTAGTAACAAAGGTGGCCATTTTGATACCAGGGGGTGACATTTCTAATACCTCTATTTGCAATATTAACTCTTTTTTGGGCTTTACATCCTTCATTTCGGTAGCTTTATTGCTTCTAGTACTTGAGGGAAGTGAATTGTCAACAACCACTGGTAGTGATTGCAGTTCAATGTTTGAGGCATTTGACTTCCAGTCTCAGGAGATGATAACCTAAGAGGGGATTTCCTTTTGTATTTCCTCTTGACAATTGACATCCTAGGATAAAGTTCATTCTTTCTTTTCTGTATAATAGTGGTAGAGTGAGACATTTTTCCACCAAGTGGCCCAACTTTCTATTTTGTGCTTGCAACAGTTTGTAGCAATGTGGCCAATGCTATACCCTATGACAATGGAAATGTAGTCCCTTGTAGTTCAAAAATTGACACCAATTGTGATTTATAGTTTTAAGAGTGATATTTGTGTGGTATAAAGGATGTCCTGCAATGTTAGTATAACACACCTTCATGAAATGCATTACTTAAAAGGAAATCAAAAGTAACATAAATGAAACTACAACTTATCCTTCCAGCTCATCCCATGGTTCTCTAATCCCAAGGAATCCTGCAAATTATGCTTTGAGATCTTATTATTGCTGCACATTAACCTACAAGGATTGACAACTCAGGATACGAGATGCTTACAATAAAATCTACATGCCTATGTTTTTGGATTTTCTAATATTTGATGCATAGAAACTAAATGATCCTATGATGGAATGATGTTAAAATCTAAGTGTTGAAATGATAATGATGATCAAATGTAAATGCTAAATGGAAGATGGAAAGAACTAAACTATCAAAGTGAAAATTCCATTATAACACTACAATGAGCTAAAAATGCAAACTAAACTAAAATGCACTCCAAATTCTCTCACAAATGCACTAAAATTTTGTAGCATAAACTTGTCTAAATCTTCATGTTGAAATGTTGTAGCAAAGGGCTCTATTTATAGATTTTCTAAGCCTCAAGGTGATGTGGCAACAACGGACGGTCAAGATTGTGATCCTACAACATCAACGACAGAGCATCAGGAGGTTAGAGGGAATCAAGGAGATGGTTCCCTTCCACAAGACAAATTGCCAAGTGCTGAAAGGAATCATAGAGCAGGAGGAGCCATGTGTCTCAGTTTGTTCAAAATTGGTTGCAAATTTTTTGGAGATATTTCATATTTTCCAATTTATAAAAATTCATTTGTGAGACACATGATGAGATGGCAGGTGAGTTGGAGGTGGTTAGAATAAATTTGTAGAAATATGCTTAAATTGAATTAAAAATTCAATTTAATAGGAGAGGGTAAATTAGTAAAATTACAAATAAATTCCTTTGTGCATTTTAATCAATTTTAGAAGAATATGACAAATTTGAATTTAAAAATTCAAATTTAAAAGGAAGAGGGAAAATCAGTTAAATAACAAATTGATTAATTTATCCTTTTAATTAATTTTGGAAAGAAGATGAATTTTGGAAAAGAAGAATTAGAATATGAACTACATAAATAAATTTTATAATTTATTTATAATAGTAGAAGAATTAAGAAATATTAATCAAATAACCAGTATTTAATTAATGTGATGCTCAAACCATTTTTGTGTGCATACATTTTTCCCCTATTTGAAGTGATGTGCGTAGCCACATTGCTTCAAAGAATAAATTTCCAATCATGATGATAAAAAATTTGACATGCCTCGGACTTCGATTTTACAGTGATGATAAAAGGATGCCCCCTCAGGAGGTAAATCAAATATTTTTGATTTTTTTGTTGATTTTTGAAATTTTTGATGATTTAAATGATTTTTCGATAATGTGTTGTTGATTGATAGATTTGATAAGGATAACCTGATTTATCTCCCAAAAAAATTAGAAGAGATTTTCCACACTGTTGATTAGTTGATAAAAGACCCCTTTGAAAAATTAAATAAAATGCCACCATTATTACCCCTTAATTAACCTTTAAAAGGGGTAAACGGGTAAAAGTTAAGTTCATTTGTAACCTTAGTATTTTGAAGAGTGAGAGCCTGCAGAGAAAAGATAGATAGAATTCCACGCCACACACACCGATTTGAGTGAGTTCGCCATCACCAGCGTCCGGTCGTGTATGGACCTCCGGTACGTAACCCAAAAATTGCCTTTTGAATTTCAAATTTTGATTTCTATGCCTTAATTTGCTTTTAAAATTTTGAATTTTTCTCACGTTTTAGCGCATAGAGTAGGCGAAATAGCACATAGGGCACCCGCTTCAGTGCATAGGGAGCCTGTAGTAGCACATCTCGTTAGGTTAGGACCCCCAATTTAGTTTAGCACATACAACTTCCGCTTCAGTGCATTAGGTCAAAACTTTAGCACATCCAACAAATAGTGCATGCATGTGATAGAGTCGTGCATAGGGTTGATTAAGCAACACATCGGGGAAATGGCGTTGTTCTGACGCATAGGTTTCATTTTCTGGCACATCGATGAAATAGCGCATCAGGACTCTGTTTTGGCACATATAGCAGATCTTTCAACGCATCCAATAAACCGGCACATAGAAACCCTATTTTAGCGCATCCAGCCAAAATTGATGATTTTGATGATTTTTTATCATGTCAGCCGATGATAGAATGATGTTGATTGATAGGTTGATGATCGTCCTCATGATAGGCGAGAAATGATGAATAGGATAGGTTGATTGATCGATTGATTGATAATCATCCTCATGGTAGGCGAGGAATGATGACAAGATAGATTTATGTTGATTGATTGAATGATAATCATCCTCATGATAGGCGAGGAATGATGAAAAGATAGGATAGGTTGATTGATCGATCTCATGAAAAATGAGAATCAAATGATAGGTTAGGTGCTCCTCAAAATTTGATCAGAATCTCACGTGAGCTGATTTGATTAGATGATGTGCTTGATTGATAGGCCGATTGAATGATTTGTTGACTTTATGTTTTTTTATTTTGATTCTAGGAGGGTGGCTTAGGGAACCTTCAGGTTTGTGAGCACTTTCTAGGGACTTGGGATATGATCCCACAACTAACTCTGGCATATCTTGTCATTATAAACCAGTGTGGCTTGAGTTCATTGATAGACATGCCCCAGTACTGGATTAATCGAGGGCTACTGACAACACTTGTAGAGAGGTGGCATAGCAATCACAACACATTTCACTTGCCGACGGGAGAGATGACAATGACCCTGGAGGACGTATATCAGATATTGAGGATATCGATTATTAAGACTCTAGTTATGTATGATGTGGAGGAGCAGGGAGGGACAAATTCCCTACGATAGATGTTTCATGATGATGGGCTTACTGGTTATGAATTATCTTGGCAGGAGTTGATTGTGACTTGGCAGGAACTACCTTGTGTCCTAGTAGGCTTCGTTGGAGGATTTCTTTGCCTCGACCGTAGGTTGAAGGGCCTTTCAGCTGGCTAGGGATGATTGTTAGAGAGCATGATTGCTCACAGGATAGTATATGCTTGGGGTTCATGCATGCTAGCACACCAATATCATGATCTGCATTAGGTAGTATATCTTTGAGCAGGTAGTTTATCAGTAGGATGCACACTTCTACAGGTCTAGGCTTGGGAGCATATAGTGATCACACGACCAGTTGGAGACAGAGTGCGGGCAATAGGACAGCCATACGTTTTTGGATATTCAGGGCCACTTGTCCAACATAAGTTGGGCAAGTTAGAGTACTAGAGGCAGGTCTTGGATGACTTGGATACTGTGATATGGCAACCTTACTTATATTGCGAGCCATGGCCCTCGAATGGTGCAGAGCTTCTGTTTATGTTTTGTAGTAGATATTTGATAGGGAGGACACCCTATATTTTGGAGAGATTCATGCTTGGCAAGGTCCACAAACAGTATGGTCACATCTAGGGGGTGCCATAGGGGTAGCGCATTATGCACGACGACAATAGGACATACTAGAGTGGGGTTCGACTATTGATTACGATGCAACCTACACTGAGTATTACGACCTACATCCCATTTTCTAGCAATACCACCCTAGGATCATAGATGCTCAAATGACAGTGGATTATGCGGAGTACTTCCATACTCATCCATTTTTGCGGATATCTAGTCCTTATGAGCCAACACCAGTTTTGGATGCAAGGATGAGAGCATGAACGACCGCACAACCCGGGGGAGGAGATGGACTGGGAGGGGGAGGTGGGGATGATGGTGGTGATGGAGGAGGGGATGATGGAGGAGGTGGAGGGGATGGTGGTGGTGGAGGAGGAGGAGATGCGCCAGTCTTTGGGGTTATCCCCAAGAGGCGGTGGTCGAGACCAATCAGGCAGCGACCCTTGATAGTACAGATGCCTTCACAAAGATAGCAGGCACAGATTGCCAGGCTATAGGGGTAGGTACAAACTTTACAAGCATTGGTTTAGGAACTTTAGGGTCAACTTGCCCAGGCCTAGGTCCAGGTTCAGGTGCAGGCTCCGAAACAGGTCCAGATATAGGGACATATGGTACAGCTACAGGCTCAGGTAGCTACACTGACAGTCGAGAGGGATGTCGTGAGGAGGCAGGAGGCACAAGTCATGGTCGTAGCTGATAGGGTGCATATGGCCGCATAGGGTACATGTACTATAGATCTAGTCAGAGAGCTGAGAGAGTCTGTCAAGGAGGCAAAATATTATAGAGGTAGATACCATGAGGTTGTACCATCGACACAACGGGTCAGCTACGCCAAGTCTAGGTTCAGACGCTCACATTCCCATACCACCAACAGAGGATTTACTTAGCCACTTCCTCCAAGAGGACCTCCACCACTAGGGACATGACCATCAGGGGTAGGGCCCTCATGGACAGGACAAATACTAGCCACATCAGGTGGTAGCACCACAGGATCTCCTGGGCATACTTGATTTTATACTGTGATTTATAGACTTAGCCATTGTGCCACATTTTTGATGTCTCAGATTTATCATTGTATACTTGAAATATTTTCATGAGTTTATATGATATGCAGCAGCGGTTGATGATATTATGTGTTGATGTTTTATTATGGATGGATGCATTTAATTTATGTTCTATATGGTTATACTATGTTTTGATATGATTATGTTATGGATGCATGTATGGATGGATGGATTTATGAGATGAATGATATGAATGTAAATGATTGTATTATGGATGACAAATGGATGATTATGGATGGTTTATGGATGCAAATGGTTTTATTATGAATTGCAAATGGATGATTATGGATGGTTTATGGATGCAAATGATTTTATTATAAACTGCAAATGGATGATTATGAATGATTAGTGATACATGTAGATGTATGGATGTATTATTTTTATACTATGATATTATGAGATGAATGTTATGATGGAGATATGTGATGCAATTTTCCATGTTTTTTTTATTTTCTATGAAGATATGTGAAATAGATTATGAATATGAATGCAAATGTGTGAAATGGATAATGATGTTATTATGATGAATGAATATGAATGAATTATGAATGAATAAAAGAGATGCATTTATTATGATCTTGATGTGATGGTATTATGCTTTATTTTTGGAAATTTTCAAATGCAAATGAATGTATTAAATGGAATGAAACAAAACTGCAAATGAATGATTTTTTTGTTATGTCAAGTATACTCAAATCTTGTAGAAAGAAATAACATCAACCTTGAGGATGACTAGCTTAGAAAATCTATAGTGTAGATGCAAAATAATATGAAATGCAATTCTATCTATGCAATGTTGTCAATCTTATTCATTGTGCATATTGTCATCATTGAGCGTTTTATTATGTTGAAAGTTAGTACAAACATCAATGGCATAAAATAGACCATGATGACCTGAGTCCAACTTCCATACAACTTCAGTTGAGATTTGATAATGCAAGATAGCACAAGCATCTAGGTATAATTAGACCAAGATGACCTGGGTATCACTTGTGTAAACAAACAAGAGTTAATCATGTTCCTATGCAAATTCAGAATGTCATCCATGATACTTTGTAGAGCATGTCCCGCGACAATTTGCATCGTAGTAATAATTAACTCACAAGCAACAGAGAAAGAAAAATATCATTCTTGATCACAATACCTCTAGTTTATGACATCATCAAGGTACTCCCGAGAAATGATAACAATAATCATAATACATCATTTGAACATTTTTGTTAAGGTGATCCAACCATGATTCAAAAGATGATCCTTAAGTGATGAGATGATTTGGTTTGATGTTGGTGTTTGATTTGATTGATTGATTGGATTGGATTGATTTTCGATGCTCAAATTTTGAAATGGTCATTGCGATTGTTGTTTTGATGTTACAGTTTGTTGATTTCTTGCCTATTGATTTATGCTCAATGGTGATTTTCCCCCAATGAGAAGGATTTTGCCCCCAATGAGAACAAACCAAATTTATTATGGATAGGTATAATGAGAACCAAGCTAGAGTGGGATGACCACATTGTCCAGATATGGACATGAAGCTCGCTATAAGATATGCATGAATGTGCAGAAGCGGACGATCAACACACGCTAAAAAAGATAGAGAAGACAACTTATCACAAATAGTGCCAGTTTACCAAGTTTTCACCATTTGTTTTTATTGCACTTTTCAGATTTTATAATTTTTTTGTTGTTACCAAGATGCCTGTTTGCCAGGTTTTCATTAGGGCAACCACTTTTTTGTATTTTTCCATTTTATTTTTTTAATTTATTTTTTTGATTTTTTGATTTTTTTATGCTATCACCAAAACGCCTGTTTTCTAGGTTTTCATCAGGGTGATGATTTTTTTAGGACATTTTCTGCTTTTTAGGATTTTTTCAAGACTTTTAACATGCACTGGATGCATCATATATAGAACTTCTTCAAGTGAAGGTTGTTCATCGGTTCTTCAAACAAATCCCCCTCGAGTGTAGATAACTGATATGCCCCTGATCCAAAGATTGAAACCACA
Source organism: Sequoiadendron giganteum (assembly GCA_007115665.2). Lineage (NCBI taxonomy): Eukaryota > Viridiplantae > Streptophyta > Pinopsida > Cupressales > Cupressaceae > Sequoiadendron > Sequoiadendron giganteum. The sequence goes on along the minus strand of CM021101.1, from coordinate 323,162,520 downwards.
ATAAAAGAACCTAACCAATTAGGTTCAAATTTTCCTTTGTTTTCTCGGTCCTGCTAATTATGAGGATTTTCTTTGAGTACCAGATCACCGACTTGGAATGTCCTAGGTTTGACTTTGTGATTGTAGCTTCGGGATATTCTCTGCTGATAGAATTTTAGGTGATTCACTGCTAGTTGACGACATTCATCCAACAACTCAAGCTCCTACAATCTAGACACACGGTAATCCTCATCCATAATGAGACCTTTTAGGGATACCCAAAGTGAGGGTATCTCAACTTCGATTAGCAATACTACTTTGGATCCATAGACAAGTGCATAGGGTGTGGCTCCCATGGGTGTTCAAATGCTTGTACGATAGGCCCACAAAGTAGGGTTTAATTGAACATGCCTGTCACGTCCAACATCGTTGACGATTTTCTTCAGGATTTTCAAGATTGCTTTGTTAGAGGCCTCAACTTGGTTGTTCCCTTGAGGGTAGTAGGGTGTAGAAAACTAATGTTAGATGTGAAACTTTTCACAGAGTTCTTGTACGCCTTGATTCTTGAAAGGTATCCCATTGTCAGTGACAATGGATTGAGGGATACCATATCTGTAAATGATGTAGTTCAAAATGAATGATGAAATCTGCTTCCTTGTAATGGTGATCAAAGGCACGAGTTCAACCCACTTTGTGAAGTATGATGTGGCTGATGATGAACTTGTGTCTATTGGATGAAGGTGGGTGAATTTTACCCACAAGATCCAACCCCCATTGACAAAACGACCATGTTGATGCAAAGGGATGCAATTCTTGTGCTGGTGCGTGGATGAGATTACCGTGGATCTAGCATTTTCGACATGTCTTGATAAATTGAAAGGCTTCTCTCTCCATAGTCAGCCAGTAATATCCCAGATGGAGGAGTTTCTTAGCGAGGGTTAAACCACTTGAATGAGTTTCACAAATACCTCCATGGACATCGTGTAAAATTGTTTTAGACTCATCATTTTCTATGCATCGCAAAAGAGTTCCATCTAGACCTCGACGGTAAAGTACATTTGCTATTGTGGTATGATGGACAGATTGGAGGATGAAATTTTGTTTTTGGTTGCGGGAAAGATTGAGGGGAAGGATATTATCTTTTAGGTAAGCATAGATCTTTTTGTAGAGGGAGGTATTGGCATCATCTAGGTGGAAAATAAGTTGGGACTCAGAGTCATTGTATGCAGGGGTAAACAGTTGCTCCACCATGAATTCATAGCGACCACATTTTTTTGGAATCTGTGACAAAGAAGCAATAGTAGCCATAGCATCAACAACCTTGTTGTCACTTCTTGGAATTTGACCAAATTTGATGTTGAAAAAATACTTCTTGAAGTCATCAATTATTCTCTTATAAGGCATTAACTTGTCATCTTTGGTTTGATAATCATTGTTGACCTGATTGATGACTAGTTGTGAATTCCCATAAACCTGGAGCTCTGTAATTTTCCATTCCACTGCTATCTTGATCCCAATAATGAGTGCTTCATATTTGGCTATGTTGTTGGTGCAAGGAAACATCAATCGATAGGATTTTGGAATGGTATTCCCTAGGGGAGTGATGAATAGGATTCCTGCTCCTAATCCATGCTAAGTGAAGGAACCATCAAAATATAAAACCCATTGTTTTGTTGTTATTGTCAAGACATCTACATCTGAAAATTCAATATGGAGTGGATGATTGTCATGAAGTGGTACCTTGGCTAGTTGATCAACAATGGCTTTCCCTTTGATAACTTTTTTGTCAATATATTGGATGTCAAATTCACTGAGTACCATTACCTACTTGGCCAATCTTCCCATCAGATTTTCTTTGCTTAGGAGATACTTCAGTGGATCAATCTTGGTTATGAGCTTAACTGTGTGAGTCAACATATAGTGTCGCAATTGTTGTAGAAAACACTACAAGTAGACAAGCTTTCTCAATGGAAGTGTAATTGACCTCATATCCATTCAAGGTTCTAATGATATAATAAATTGCTCTTTCTTTCCTCGTTGAATCTTCTTGTGTAGACAAGGCTACCAATGATCGGTTAGTAGTGGCGATATACAATAAAAGAGGCTTCCCTCCTGCTGGAGGTTCTAGAACTGGTGGACTCATCAGGTATTGGTTTAGTTGGTTGAAGGTTGCTTCACACTTCTCATCCCATCAAAAAGAAATATTCTTGTATAGGAGATGAGTGAAAGGATGAGTCTTATCAGCTAATTATGAGATAAATATTTTAATTGATTGGAATATACCCTAGAGGGACCTTAGCTGACTGATTTTTTTAGGGGGAGGCATCTCCATTATAACTTTTACCTTTGTGGGGTCCACTTCAATACCTTTTTTCTAACACTATATACCCCAGTAGCTTTGCTGACTTTACCCCAAATACACATTTCTTTGGATTCATACAAACATTAAACTTCTCCAGGCGAGTGAATAGTTTGTCTAATATCTCCAGATGTCCTTCTCTAGTGTAGGATTTCACCAACAAGTCATCCACATAGTCTTCCATGAAGGTATGCATCATGTCGTGGAAGATGGTTGTCATAGCTCTCTGGTATGTGGCCCCTGCATTTTTCATTCTGAAGGGCATTACATTCCAACATAAAGTTCCCCATGGGCAAGTGAAAGCGGTCTTATCTTGATCTTTAGGAGCTATCTTGATTTGATTATATCCAAAAAAGCCATCAATCAGTGATAACATGTCGTGTCCCGCTGTCAAGTCCATAATTTTGTCTATGTTAGGTAAGGGGAAATCATCTTTTGGGCAAGCCTTATTGAGATCTCTAAAGTCAATGAAAATCCTTATGCTATTATCTGGTTTCGAGACAGGTACAATATTTGATATCCACTCTGCATAGTCAATGGGCCTGATGAATCTGACATCCAATAACTTCTTTAGTTCAGCTTTCACCAATAGGGCAATATGCAGATGCATTTTTCTCAACTTTTGTTTGACTGGTTTGATTCCTGAAGGGAGGGATAAATGGTGCATTATGAGTTCTGGATCTATCCCTGACATATCCGCATATGACCAAGTGAAGTTGATTTGTCTCTCTTCGAAGAACTTGATGAAGCTGGGCTTTTCTATTTCTATCAATGACTCTGCCAAATGAAGAGTTCTTACTATTTCTGTACTGTCAACATTGATGGACTGTGTTGGTTCAATCGAGACTTTCGATCTCTCCTAGAAGTGCTCAGGGAGAGTGTCAAATTTCCCATCCTTTGGTGCCTCAAAGAGGTTTTCACCATCAAATGCGCTCTTTATTTTTACTATTTCTAGATCTGATACTGCCATGGAATGGTTTTCGCCATCAGATCTTTCTTTTGTTTCATTTATTTTGCAGCTGGGAATCTTAACACTCTCTTGTTGTGAAGTTCCATTTTGATGTTCATTAGTGGAGACTATTTTAGGATTTATAGCACAGAGGAAGTTTACGATGGCCTCATCATTCAAAAAGGTGGGGATATTGATAGGTTCTATTTGGTCCCAATCTATTAGCTCATGATGCAGTAATGGTAGGGTGCCATCAGGTGGGTTCAGGTCAGATGTCGTAAGTGTCCTAATAGAATTGTTGTCGTCAAACATGACTAGGGCCAAGTCGAGATCTATAATGTCACTCTCTTCCAAGGGGTCCATCTCACTATGAGTCTGGTCATCCTCACTAGAGCCATTGATATTGTGTGATTCTAATTCAAGTGGTCTAATTCCTTAACCTTGTCCCTCCTCAAGTGTGGGAGTATACTTATGGATTACATCAACATTATTTTCATGACATGATTCTTCTAACAATGAATCCCACTCATATCTATTTGAATCTTTTTCATAGTGGTTACTGGCTTGGAGTTGTAGAATCCATTCAATAACCTTCTGCTTTATATCCTCCTTTGTATCTTCTTCTTTATGATGTTCTTTGTATCCTAACCCTATTTTATCTTTGGGATTGGTTATAATGGGTTGGATAGGTTATGTGATACCCTCTTTTCTTTTTCCAATAGGTCCCTGTCCGTCGTACCCCATCTTTTCCAGGATCAAGAATCCTTTTCCATATTAAGTGGTTTGGACATTTGTTGTTGTGGCTTGAGAATTAGTTTCATCTTTGTAGAGCTAGTTCAAAACATCTTTGTCATCTAGTTTCTCTACTTGGGTGCTTGCTTTTACGAACCGACCATCAAAAAGGGTGACTGGTTGGGAGGATGTTTAAGACGAGGCTGATGGTTGACCATAGTATTTTGGTGACATTAACTGTGAGAGGTAGAGCGATTGTGCAATGGAATATTCATCGACACCTTTGTCTTTGATTTGGACTTTCTCTTCAAATTGTTTGGCCATGGTATTTAGTCGGGCTTCATAATTGGTGGATGCAGAAGGGCTAGACTCTTCCTTTTTCTCTGACTATTCGAATGATGAACTGGATTGACTTCCTTCAGAGGAGGATGTGGATAAAGGATTAGCTTGACTGGAATTGTTGGAGACATCAGGAGTGGAATTAGGAGCTTCACGGTTATGAGGCACAAATACATCTTGGACAACCTTGAGAGCATTGCATTGTTGAGGACTATTTGAATCAGCATGAATGGTGTTTTCTTGGCCATTATAGGGAAACTTCAAGGATTGATGGTACGTTGAGGGTACAACCTACATTTCATGGATCCATGGACGACCCAAGAGTATGTTATATGTTAAATCCTTATCCAAAACTTGATAGATGACATTTTTTAGGATTGGCCCCACCTGAATGGGCAATATAATCAGACCTTTTGACGCTCTCTCCTCATCATCATATGCTTTGATTGTGATCTTCTTTCTTGGATCTATTGCATTTTTAGAGAACCCTAGTTCTTGAACAAGTTTTAAAGTACATATATTAAGTCCAACTCCTCCGTCTATAAGGACGTGCTTGACACAAATTTTATGGATTAAAACTTTAATATGAAGGGTCGCTTTGTGAGGATGGGTGAGTGATACATCATCATTTTCTGAAAAGGACAAGTAGTGAGGTGCCACTAGGTGTCTAACAATGGCTCGGAAAGCATAGACTTCTAGATTATTTGGCACTATCGTGTCAAATAGGGCTTCTTCCAGAATCTCTTTGTGAGCAGGAGAAATTTTTAGGAGCTCCAATATTGATATTTGTGCATGAATTTTTTGGAGCTGGTCGATAATGTTGTATTGATTAGATGTAGTAGTAGGCTATTTGGAGGCACTTCCCTTTAAACATATTTAGTTTGAGCCCTTGTGGTCATGTTTACGAGAACACTGTCTTGTCTTTCATTGATTTTGATGACATTAACTTGATTATCTGTTACAACCACGTCTTGCAAGATATCATGGACTTGATTAGAAAGGATATTGGTGTTGGTGATTGGATGACTGGTTGCAATAGGATCGAGTGTATTATAGATGCCATTTGTGTGATTTTCAATGATTGAGATATGATGAATGGTGGTATCATGCACATAGTTCACATTTTTTCCTTTGCCATTCCTATTAGAAGATTATCCTTTGTCATAATTAAATAGAGGGTTTTTGAATACACCATGGTCAGTGTTGGTTTGAGGTTCCTCAATTCTTATGACTTTATTGTTAATTAAAATCCTGTATCTTATGTTTTAGTTGCATGCAACTGTTGGTGAGGTGACCTTTACATCGATGAAACTCACAATAATGAGCGTCATTCCACCAAGATGATTTTACCTTAGGTTCAAAGCCTCGAGTATTAGGTAAAGTGATGAGATTTTCCACAATAAGTTCCCTCAAGGCAAATTCATGTGATTGACCTAGGGGCGTAAACTTCCTTCGATTGTTTGATGTTTGATAAGGCAAATTCTTGGGTGATGATGTTTGATTATTTTGATTATTCCCTTGGTTAGCATTTTGATTGTTGGTTTGATTGGTAGTTTGGGTGGTCTTTTGATCTTTATTTGAAGAACTTCCTGACAAATTGAAAACCGGTTTGGCATTATGCATTTCAGCAGAGGGATCATTGCCATTATTTATGTACTTTTGCCAAAACTTGGTTTTATCATTGTTAGAGGAATTAGATGAATTGTTTTCGTTATAGATTTTCAGAATTCCTCGCTTGACTAAAGCCTCCTCAATCTTGATTCCATTCTCAACCATTTTTTCAAAGGTTGGAGGGCATTGTAAGTCGAGTCTATAACTCATGTCAGGTTTCAGGTTATCAATGAATACTTCTATCTTTTCCTTTTCTGGTATGGGTCGAGGATATCTGGCGAATAACCTTCTCCATCTTTGTAAGAATATGAGGAATTATTCTCCTTTCTTTTATTTCACATTACAAAGGTCTTTCATCGTGATCTTGTGTTGAATGTTATATGAATATTGGGTAATGAATTTGTTTACTAATTCTTCAAAAGACCTAATCCATGAAGGCAATTGTGAGAACCACTGCATGCATTGCCCTCCCAAACTATGTGGGAATAATATCATTAAATATGTATCCTCATGGGCAAACTCAAGAGTCATCGTTCAAAATTCCTTTGCATGATCTATCAGATCAGTTTTTCCATTATACTTGTTGTATTTGGGAAATTCATAATGTTTAGGGAATGGTATCATGTTAATGCTTCGATTGAATGGATAGGGACATATATCTTGTATGGAATATCTCTTGGTACTCCCAGTTTGCATGTTCTGCATTTGTTGTTGAAGAGTTTGGATTTGTTGTTTCAAAACGTCCATGGGATCATTGGTTTTCACTTTATTGCTTGATTCAAGTTGGGTTTCAGTTTTCGCTTTCTTTGGATTTATTTTGAATTTCTTAACATCAAAATCATCGGGTAACTTGACTCATTTGTTTGCCAACATCAAGAGGTATCTTTCTCCATCCTTTTCAAAAACCTTTTCTAAGAATTTATGGAAGTTTGGGTCTTGTTGTGCTTGTTGGACATCTTCCTCATTTACCTCATCAGTTTCATTTTGATGGTGTTCATGAAAGGGGTTTACTTCGGGTTCAACCATGCTATCTTGGGTTTCAACTCCTTTTTCTTGAATTTTTTGCTTTTGAGATCTTGCTTGGATGGGCATACAAGTGATAATGATACTCTAAATATTTGACCAAGGTTTTGAGTGCCAAAGTGGTTGATTAAAAGTCTGGTTAAGCTAGCTTTATTTCAAGATGAAGGATGATAAATCTTGATGGTGAAATGCAACTGCTAAATCAGAAATTTGATGTGATGAGGAAGGAACTTTGAGATGTTTGATCAAAGTTTAAACAAAGGATTTTCACCTGAGAATGCTAGTTTCAACAAGATTAGGATCTATTGCAGAAATTGGTTGGAACAATTAGAATATTGAATTGTTGGTTGAGGAATGGAAGAATGGCGAATTGGCTAACTATGATTATGCCTTTGTGAAAGAGATCTTTGTTGATAATAAGCTTGTGAAGATAAAGGCTCTAAAGCAAAATCGTCAATATATCCTCTATCAAAATCATGATACCAATGAAGGAAGGTTCAATAATCAAGCAAGACTTTCCTACTTTGGTACAAGAAGTGTGTATTTTTCAAAAGTTTCTTAAAGCTAAGGTGTTTCTTTGGTTTCTTGATCCTCTTAGCAAGGGATATCTTGACAAATTTGGTTGATTTCCAATCCCTCAACATAAACTTTACGATGATGAGAAGATGTTGTTAAAGGGGGGAAAATTTGAACTGAAATTTGACCGACAAAAAAGGGTCAAATTCATGTTTTTGCTTGAAAAGTTACCAGATGTGCCGAAACAGGGTATGGATGCGCTGAAACTTAGATGTGTTGCAAAATGGCTCAGATGCGTTGCAAAAAGTTCTGGATGCACCAAAATAGGGTATGGATGCGCTAAGGAATGGTCTAAATGCACCGAAATAGGGTATGGATGCGCTGCAAGAGCATATGCTGGGAATGTATAAGCGAGATGTGCTGAAACAACAAGTGAATGCATTGGAGAATGGTATGAACACACTGAAATAGGCACCAGATGCATCAAACTGGAAAGTGTTTTATGGTTTTTGATAGTTTGACATATTTTTCTTGATTTGTGACAATGAATCTGGACTGTTTGATTTTGGAAAGAAGATGAATTTTGGAAAAAAAGAATTAGAATATGAACCACATAAATAAATTTTAAAATTTATTTATAATAGTAGAGGAATTAATAAATATTAATCAAATAGCCAGTATTTAATTAATGTGATGCTCAAACCATTTTTGCGTGCATACAATATCTGTTAGGATACTATTGGAGATATCAAGATCAACCAAAATGAGTGTATGTGTGGTATGAAGGTAGTTGGAGGATCTTTTGTCTACACCTATAAAATTTCCCATTGCATTACCTATTACTTCAAAATAGGAGTCAAACCAAAATTATAGTGAAATATTGGGTTTAGTTGTATCCATATTCGTACAATGGTGAATGATTCAATTGTAGGGTTGAAAGATGGATGCCATGGTTTAAGCATGAGAAAATTATTTTCATAGCTCTATTAATATTCATAAATAATTATGTTATAGTCTAGAGTACTATTAAAAACCACCACAAAAAACCATGAGTGTAAAGGTAAATTTTCATATCACCTTTCAAAATGCGACCCCAAGTTTTAGAGATCTATTTGTGTAGATCGACAAGGATTGGCCATAACCCATTAAATCTTTTGATCAAACCCTTCACAACAAAATTTGATTCATTTTAGCCACTTTTGTTTTGAGATATTCATCAAAATCCATGACAAGAGATGCATTAGCACAAGGGAAAGGTCATGTTGTATGAGAGAAACCACACACCCTAACATCAGATCCATTTTTACCTGTTTAAGGTGGAAGCACTACTTATGATAATGTGGATGCTTGAGTGTCTTCTCCAAATTCAAGTCCTTCCTATGTGCCAAAATTTTACCATAGACAAAAGCATCGTACAATGCAAAGGAAAATTTGGAAATAAACCCTACCCTTTATGCCATTCAACAATAATGACAATAGAGGAGGCATTTTTGGCTATGCTATTCTTCTTCAAAATAATTGGTTTTGGCATAGACATGTAATATTATTAACTTTATATTTTTTAACATCAATATAATTGGCTAAAAACATTAGGTTTTAAGGGTAATTTTTCTGGAATGATGGACATAAACCATTTTTTCAACTTTTTAAGGGATTTTTTCTGCCATGGACGGATCTCATAATAGGTATTATGTTTTTTTGTTCAAACTAAAATCATATTTATTTACAACATCAACATGTTAACCTTAGGTTATAATCATCGAGAAACCCAAAGGTAATGCAAGTCATGACAATTTTTTTGGCAAGTTTTTCTCTACTTTGTGAAAACCCCTATCATGAAGTTTTTTATGGGATAACTAGAGTGGCATTATTTTGTTAAGAATAATGAACTAAAATTTTGGTGTTATTTTTACTCTTATCTTTTTTCAACTCTCCTACATATTTCAATTATCATTATTGTTCTAAACAAATTTATCTGTTAAGACCACACTAGGTTGTGATGCCACCAAATTTGGATGTTTGTTCCAACATGTTGGCTTTATGAATACAAATTATATGTTAAAATAATGTTGCTTTAGGTATAATCTTCTATGTCCAAGCATTATTGATTCCTCACAATTCCCTTTACGCGCCTATTTTCCAAGTCATATCTCAATCAACCAATGACACATCATATGCTTGCGAGGATTAGAGACACCTCCTTGAGAATGCACACAACATAGGATGAAAGTGGATCCAATGGCTTAGATTGAGGTGAATATATTTATTTAAGTATTATTGTAGTCAATATGCTTGCAATTGACTAGTAAAGTATTGGATTATTTGTCCACCTATAGATTAATACTTTACCTATTTCTAATTTATTGATTGAAAGCTATTTGTACATTTTCTTCACTTAAGGCTATATTATTTTATTCAACGATCTATGCAATTATTTCCATATGTTGTGCAAGAGTCAAAGAGGCTCCATTTAAAACTATAAATGTCTTTAGAGCACTTCACCATAACTCTATTACATCCACTTTCTAGAAACAATGTTTTTGATTAGAGGTAAAACATGTTTTGAAGGGACCCCGAAACCCTATACAAAAAACTTTCTAGAAATAATGTTAATATTTGTATCTATCATAAATTTTTCAAAGAATGTTTCAAAATATTTCACAAATATACAAAAGTTGAATAGTAACTTTTGTACTTTTTATGGTGGAGAGCATAAATTTTTATGTGGATGCTACCAACCAATCCACCATGGGGCCTCTTGTCAATGCCCATGAAATGTATGCATATAGCGATTTACTCAATAAAACATTCAATGATAATGTTGGCATAAGGTTTATTTTGCAACAGACATAGTTGTGAACATAGCAAGAAGCTTTAATACATAAAATGAGTGAACAAGGAACACTTGTCTACCACACAAGACTTGACCCCAATGATTATCCAAGTGTACATGTTTTTAAAAAACATGAATTGAAAAGAAAAGAATCTAATTGTCATATTTTATTTGGATTAATATTCACCTATGATGTTTTCCTAAGCATACATTAATCTTCCCGATTGATTATTTCGTGCCTTGCTGGCTGCCTCGCAGGTTTGAACCCTCCATAAAAATAAAATAAAAATATAATATATTAATTTTTCAATTATTTTGTTTACAAAATAATTTTATTTGTTATAGATCGATGTATGTTATTTTAAAATAATTTATTTACTTATATTTAAAAATAATAATTTTTTAAAAGATTTTTTTAATTTACTTAATAAATTTTTATTTAATTAAACAACTTTTACAATGTTTGTTTTAAACAATAAATTCAATTTCAACTATATTAATCATAGTTATGATATGAAACCAACATGCCCTTCGATACCATGGGGATAAGAGGAGATAGACCTTGTGACCTCTTGCCTGCAACAAAATGTTTTAACCAATCGAACTAGGCCCCTCACCCCTACAATTATTTTATTTTATTTTTACTTAAGTAATTATTTTAATTTTCTTCCTTTAATCTTATTTATATATTTTTTAAATACATATTAATTTACATTAAGATTTAAAAATATTATAATATTAATAATTATATATTCTTAATTTTATAAAACCAGCAAATTATTTATAATTTTAAAATTAATATAATATTTTAAATATTAAATTAAATATTTATGATATTTATTAATCAAATAAATTACCTTCTACTCATAAAAATCTGTTATCTCAAATCATTATTCGGCTAACCCTGAATAAATATACTGTGATCTCTGAACTAACAAAACAAACAAGCACTAGATACTACGAAGGCAAGTACGCACCAGTACTTAGCACTTGTTTTAGCATCAATAAATGATGTATTGACTGGCAGAAATGTTCCTCGGACAAAAATATGGCTATTTATACAAAAATTTAAGGTCTGTAATAAGGAGGGTGTCGTGTGTTACTCTGCATTCTATGGCTGCTCCTGCCGTCTTTTCTCTTCCCGTCCCCAAATACACTAAACTCTTTATCAACGGAGACTTTGTGGATTCAATTTCAGGTGTCTTAAATTTCCTCCTCTTCTATTTCTCTATCTATCTCTGTAAATGATCTTTTTTTTGAACTGATTTGTATCGCAGGAAGAACATTTGAAACGTTGGATCCTCGAACAGGAGATGCGATAACAAGTGTAGCAGAGGCCACTAAAGAAGATGTTGACGAGGCGGTTAAAGCTGCTCGCAAGGCCTTCGATCATGGCCCCTGGCCTCGCATGCCTGGCTCTGTAATCTCCCCATCCTTAGCTTTTTTCTACGCTAATGGTGGAGACTGAGGGATTTGCTAAAATAATTCTTTTCTTTTTCTACACTAGTGGCGAAGATTTAGGGAGTTTACTAGAAGAACGCTTCTGTTTTTCTACACTAAAGGCGAAGATTTGAGGAATTTAATAGAATAAGCTTGCGCAGGAGAGGGCCCGTATTCTGAACAAGTATGCAGATCTAGTGGAGCAGCATCTGGAGGAGCTAGCGCGATTGGAGACGCTGGACAATGGAAAGCCATTGGAAGCGTCTCGTGCAGGGGATATTCCTAGTTGTGTCAAGGCGCTCCGCTATTATGCTGGTAAAATTGCAGCACCCTCCAAAGAAGCTTTGTGTTTGTGTTAATGGCGGTCTGGTTGTAATTGCAGGATACGCGGATAAGATTCATGGATTAACATTAAAGATGAACGGGCAATATCAGGGATATACTTTGCACGAGCCCATTGGTGTTGTTGGTCAGATAATACCATGGAATTATCCCCTCTCTATGTTTTTCTACAAAATTAGTCCTGCTTTGGCCTGTGGATGCACAGTCGTTATCAAGCCAGCAGAACAGACTCCCTTAACAGCGCTTTACGCCGCACAATTGGGGAAGGAGGTATCAATATTGATCTCTTCTGTGTATGTCAATCAATTAACAAAGAAAATGAATATCTTTATCTCAGCTCAGGCTAAAGGGGGCGAATGCTCGCATAACAGGCGGGAATACCGCCGGGGGTTCTGAATGTGCTTTCTGGGTTTGGAGAAACAGCTGGAGCTGCCATTAGCAGTCATATGGATATTGATAAGGTAAGTTATTACCTATACACAATTTACAATTTTTTGCCTCTAAACTAGGGCAATATTCTATGACTACAGTTATTAACTATAATATGAATATGGTGTATTAGTTTATATCCTTCATTGTTTCTGCTTGGCTATTCTTTGTACTCTTTTATATTGGTTAAGATCTATTTATCTCTTGATTTTGCACTTGTTTAAGCTGTTTTGCTTCTAGGATTAAGACACAATTTTACTATTTTACTATGCACTTGATTATGCTGATTCTGTTTGTAGGGTTTAATTCCTCCTACTCTTTTAAATAGGTTGTTAAGATACTATTTGTTTCATGACTTTGCACTTGATTATGCTGTTTCAGCTGCGGAGTTTAATCCCTGAACAATCTTTCTATGTATGGCGTTTCTTACTTAAACTTGGTAAATCTAAAAATAATAATATGGTGTATTCGTATGACAGATTGCATTTACAGGGTCTACAGAGGTGGGACGGCGTATAATGGAGGCAGCTGCAAAGAGCAACTTGAAGCCTGTGATGTTGGAACTGGGTGGAAAATCCCCTCTCATTGTAATGGATGACGCTGATGTTGAGGAGGCCGTCAATCTTGCTCACCGTGCTGCCTACTCTAACATGGTTGGGCATCCTTGTTCCCTGTTCTTAGGATGTGAATGCTGCCACTGAAAATGAAGTGAAATAAGTAACCGATTTATTTGGCAGGGACAAATTTGCTGTGCTGGAACAAGGATCTTTGTTCAGGAGGGCATTCATGATGAATTTGTAAAGAAGGCAGTGGAAAGAGCAAGACAGCAGGTACTAGGGGACCCCTTTATGCCAGGAGTTCAACAAGGCCCTCAGGTAGGCACATCTTTATCTTTTTCGATTGCTTTTGCTCTTACTTACCAGCTACAACATGCGCTCGCACACACACATATAACATGCTCATTATATATTGATGTTCTTCCTAGTAATGAGTAAATCTTTTTGCTCCTTGGAATGTTGTATGAATTTATATTTTCTTAATAGTTAAACATATAATAATCATATGTTCAAAATGCTTATCCTCTAAATTATTTACTCATTTTTGTTGTACTTATTTTTATATATAGAAGGGATAGGGTTGAGATTGTGTTCTTATATGTTTATTAGAGGCTCCTCTATTATGCTTCATCTTAATATTTCTAACAAATGTTAAATTGAGGGGTATGAAGTCGTGTAGTAACCCCACACCATTTTTTTTGATTTTTCAATATAGAAAATGCAAATACAAGTTTGTGCACTTTCTAATCACCAAGTTCCAAGTGTGGGCAAGGGGAGAGAAAACGGTGTTTGGGACAACACACTCTATCTAGATGAATGCACTGTTGAAATGTAAAGGCAGCAAGCTGACCAGTGTTGGAACACGTTTGCCGTTGTGCCAAGAGATCGACCTGATCGACCTGTTAATGCCCGATACAAACGCTAGAGATAAACGGATCCACGAGAGGTGGTTAGTCCATGTCCCAAATCCAAAGGGAGACACTGGCGATTAGTCCAACAATCCCCCCCCCCTAGCGTCACCCGAGGGGATTCAAACCCGCGACCATGGCTCTGATACCATTTGTTGGAACATGTTTGCCGTTGTGCCAAAAGATTGGCCTGTTAATGCTCGATACAAATGCCAGAGATAAATGGATCCATAAGAGGCGGTCAGTCCATGTCTCGAATCCGAAGGGAGATGCTGGCAATTAGTGTAGTAAACTAGATGCAGAGTTAGAGCCGACCCAAATCAACACCTCTTTGGCGGACAAGCATGAGTAGAGAATGCAAAGCCACTAGCAGATTACAATAGAATCTGATCAAACCCAAAAATGGTTGATAATATGTGGATTCGATCAATGTCAAAATGGAGCTTGAAATGCAAAGGGGTCTAGTGGTGAACTGACCAGGGCCTTCAATGATAAATATATTAATTGGTAGTATATCATCCGGTTTTACAATATCTTGAATATAAAATGCACAACCAATAATATGAGCATGGAAAACACTAAGTACAACTGAGAATGATATTTATAAGAAAAGCTAGTTGCACACACTAATAATGTTATTCAAAATGACAAACACACTGCAGCATATACATAAGAGTCCATACAATCATAGGTTGATATTATATCATTCATGTGGACTTAATAAATCGAAGTGTATTTTCAAAGAGGGCTGAAGGGTGATGTAGAATGTTGATTACAGACCTCCAAACTCATTGAGTATTACTCAGAACTATCATATCAGACTGTTTGGATTTGAAAAATGCCTTCAATCTACCATGCATAATACCTCAAACCATTTTATAACCACCATTTAATTGTAGGATAACAACAACACTATTGTACGGCTCAATATGCAAAGAAAAATCTCTCCAAAATGACTCTGATTATTGCTTCAGCAAACAATATAACATGAAATAAGGAAGTACAATTCTCTCAAAGCTCCAAAAAACACTCCTAAATTCAAGCTAGAATTGGGACAATAAACACCAATAAAATTTGCATACTAAAATCTTTCAAAACGCATAAAAAGCATTCATTAGCAATAACAAATTGGAAAAACTCAGCATTCAACACAATGGTGATTTCTAGATGAAATCACTTAGCCTGTTAGGTGGGTTTTGTCCTTGAAATTGGATTTACCAAAAAGTTTCTGTCCTTAGGCAAATAGGGAGAACTTACTTTCTTTCACTAAAGCAAATGAAATGAATAAGCAACAATTTTTCTTCTGAAAACCCAACCTCCTTTTATAACTTTTTTAGAGTTCTTTTAGGAACAAATGTTTTTTCCTTTTCGTTGCTTTAAAAAAAAACACTTCTTTGCTTTTTCATTACTTTTTCGAAAAAACACTTATTTGCTTTTTCATTGCATGTGCTCTTCCCAAGTCTTGCTGAAGATGAGTATGTCATCAAATATATGATGATGGATGAGTTAGTGAGGTTGCGGAGGATGCCATTCATTAGGTGCATAAATGTTATAGGAGCATTGGTCAAGTTGAATGACATAACCATCCACTCATAGAGTGCTTGCAATGTTTTGAATGTAGTCTTCTAGATGTCTTTGGATTGCATTGGGACCTAATGATGTCTTGTCTTCCGATGAATTTCAGTGAGTTTCATGCCATGTAAAGTTGGTTTAGGAGGTCGTGAATATGTAGTTGGGGATACATGTTTCTCTGAAATATTGTTGAGTGCAAAGTAGTCGTTGCATAGTTGCCATGCGCCATCCTTCTTGGGTATGATCTTTCCTTGATCAATCAATTCTTGAAGTTGGCTCCTCATCATTCTCCCAAATGTATATGCATTATAGGGAACCATTTAGAAGAGAGGATTTAGGAGCCAAGTCAATTATATGTTGTATTGTGTAGTGTGTTTGAAGACCCACATTCAACAAAGACTCAATTATATTGGCATAGTATAGTGTCAAGTTGATGCTGCTATGATAGATGGTGCAAAATTGCATGGTGTTAGGGCATGCTTTGTTGGTTGTGTAGGTGTGTATGTGCAAACCATCAAAAATACAATTTTTTGAATGTGTGCAATGATTTTGGTAAAGCTTTGTCAAAACCAAAGTGAGTTTGGATTGTAGTGACATTTCATGCAAGTTGAAGTAGTTGTTGCCAACATGAATTTTTCAACATTATGGTTTTGCATTGTAGACACCTTTGTGATCATATACAAAGGATCTTCCAACCAAAACATCTCATATCTCTAGGGGTGCGGCATCATAAATGATTGTGTTGCACATAGGTTTAGCAACATTATTGACAAGGCATTGATGACTTACTTGTATCTCTTGGCCTTGTTGTAGCCATCCCAAAGAGCATGGAGCTAAACATATGTTGGACTTCATTTTGTGTGATAATATTCTTTTGGTTGCTATTGATGATGATGACATGCACAGGTTTGTTGTTGACCTAACACTTAACATGGAAGAGCCATTTGTGTTCTCCTAAAGTGTGTGTTGGGGTAGCTGTGTTAAGGGATTAAGCCTCTTGATTAGTCTCCTTGCTACCATCGGTTTTTGGTGTTGCTTGTGCAATAAGAGCTTGTTGAATCATTAATATTTACAAAAAATTACAATGTATGTGTTTTTGTTAGTAAATTTCTCTTTCTTTTGTAAATAGATTAATTAATTGATCAATTTCCCTTGTTGAGAATTAAGTCCTTGGGTTAATCATGTTTGCCCTATTTGCATTTAGATCCACTCTAATTGTACCTAGTGTTGTTATGGTGATGAAAAATATATCCAAAGATGTTTTTTTCCATAGAATTTTATGGGATTTTGAAAAAAATCAACTTGCCCACGATTTTGTACATTACAAATTCAAGCATCATAGATTTTGCCATCATTTTCTAATGTTTTTGATAATGGGTAAAGGTTTTTGAAAGGGCCTATCACTTTCTAATGTTATGAGGAAAGTGAGAGAGGGGTAGGGTAGTTACATATTCACATTTTTAACATGGGCGCATCTTGAGTGGCACTCAAAATAGAGATTTGAAATATAAATGGGCCAACAAGAAGATAAGATGAAGTGTGAAATTATGACTTGGAGACAATAATTTGGGGATCTAGTCGGTTGAGATAAGAAATATCTAGTGAGTCTACTATATCATTTTGACCTTTTTGATTAAGTGCACTAGGCAAAATTGTCATTAGAGAAATCAAGATCAATAAGGTTGCGTATCAATTATGTCTTGGAATTGGTTTGTTCAAATTAGATATATGGCTCTTCCTACCAAATTTTTATTTGATGATTTCCCTTATTAAAGTGTTGATGAAGGATAAGAAATTTTGGGTTGTTCTCTGGCAACCACATGGTGAGATATGTGAAGTGCTGATATTAGAATGGAGTCGAAGGAGGAAGATAAACTAAATGCACACACACATATCTCTATTCAAGATAATAGAGTGGATTAGTATCGTCACACCCTATAAGTGAATTTGTTAATGTATCAATAAATACTCACTTGGGTCTCATACAACATTACTGCTTGTTTCTCTTCCTACATAATCATTTATGATTTACTAACTTGGCGTGCAAGGAGTGATCCAAGTGTCGCTACAATATTCCTGGTTGGATTTTTTCTTGAATAGTGAACAAATCTGCCTTAGTGATATTTATGGGGTTCTAGAGAAAGGGATTTTTGTTTTCCCCTAACTGTCTCAAGTTCCATGATAGTATATGCATGGGTGACTAGATGTGTGGATTGGTCGCTTTGGCCAATATCCATTTGTGGAGAGTTGTAAGGTTATACAATTCATATTGGTCATCTTCATTGGATTCTTTACAAGATAGATTGAATCATTCTCATTGAAATATGTCCCCCAAAACCACCTATGTATTTGATAAGTAGGAGGTATTTTCCATAGCGTGTCAAATTATGATATTGCTATCAAGATTCAACCATGTAGTTTTTTGAGTCAAACTCATTGACCCATGTTTCATGAGTAATGGCTCATAAGAACCCATCTCTCATGATAATAAATGGTCCACTTAGCACTCATTGCATCTAGGTGATGCTTCACAAAGGTGAAGCATTGGGCCTTCTTGGGAAGTCACCCATCCCAGTACTACTCCAACTCAAGCGCGCTTAACCATGGAGTTTTCCCCAAGGTTAAGCCCACTTAGCTTGCAACCCCATTTGCAAAACCTTCAACAAGTGTTGTGCCTTATGAACCATTCATTATAGAGCCCCTTTAGCTCATCAATTGATAAGAGGTATTTTCCATAGCGTGTCACATTATGATATTGCTATCTTTTTCCTCTTGTTATTCTATTTTAGGCTTTATAAATGTCTTTTCTTAATTAGTTATTTTTTTGGAGATGGAGTTGACTTCCATTTTTGTGGAGGCCTTTTTTGGAAGTTTCTCTTACTCATGAGTAGCTTATTCTTATCCATCCATAGTCATATGTATTTTCATTGAGATCCATCAATTCTCCCAACATTCAAGGAATATCTCTTGATTGTTTTAAAAATCTGGAAGGAGTTCATCGTAGGGATTTCCATTATTAACCCTCTCCTAACTATGAGTTCTAGGTGATGTTTTAGCATATTGATTATAGTGCCTTATTGATTATTAACCCACTCCTTCTTGGGTTGCTTGTGCCTCCTTTGTTTTTGTGTGTTGTTCTTTAGGGTTAGAGGTTTGATGATTGATTAAGTTAATTTTTTTTGGTACCCATTATGGAAGTTGGTGGTTGATTTAATGACCAAACGCTTGATCAATGTCCATGAAGGTGAACAAATCTACATAATTTGATAGGTGCGATCTCATACTTTAATGGTTGTTCACAATGTATCCCTCCAAGTTCAAGATACAATCTTTCTAGGAGGGTTTTTTTTGAGATCATCATTAACACACATATAAGAAAAGTTGAGTATGTTAGGGATATGGAGTTACAAATTTTCTAGAGAATTACTCTTCCTAAAATTCACTTTGTATAAAGGATACCTTGACAAACAATGACACAATTGTCAATAGATATTCTTTAGGATTGACTTTAAGGGACTAAGGCTTCACAAATAGGGCAACCTTTTTCATGAACTAGCTCCTTGGAATGTTGTCTAAAATATGGCCATAGAATTGACACTTAGGTATTGTGAGCATGTCAACTAGGATTCCATCTAATCTTGTTGGTCATAAATAAATTATTTTAGTGTCTTAAGGCAATGGTATGGACCCCTTGAACTTATGTATTATGTTGGAGTTGATTCCTCCATCCTATAGCTCCCGAAGATCACCTACAATCAAACATCTGCCACGGAAAGAGAGAAAAAGCAATAGGAATTGCTATGGAGGCTGAAAAAACTATTGGTCCAAAAAAAATGAATCATAATGAATGTGCATTTAATGAATTATACAATAATGAGTTTTAATAATAAGGAAAAAGAAAAAAACAACTCTAGATGAAACCCTAGGTGAGGACAATATTAGATCATGACACGTGTCTTCATCCTATGACTTGAGATTAAAAAAAAAACACATGACCTAAGTAAGCTTAAGATGCTAGTCTGAAAAGGGACCCAATTAATTAGAAAAATATGTTTTTACACTTCCCTTAAGTGCAACATAGGGATAAGCTAAAACCTCTAATAGTGAATGCATAAAAATAAAAAGATGGGCCCTGACAACTAGGATTGATGAGGTACCTATGTACAAATGAAATCGATCTCTCACAATAGGAGAAAAGTAGAAAATGTAATTGGAAAAATTCCTCTCCAAATGAGAGAAAGACATGAAAAAGTGGACTAAGAAGCCTCCAGAACAATGTCTTGAAGATGAACATGAAGAACACCACTAAAGCACAAAAATTCTACAAACAACTATTGAATGATGATTGCTATAGTGCCGAAACTGAAAAATATCCTTTGAAACTAGGATGATGATCAATACCAAGAGAACAAAAATCTGCATGAGTGACCCCAACATCACTACTTGAACAATGATTAAAAGACAAACCAAGGCAACAATCGATAGTCCAAGATAATGATGGCACATCAATCAGAACAAGTGAACTCAACACTACTCAACCAATGCAAAGTGTCATGCCCCTGCCATAGAGATCACAACCTCTCCCACACAAATCGTAGTTTTAATAAATTAAACTAGGTGATAAGATAAATATATTAGCAAAGGACCGACAAAGGATTTAATAGCGATTCAGTATTAGGAGCTGACCAAGGTTTAAAGATAGTAAATACGGATCAATGAATATTAATTAGAGGGGCATGACACAGTCTGCCAATCCAAAATAAACAAATACTAATTAAAGTTTATTAACAATGCTTCATTGAGGTGTGACTCTTTGCAAGGAAATGCTTTGATGAAGAGGTGTGACACCTACGATGGGAAGATGTAAAAGAGAAATCATTTTCGTTTGAGGAAGGCATCAAGTGAATGCGATTGGGAAAAGGAAGATAAGAAATTGAAACATAAGATATCTATTGGAAATAAATATTGTTTTTAGCAAGAATATTATTGGGAAGTAAGTTGGAGAATATAATTTAGGAATAGCTATATATATATATATCATAATTGCATAATGATATTTCATTACCAATTAATATAGTAGATTCTTTTAACAATCTATTTTGAATTTATAGAAGTATTTTGCAAATAGGGAGGCCGATCGACCTTTTGAGTTCATGTAATGTCTCCATTTCCCAACCCGCCTCACAAACATTAATTAATTTAATTATTTAATGTTGCCTGACAAAAAGTGCATTAAATAAGGTAATATTAAATAATTATATTAATGAGGTGAAATAAAGTGATGCCAAGGAATATTAAAGATATTTTAATAAAGTCATTTTATAATAAATTGCTAATAAGTTTTGGTGAGAAAATTAAAAAGGAGATATATAAAGGATGCAAGAGCTCATTTCTTCATTAGGCTGGATTATTATTATTTTGTTGGTTTCTAGGTGGAGCTCTTTTAAGTTTGAAACCCTAGGTGGAATTCCTACGGGTATTTGGTTTTAGTGGTGAAAGATTCCACCCTAGCTGGATTGAGGCGTGTTGATGTTATAGTAGTGGGAGATATCTTTCTCTCAAATTTAAAAATGATGGATAAATAATACCAAGGCAAGTCAGACTTGCTATATATAATAATTTTATGAAGAGTCACCTTGTTTCTTAAAAGAGGCCAACCCAAATGAAGAGTCACCTAGTTTTGTATAAATACAAGGTGATGATCATTCATTTGATCATCAAGTTCATTCATCATAATTCACATTCTTAGAAGAAGTTCATACTTGAGCAGTAGATCATCATCTTGTAGCAGCAGATCATCATTTTGTAGCAGCAGACCGATTTCAAGGAGAAACATATTCATTTGTATCTTTGCATCTAGGAGAGGTTCTATTATTCATTGTATCAAATTCGGCATTGTGTTGGGCCTGAGTTGTAAGCAGATTTCTGCTTTTATTCCTTCAATATATAAGAGATATATTTGCTGGGTTTTTCTCCCTCGAGTAGGAGGGTTTTCCTAGGGTATCTTGTTGTGTTCATTGTCTTATGTGTTGCATTTTCTGATTGCTTTCATTTCTGATCCTAAATCTAACATGGTATCAGAGCGGGTCTAAGAAAAGATCTAATCAGATTTGTTTAAGCAGTCAAGTCAACTTTTCATCTAGGGCAGATCTTGAAGTATCGCAAATCTAAGGTTCAAATTATTTCTGACCTAAGGGCAGATCTTTGAAGGTGAATTTGTGTGGAAAAAGAAAATGGTGAGTGGTGTCAAGGTAGAAGATAGGCTTGATGGAGCTTCAAACTTCAACTCTTGGAAATCCAGGGTACTCATTGCATTAGAGGAGAATGATCTTCTTGATTTCGTGGAAAGTGATATGCCTGAGCCTTCCGATGATACTGAGAAAATCCTGTGGAAGAAAAATGGCACGAAGGCTAGACAGATCATTATAGACTCTGCGATGAATCACCTAGCACCGATCATCTCCAAGTTGAAGACAGCTAAAGAAATGTTTGATACTCTAAAAGGATTGTATGAGATCAACAACACCAGCAAAGCCCTTGATTTGAGACAACAACTTCACCATGTAAAAATGGCTAAAGATGATTTAGTCATCTCATTCTTTATGAAGATTGCTGATTTGAGAGATCAGTTGAGCGCTATTGGGGATATAATTGCAGATAGAGATCTTGTTATGTTGGCACTAAATGATCTTCTTCAATCTTGGGAACCCTTTATTCAGAGCATCAGTGGGAGATCCAAGTTGCCCAAGTTTGATCGTCTTCGAGCTGATTGTATTCAAGAAGAGTCCAGGTTGGCAGCAAGAGGAAGTGAGCAAAACTATCATGATGTAGAAAATCAAGTTCTTGCTACACATACTTCTAGAGAAAGAGGCAAAGGAAGAAAGAGGAATAGAGACAGAGAATCAAATTCTGCCCCAGAACCGAAGAAGAAGAAGGATCTTTCTCACATTCAATGTTTCAGGTGTGACAAGTACGATCACTTTGCTCGAGATTGCAAATTAAGGTCTACACAACATGTTTCTACTACGAAAATTGACATAGGGACATCTTAGAAGGAGCCTAGCTCTAAAGTTTGATTCAAAAGGTTTCTTATTCTAAAGTTGATCAATTTCTTCGAAGAGGAGGAAATGACATTCAAAGGGAGTCAAATTCAGAGAATTCAAGGCACGAGTTGAGAGCTTGTCCAGGAAAAGGATTAAGGTTCCGAGATAGGTTAATATAAGGGAGTTCACTTCCAGAAGATTTCTTTGAAATCTCTGAGGTAGGGATCAAGAGGGAGTTCTGTGACTCACTAAGAAGAAGTGAAGGTTGCAGTGTTGCAAGGCCAAGTGCAAAATCCTTGGAAGACCTCTTTAGTAGTTGAGAATAGAATTGCACAAGACAGTTAATCCGGATTTGACATTGGTAGCTTCGCAAACTTATTTAGAATAGGGTGATCTAGGATGAGGTCGAGGAGGATAGTCCTGGACTTGAGCAAGTCAATAGTGCCGAAAGTGTGCATTGGAAACCGCTCCTTTAAGGCAAGCATTGCAGACAATCTTGGACAAGGAGGTTAGGAGGTTGATGCAAGTACTTGGAGCTCTAGAGGGAGTCACATCATCATGAAGATTTGTTGTAATGTTTATTTCTCTGAGACGGAGAAATATGAGGCGAAAGCCATTGTAGTGTATATGAGGTGAAAGCCCTTGTAGTGTATATTTCTCCGAGACAGAGAAATATGAGGTGAAAGCCCTTGTAGTGTATATTTCTCTGAGATGGAGAAATATGAGGTGTGAGCCCTTGTTCATCTCTGTGACTGAGATGAGATGTCATGTTGAGAGACTCCATGACGACATCACGTTGAGAGAACGTGATGAACCCTTGTTCTTGTGTTTCTTTCCACACATGGGAGTAGCCATGGTGGACGTCATGTTGAGAGACTCCATGACGACATCACGTTGAGAGACTCCGTGATAAACCTTTGAGTTTTCCACAAATGGGTGTAGCCATTGTGGGCGTCATGTTGAGAGACTCCATGATGTGGATATCTGGAAAGATACCTCCCTAGCTAAGAGGGAGTGTTGATGTTATAGCAGTGGGAGATATCTTTCTCTCAAATTTAAAAATGATGGATAAATAATACCAAGGCAAGTCAGACTTGCTATATATAATAATTTTATGAAGAGTCACCTTGTTTCTTAAAAGAGGCCAACCCAAATGAAGAGTCACCTAGTTTTGTATAAATACAAGGTGATGATCATTCATTTGATCATCAAGTTCATTCATCATAATTCACATTCCTAGAAGAAGTTCATACTTGTAGCAGCAGATCATTATTTTGTAGCAGCAGACCGATTTCAAGGAGAAACATATTCATTTGTATCTTTGCATCTAGGAGAGGTTCTATTATTCATTGTATCAAATTCGGCATTGTGTTGGGCCTGAGTTGTAAGCAGATTTCTGCTCTTATTCCTTCAATATATAAGAGATATATTTGCTGGGTTTTTCTCCCTCAAGGAGGGTTTTCCCAGGGTATCTTGTTGTGTTCATTGTCTTATGTGTTGCATTTTCTGATTGCTTTCATTTCTGATCCTAAATCTAACAAGGCGGATTCATCTTGGATTCGCACTTGTACGATATTGGTAAATTTGTAAGTTTCCCGCGGAGACAAATTTGAAGATAAGCGATTGACATTTCTGGCATATTGAAGGTTGAGATTATTATTCAGTTTGGAGGATATTTGCAAAGTCAATTGGACGCCATAATCAGGGGTTTGAAAGTAGGTCATGGCATTTCCATATTACTATGTGATTATTGTGAACTCCATATTCCAGCATGGGCGTGAATTCCTGAAGGGTTTATTGTGGTAAATGAGTTTGGTTGATTGGCATTACCAGTTATATACATGACTGAATCGTGAGCCTTTTACAAAGGTTGTGGAGTTGTAGGAAGGGTGCGGGCTTGTTGGAACTCAATCATCATACGTTGCTGCTGACTGCCATGCTATGAGGGCTTGTTTCTATTGCTGGGCATGTGGTTATTGTCTGGCACGATTTCTGAAGCCATCATTTGCCAATACCAATTGCTGTCTTCTTTTTGTGGGCCATGGTTATTAACAGCTGGTCATGGTCATGGTGCTGGGTGTTATTTGTGGATGCTGGTCGCATTTTTTGTAGGAGAATTACTATACAAGCGGCCACATCTCTTCCCAACAGTTGGAACTTCATACTTGGCGTGACAACATTATATAGGAGTCGTACTTTGCAAAAAGGCAGGTTGCCTGTGGATTTAAAGGTGATAGCTGAAGCTTGCTAGTGTATGTTTGAGTAACTAGCATTCCAAGTCAGAACTTGTATGGACTTCATTTCCGGGTTAGAATGTATGAGCATCTGAGATTGTAATAGCTTATTATACTTTGTTATTCCTATGAATGAGTCAATGCTATGCATATATCAGATTTTGAAGGCATACTGTGCGCTTTATGAACGAAATGTGCCAGTTGCATATGATATATTGGTCTCATACTGTATTGTAATGAACATTATTTCCTTATATTGTGAATGCAAATTACATTCTGCATATTGTCTTTGAGAAACTCTTGTGCCAGGCAAAACTCAACATAATAGTAGTTTGACAAAATGCACAAATGTGTCAAACTAGGAAAATAAATCAAAAAAATATCGTTAAAATTGAGAGGGCTTTTTACAGTTCACGAGAGGTGAAGTACTGGTCCTTTCTTCATCAAGCACACCACCTCAAGATGCAACACTCGTGGGTCGGGAGGTGTATGAGTACTCTTGGGCTTGTTGAGGAAGGTAGTCTTCATGTATCTTATCAAGCACACCACCTCAAGATGGATGGAATGGAGTGTCCTGCCATGCTTGTGGGTTGGGAGGCGAATGAGTGCTCCTGGGCTTGATCAAGGAGGATGGAGTGCCTCCAAGGTGGACTCAGGGATGTAGTGGTCCTAAGATCCTACCATGTTCGTGGGCCAGGAGGTGGATGAGTGCTCTTGAGCTTGAGGGTCTTCTCAAGTACGCCACCCTAAGATGGATGGATAGGGATCCACCCATGCTCTCGCAATACAAGGATAACCATCCTTGAGATTGTGGTTTGCAAACATTTCAAGTGAATTCCTAATATGATTTTCTATAGGAATATGCCTTGGAATAATCATTAATGATGTTAAGATATTTTGAATTCAAATGTTAATGATGCTATGAACTATACTTCTAAATATTATAATGTTTTAGCTATGATGTATTGCTCTCAATATTATAAGATTTCATGTATTAATTTGAATATAACCATAAAGTTGATACTTGCTATTACTAATATCAAATTTTAGTGATTATTATTGTTTTGCTGCTTGCAGGCCTAAAATTAGGAATTTCCCAAAAGGGGACATTACAATTGGTATCAGAGCCTTGATCCTACCAACTTGAGGATCAAGAAGAGTAGTTTATGCAATTAAACCAAAGAGTTCAAAGGGCATTGGAAAGAGAATGAAGGAAATTTGTAGCAAGACACAACCCTACTTAGAGCAATAAAATGGGTGAACAATGAGGAAATGAATTGAGGGCCTTCATGGAACAAAATGAGAGGACAACTTGGGCCTTCATGGAACAAAACTTGAGGACAACTCAAGTACTTCTCCAAACCCTACAAAACATGAATAACACAATCAACACTCTTAGACCCAACCAAACTAATGGGAGGGATGTTAACTCTAATCACTTAGAGAATAACAATAGATCACCACTAGGGTCAGCACGTAGGTTAACAAGACCCTCATTCTTACCTTGGGAAGGGCCAACAAGAGAAGAAGAAACCAATCCACCAGTTAATGACTTTGACGAATATACTGGGGCCTACTCAAGGTTGGACCTTGAAATTAGGAGAAATATCTCATTTGAGGAATATTGTGATGCTAGGGCACAAAATACCCATAGAAAAGAAAAAATACAACCAAATAAAGACTTATGCCAAAGGGTGAGTAAAATGACTCTCCCCAACTTTGATGGATCAGGAAAAGTTGCTGCACATTCAAGGATCCAAAAGTTGGACACCTATTTCTCCGTTAGTCCCATGACTGAAGAGGACGTTATTAAATTTGCCATTTTTCATTTGGAAGGGGTTGCACATGATTGGTGGCATCATGGTATTATTACTCAATGGCACCAAAACATAACAACCTACGATGAATTTACACAAAAGCTCATGGATTGATTTGATCAAAAGCATCTTGAAAGGCATTTCAATGAACTAACCAATTGAAACAAGGATCAGTAGAAGATTATGTGGCCGGATTTCACAAGATCTCAATCATGGTACCTGGGATTACTGAGAAAAGGCTAACGTACTTATGTATCAAAGGGCTATCAAAATCAACTTGTGGTTTGGTGAGCTCCCTTGACCCCATATCTTCAAGATGCAATCCAAAAGGCCTTGAGGTTAGAAACCACAACAACAAAAGAAAGGAGCTATTCAAAGAACATACCTTCAAGGTCATATAACCAACCCTCCTACAAAGAAAACTAGCAACTAAGGACACTACCTCCTTGATCACACACATGAGAAGATAGGACAAAGTTTAAAAGAAGGGATTGTGTCTTAATTGTAAGGACAAATGGGTGACAAGACATATGTGTCAAAAAAGAGGACAAGCCCACAACGTGGAAGCAATATCTAACAAAGAAATGAGTGAAGAAGAATTTGAACCCCGAAATAAGAAAAGGAAATAGGATGATGAAGAAAATACAAGTGGTGCCTTAGCCACACTTTCGTGAGCACCTAAATATCGCACCTTCAAAATCCATAGAGTTCTCAAAGGGCAGAAAGTGATTGTCCTAGCGGATAGTGGTGCCACCCATAATTTCATTGATTAGGGTTTAGTGACAAGAATTAATTTAGAAACTGAAGATTTTAAGGGATTCAAGGTGGTCATGGCAGATGGGTTCACTATGCCTTGCACACAAATGGTCCATCAACTATCACCTTGGGAAGACATAAAATAAGTGAAGATTTCTATATAGTGAATATAGGAGATACGGATGTAGTTTTGGGCATCCAATGGTTACATTCCTTAGGAAGATATTATCAAGACTTTCAAAAGATAGAACTTTGTTTCCAACACAATGGCCAAGAAGTAATTCTCCTAGGCTTACCGAATGGGCCCCTAGGAGTAGTATCATTAAAAAAGGATGGAAAGAGGTTTTAGGCACGAACAAGTAGTTACCAAAGCTATGAGACCTACATGGTCTTTCAGTTACAAGTTATTAGCTCATAAGATTCCCAATGAAGGAACAATCAATCATTCTCTAACAACTCAATAGAGTTAACAATAAAATCTAATGGAAATCCATATATTGCCATCACTAGTTGTCATGGGAACTTAGGCATAACTAAGATACAAAGATGGATTTAGATTTATTTCAACATTATCTTACTTCCAAATTCCAAGATATAAGTGCACAAAGACATCATCTTGACCTAGGACTATCAGTCTCTTAAAAAGTCAACCAATTAAAGTCCACAAAGTCATGACTACATTACTAAACAAGGAGTAGGCCATTTTGAATCTTCAATGCATCCAATGCTCCCACAACGACCAACCAAAATTGAGTAAGGTCAATTAGAAGATTTGGACAACATCTCATAAATAGTGCTTGATATATTTGGCAATTCTTTAGCAACTTTATTCTTACAATCATATAGGTGATATCAAAACAAGTGAGATAACTGCACCCAAACTTCAACTAATTGACGATAGCTAAGCTCTCTAATCAAGATTGATTAACTCATTAGTGATTACAATCAACAACAACCTCAAACTCAAGGCTAAAAGAATCTCAAAACATCTATGGATAAGACTTACCATGGGAAAAGCCTAAGACATCCCAATAAAGAATTACAATCATCATTGATTTGAAAGAACTCGCATGAACCCTTCCATTCTACATGCTGCTTGTTAGTATTTTATAGCTGCGGGAGGTATTTCCCTAAGCAAAAGTATTCAAAGGCAAGTCGGCCTTTCTTTTTGTAAAACAAATATCATACTTTCTAGGTCGGCCCTAGAAGAGAGCTCTCCTGGCTTGCTATATAAAGGAGAAGGTGTCTCCACATTTTAGCATCAATTCACTCCATTCCAATTCAAATTTCTTCAGTAACAGGTTTTCCCTTCAAGAGCAGCAGATTTGACTCAAGGAGAAGTGGTATTATTTTGTGTATTCAAGGAAATCGCACTATCTTCAAGTCCAAATTCATTGTATGAGATTCGGCCTTGCTAGGGCCTGATTTTGAGTGCTATTTCTGCACTTATTATTCTGATTTATAAGAGAATATCTTGCTGGGTTTTTATCCCCCGAGTGGGAGGGTTTTCTTAGGGTAACATATTGTGTTCATTGTTCTATGTGTTGTATTTACTTGCTTAATGTTCATGTCTGATCTAAACAACAACATGGTATCAAAGCGGGTTTAGAAAAGATCTAATCAGATTTGGCTAAACAGTATAAGACAGCTCATTATTCAAGATTAAATCCCCCCTGGAAAGAAATCATGGCCAAGCAAGAAGGTTTGGTGATTGCATTCAATTGAAGGATTTTGGCACTTTGAGTATACAACTGATCATTTTTGGAAAGGATCGTGATTCTTTAGGAATCTAGGCGCAACAATTGTTGTGGCATCCAAACTATGGCACAAAGAAAGAAAGAATCGCATGGGAATCACAATTCTAAATTGAATTGATATGGACTTAATAGACAGGGGATTGATTGGTGAGTATTTTTCTTGTTGCCATTCTTGAGACTCTCAGAGATATGGAGTTGAGGAAAATAGACGTGACATTTAGATGTGACGGGAATAAATGTTCGGCTTGGGCAGTGACGAAAGTGTTGTAGAAACAAGCTAATTTAGCTGTGTCCATTCCTAATCTCTGTGCGATTGAGTTTGATCTGAAATTATGAGGTCGGTTGTATTGGGTGGCTTGATGAGAATATGAGTTTATATCGGAGCATTGAGTAATTCAGATCACACAAAATACACCCAACTTCATGAGTTGTAAAGTTTGAAGATTCGTAATTAACATTACATCGAATCAGGATTGGACTAAGTTTGGCGTTTCTGCCTGGGACGGAAAAACTCAGAAGATTGCAACAGGGTAGGACATAGCCCCTCCCTGTAGTCGTGTTTCTTAGATTTTCTTGAGCATGGGTTTATCATCCAGCAATTGCCTGTTACGAGAGACACCCTCGCTAGACGCTACATCCACGAGAGATATGCGGGCACACAACATGAGCATCATCGCGTCACGGAATCCAAGACTCTATGCCATTGTAGGAAAGCGTATTGAGGCAATTTGGTGGCGTACTGGATGTTCGGGCTCGGGCATCTTGACGGGCCGTAGCTAAGCATTCATCAATACGGGAAGGAAGACACCGACGACGGTTGTCTGCATATTGTTGTTCGATCAATGGTCATCCAGATCGGAGTCTTGTTGAGACTCATCATTGCTAGGTGTGGAATACACACAACAAGCTTTCCATGGTTATTCAGTTGAGGGGCTCAACTCACTGAAGGAAATGATCAACAACGATTACTTACCATCGGCGGGAGTCTTATCTCACACTGGGCTCACAGCGATTGATGCCATTGAAAGGGCGGAAATCACATATCGATTGAGTCTATTATATGTAAACTCTACTCAAGATCTATTGGAGCGATGTGTTTGGTTGAACATCGATGAAATAAGATTGCTTTTCTGAAACTAAACTAACATTGGGCAGTGCCTATGATGGAGGATGTACTTGTAGCACCTTATGAATAATGACCATCTCTCCAAAATGTGCGAGTGTCACAGGGTACATCATCAGGCAAAGATGATGATTGTTGCAGAAGAAGAATATGATTGCAACTCAGGAAGCTTGGAAGGTGTATTTTTTTCTGGAATTTGTGCGGATGATCAGATAAAGCTGCTAGGTGGTTGCAATGATGATTATGATAAAATTGAGGATCCTGAACCACGGTGTTCTATTTAGTTAAATGTTTTTTGGATATGAATGCAACAATTCTACAGAACCTGATGGTCTACCAGATGCATCTCTGTCTGAAGTAAATTCATCCCTTGAAGGCAGAAGTCAAAAGAGATAAAACAAGATATAAACAACAACGATGGATATTATAAAGAGCAACAAATTACATATTGAGTGCAGTGATTAGCATTTCCAAGAGTAGAAATTGAGTGAAGACGAAAGAAAGATATATCAGAATCATCAAAGATAAGTTCTATTATTCCTTTAATTGTTCTATCTAATGACTATATGCTTCATTTGTATCAGGGGTAGTTTGATTTTATGAACTATTATTAATCTCTTTAAAACAGGATGGATCGAGGAGCAAAAGGATTATTTGAAGATATATTGAAGACCTCATTATTTGAGGGGACAATTCTTGGAGATTAGTCAGTGAGGAGCAGGAGGCTCCAATGGATATAGATTCATCCCTCAATTACACTCCTGCCATTTAGAGGGAGTTAAATTCCAGGCACGAGTTGAGATCATGTCCAGGAAAAGGATTTAAGGAGGGGAGTTAACTTCCAGAGGATTTTTTTGCAATCTCTATATTGAGGCAGGGATCAAGAGGGAGTTCTGTGTTCAGCAAAATGGAGTCCTATATCTCGAGGATCTAGAGTGACTCAATGAGAAGAAGTGAAGGTGTTAGCTAAGTGAGTTACAGTGTTGCAAGGCCAGGTGCTAAGTCTTTGGAAGGCCTCTTTAGCTGCAGAGAATGGAATTGCACAAGGTAGTCAACCTTGTTTTGACATTGGTAGCACCGCAAACCTATTCAAAATAGGGTGATCTGGGATGAGGTCGAGAAGGATAGTCCTGGACTCTTGCAAGTTAGTAGTGCCAGAGGTGTGCGTTGGAAACCGTTCCTCTAAGGCAAGCATTGCAGGCAATCTTGGACGAGGAGGTCAGGAGGTTGATGCGGGTACTTGGAGCTCTAGAGGGAGTCACATCATCATTAAGGTTGGTGTAATGTATATTTCTCTGAGACGGAGAAATATGAGGTGAAATCCCTTGTAGTGTATATTTCTCTGAGACAAAAATATGAGGTGAAAGCCCTTGTAGCGTATATTTCTCTGAGACAGAGAAATATGAGGTGAAATCCCTTGTAGTGTATATTTCTCTGAGACAGAAATATGAGGTGAAAGCCCTTGTAGCGTATATTTCTCTGAGACGGAGAAATATGAGGTGAAAGCCCTTGTAGTGTATATTTTTTTGAGACAGAGAAATATGAGGTGAAAGCCCTTGTAGTGTATAGTTCTTTGAGACTGAGAAATATGAGGTGAAAGCCCTTGTACAAGATAACATCTCTGAGACTGAGCTGTACTTTCCACAATTGGGTGTAGCCATTGTGGACGTCATGTTGAGAGACTCCATGACCAAGATATTTGAGAATACCTCCCTAGCTAAGAGGGAGTGTTAGTGTTTTATAGTTGTGGGAGGTATTTCCCTAAGCAAAATTATTCAAAGGCAAGTCGGCCTTTCTTTTTGTAAAACAAATATCATACTTTCTAGGTCGGCCCTAGAAGAGAGCTCTCCTAGCTTGCTATATAAAGGAGAAGGTGTCTCCACATTTTAGCATCAATTCACTCCATTCCAATTTGAATTTCTTCAGCAGCAGGTTTGCCCTTCAAGAGCAGCAGATTCGACTCAAGGAGAAGTGGTATTATTTTGTATATTCAAGGAAATCGCACCATCTTCAAGTGCAGATTCATTGTATGAGATTCGGCCTTGCTAGGGCCTGATTTTGAGTGCTATTTCTGCACTTATTATTCTGATTTATAAGAGAATATCTTGCTGGGTTTTTCTCCCTCGAGTAGGAGGGTTTTCCCAAGGTAAAATACTGTGTTCATTGTTCTTTGTGTTGTATTTACTTGCTTAATATTCATGTCTGATCTAAACAACAACATTGTGAGATAGATATGCAAGGAGAAATTGGAAAGCTATTAAATAATCTTGATTCTGCAGTTAATGAAAGAAAAGTGGAACACAAAACATGAGGAATTACACACCAAACATAGAAATGATAAAAATGAGTCAAGGAAATACAATAAAAGGGCCAAGATGGTCAAGGATCAGAGAATATAGGATTCTAGTAGGGTGAATTTAGGAAGAAAAATTGTAGAATTGCAAACTGAGCTTAATGAAACAAGAGCATTGAGCCAAGGATATGAAGAAGTGCACACAAAGCTAAGACCAAAACAAAATGATTTGGAAAAACACATTGAAAGAGTGTAATGACATAAATTACAAAAGAAAATGATTGAAAAATGTCTCTTATTCGATACTTGTAAGGTAAAGTTGGAAGGAGGGCAGAGGCCTAGCTTGATTGGCTAAAGCATCCTGTTGTAGGCAAGAGCTCAGGAGGTCTAGTCTCCCCTCCGTCCTTGTGGTACCAGAGGGTGTGTCGCGCTAGCATCACTGGTCACATGAAAAAAGTTTACTAGGTGCACTGTAGTTTATAAGGGGGGCTACTCGATTCATGCAGTCTAAAAAAAAGGTAAAGATGGAAGAAAGAATATTAGGGCTGCAAGATGTCTTTTTGTTTCTTCTCTTTGAGGATGAGAGAAAACTAGTCTTAAATTATGAACCTTGCCAGTTACCAACTCTTGGTTTTGTCATTGAGAGTTATTAGGCAATACCAATACATAAGCCCAAAGAATATAGGGCAATAAATTGTCCACACACATTAGGTGATGATATCAACCTTATGATATTAAAAGACTATATTGGCAATCTGGAGTACATTAATAGCTCTTTAGGGACATCATTGTAGCACAGAGCTGGACATAACCAAGATAATGAGAAAAACATCATTATATCAGAGTGTCACAATACAAGCCAATTTACTTCGCAAGAAGGATCTAGGGATTACAAATCTCCAAAGTTGATTTGGGATCTTGGTATTGGCAAAAATAATTTAGTGACGGACTAAAACTGACATTGCTTGAGGGCAAGCAATCTTGGGAAGGGCAGACTGTCATGCCTCTGCCATAGAGATCACAACCTCTACCAAACAAATTGTAGCTTTAATAAATTAAACTGGGTGATAGAATAAATATATTAGTAAAGGGCCAACCAAAGCTTTAATAGCGATTCAATATTAGGAGCCAGCCAAGGTTTAAAGATAGTAAAAAAGGATCGATGAATATTAATTAGAGGGGCATGACATGGTCGGCCACTCCAAAGTAAACAAATAATAATTAAAGTAAGTTTACAAACAGGGCTTCATTGAGGTGTGACTCTTTGCAAGGAAATGCTTTGATGAAGAGTTGTGATGCCTATGATGGGAAGATATAAAAGAGAAATCATTTTTGTTTGAGGAAGGCATCAAGTGAATGAGATTAGAAAAAGGAAGATAAGAAATTGAAATATAAGATATATGTTGGAAATAAATATTGTTTTCACCAAGAATATTATTGGGAAGTTAGAGAATATAAATTAGGAATAGTTGTATATATATATATACTATAGTAGATTACTTTAGCAATCTATTTTGAATTTACAAAAGTATTTTGCAAATAGAGAGGCCCATCATCCTTTCGAGTTCACGAGAGGTGAAGTACCTTCCCTTCCTTCATCAAGCACACCACCTCGAGATGCAGTGCTCGTGGGTTGGGAGGTGTATGAGTGCTCTTGGGCTTGTTGAGGAAGGTAGTCTTCATGCATCTTAAGCACACCACCTTGAGATGGATGGAATGGAGTGTCCTAGCATGCTCATGGGTTGGGAGGTAAATGAGTGCTCCTGGGCTTGATCAAGGAGGATGGAGCACCTCTAAGGTGGATTGAGGGATGGAGTAGTCCTAAGATCTTGTCATGTTCATGGGCCAGGAGGTGGATAAGTGCTCTTGGGCTTGAGGATCTTCTTAAGTATGCCACCTCAAGATGGATGGATGAGCATCCACCCACGCTCTCACAATACAAGGATAACCATCCTTGAGATTGCGGTTTGCAAGCATTTCAAGTGGATTCCTAATATGATTTTGGCTATAGGAATATGCCTTGGAATAATCATTAATGATGTTAAGGTATTTTGAATTCAAATGTTAATGATGCTATGAACTATAGATCTAAATATTATATTGTTTTAGCTATGATGTATTGCTCTCAATATTATAAGATTTTATGTATTAATCTGAATATAACCATAAAGTTGATATTTGTTATTAGTATTACTAATATCAGTTTTTTGTAATTATTATTGTTTTGTAGGCCTAAAATTAGGAATTTCCCAAAAGGGGACATTACACAAAGTATATTGCATGTCAAAATATAGGTGCCAATAGTTTGAAGAAATTGATCAATTGAGGATAGAAGGTTGCCTTCACAAATAAGAATGCAAGAGTGTCTATATGGTATGTGTTTCATCTCACTAAAATGCGGGGGTAGCTAGCTGTTGCATCCACCTAGCACATATGAACAAAAACTAGATACATAGCTCACTCGAATTCGAAATCAAGGAAACATTAGCACCAACAGTATGAAAGCCCCCCATAATGTTGACAAGGGAGAGGGATGACATGTCCATTGAAACTATGTCACAATGTAGGGCATGAAGGAGAAAAAACATCATCAAATTGTGCACAAGATAGTACCTACAATTGAAAAAGGGTGTGCAAAACAAGACATACAGGCATGATGGTAGACAAAGTTGTGATTACAAATATCAAAGCACACACGACAAAACCCCCATGGAATTTTATAAAGTAGTGCGAGAACAAAAAATGATGCAACATGATGTGCAAGATCCCCATAATACATGTACAAAGGTGGCACTTTATCTCAATGCGTTTGCAAATAAAAAGTGCATTCAATAGATTTTTACAATGCCCAAAAGGGACCACATGCTAGAAATACGTATAGATTAGCTCAAATGAAATCATTTCATGCAAGCAAAACTTTTTCAGTTACCAAAATGTGGAAGTAATCAAACAAAATTAGAAATAATGACAAATTGAATAAAAGATACCTGGGACAGATTTTGACAAAAGTGCATAAATAGTAATGAAGAGCTTTGAAACATCTTTCCAACGTCGCAAGAATTACAAAATACAAAGATCGAAGCATAAAGTTATGAGCTCAGGATCCAAAAATGAAGAATCTGACTTCAATAGGTGATAAATGTACTAGCAGCAAAATCTAAGAAAAGTACTTCCACCATTGGAAAGTGCTCGAAACCAATTTTTTGATGATATTTTGTTTGTCAAATTTCAACAACATATGCCCAAGTTATTTCAAAAAGAGAAAATAGATCCTTTAGGGAAAATTAGGGCTAGGAGGTAGGAGGTTGTTGGATTGTATGGCTGACATCAGCAAATTTGTTTCCACGAAATATGCTCCTCCTTGCTAGAATATATTGTGCAGGTTGCAAAACTGTCACCAGTTTCTCAAAATTGCCTATGGAGATGAAAAAACATAGGAAATAAGTTGCCAAATTGCTTGATCAAGTTGCAAGTGGTTTTGAGTGTATGAAAAGTTGTTTACCAACAATTTTGGTTGGGATGCCTACAAGTTGTTAGCTGATTAGAAGGTAGTTGTTAGGGCTTAGTTAGTCGGTGGTTGGAGTTGTCAGCTAGCAATTTTGAATGTTGTCAAGAATGTAGGCACGGGTTGAGGTGGCAGTGGTTGGTAGAAGGCGACGATGTGGTGGTGATGTTTGATGATGCCACTAGTGTGTGTCCCTTGAGCAGTGGCTTGTCAAACGTTGATGGAAGTGCTAGGAAAACGTTGCTGGGAGCCTGGGATATTTAAAGAATTTGCTGCAGCAAATTAAAAAAACGGCCTAAAAATTTAAATGATTTTTGTTTTATCCAGCCATTGCCAAAACAACAAATACTTGATGGATTTTTATATGGATGCAAGGTTTATGCAATTGCACATGAGGGTATGGTGATTGTATGGCCATATGGATCCGTACAAATTATTTTTCTTGGATCTAGTGCCCTCAATATTTTTTTGCAGACTTTGATTTCAGTGTTTGGACAAGCAATCTTAGAATGTTTGGACGTTTTGAATGCAATAGTGAGGTCCATTTTGCTCTAGGATGCATCGTTTGATTGCTCAAGGCCAAAACTTTCAAAAAATGGATAGGGATATATAGATTTGGAGTTCTGATACCATGTTGGAGTTGATTCCTCAACCCTACAACTCCTAAAGACCTGTCACAGAAACAAAGAAAAAGCAATAGAAATTGCTATGGAGGCCAAAGATGCTATTGATCCAAGAAAACATGAATCATAATGAATGTGCATTTAATGAATTATACAATAATGAATCCTTATAATAAGGAAAAATCTAAAAGCAACCCTAGATGAAACCTTATTTGAGGATAAAATTAGATCATGACACATGTCATCATCCTATGACTTGAGACAAAAAAACACATGACCCAAGTAAAGCTTAAGTATGCTAGTGCGAAAATGGACCTATTAATTAGGAAAATACTTTTTAACTCTATATTAAAGTTTTTGTTCTTTGAAAACTCATACCATGTGCTCCATTTCTTCAAATGAACATTGAATTGTAGGAGGAGATTCCATCTGTTAGTTTTAGGATCAGAAATGTAAGCAATAAAAAATGCCACATAAGACAATGAACACAAACTTTACCTTGGGAAAACCCCCCTTCTCGAGGGAGGAAAACCCAGCAAATAATCTCTTCTTATATATCAGAATAATAAGAGCAGAAATCTGCTTACAGAATCAGGCTTTACACAAAAGGCTGAGTATATACAATGAATGGAGACACTTCTCTTTGATGAAGATACTTCTTCTTGAATTCGGACCTGCTGCAAGGAATGGCGAACTTCTGCTGCTATTTAGGAGATGCGAATGAGAATGTTTTTTGATGATCAAATGACAAGTCTTCACCTTCTTTAAATACAAGTCAGGCAACCTCTTCTCTAGGTCAGCCCTTAGAGAATATAAATATTGTTTGAAACATGAAGGCCGACCAGCCTTTAACTAAGGGAAATAGCTCCCGAAGCTATAAAACACTAACACCATCTTGTGATATCATTTATTCATCGTCTAATGGATGCATAGTTGTTCCTTGTGGGAAAAAACATGCAAATTTTTTATAGTAACCTCTCTAAAGGGTAAGGCATTTTCCTTGAATCCTTGAAAATTAGAGATAGAGTGGGAGGAGTCCATATGTCTTGGTTCTCTAGAGTGGATGCCCTCAAACTAAAGGACTTGGTAATCTTAAGAATAAATGTTTGGAAACTTGGTGAGAGATTAAAGTACACAAGTAGCATCATGAGCTTTATCCATAATACCTTCAAGAGACTCATATATTGCGATCATTTTAATTAAAAAATAAGAGAAACATGTGATATACATTTCTCAACTCTAAGCATACTTATTGTTGTGAACATGATTTTAAAACTAGAACAAGTTCTTCACTCTCTCTTAAATATGGGTTAGTGTAAGGCAATGATGGGCCAAAAGGGTGTAGTGCAAATGAAAATACAGAAAAATAGGTGTATTGTAGTAACAATTCAAAGGATTTAATGGCAAAGTATCAAAAAGATAGTAACATTTTCAATATAGTTTAGAAGTTACTAAGTTTTTTGAATAAATGCAAATTATTCTAGTGAACATCACATATTTCAAAGATCTGCTTAAATTAAAAAAAAAAAAACGAGTAGATGTCATTTTGTTACACATTTTTTTGAGTAAACATTAATATTTATCATAAAAAAATGTAGATTTGTAAAGGACACATTAATGGATGTTACAGATGTTCCTTAAAAAATTTCATAAATAAATAGTAAATAATTAGTTATTAATTTTTCACTATAATTTTTTATAAAAATCAACTAGCGATTTTCCCTCCGGTATTAACTAGTCAAAATTCCTCTGAACTGAGATTTTGAAACATGTCACACAAAGTGTAGAATGTTGTCAAACCTTCTGTATTTTAAAACTTTTACACGAATTGAAAGATACAAGTATTTTTTCAATGTAAATATCTACTGAGAATTCATATCTAGCTTGTTTAATAAATAAATATTAATTAAGTAATAATGTTGTAATGGGAAAAATTTGCAGTTTTTGAATCCCGAGACTTTCATCTACAAACTCTTGCCTTTTCAAACCTAGTTAATGATGAGCCATGGCAATTTGATAGCAAAGTCAGAGAAACTCTGTTGAAAACATTCTACCTGTGAGCTGGAGAATCTCCATATTTTATGGGATCTAGTATTAGCTAAAAATGGATGGGTTGATTCTCCCCTTGTATCTGCTAGAGAATAGAGATGGGGTGGGTTGATTTTATTGTCCCTCATTTCTAAGAACTACCCCTCTACCTTGAGAAGTGGAGACTCCCTTATTTATAGTAGGGCTATACTATAGTTTGGACCATAGTTTACATACTCAGACTTGGAGAGTACTCAACAAGCCCAAAATTTTTGACTTGGCAAAAACTTGGCAAATACTCGGCAACTTAAAAAGTAGTAAAATTTCTTATAAAAACATTGTTTTTTTTGCAAAATTCAATTGCAACATACCTATACACAGTGCATTGTGCACACATACATATCTATACACAACACAAGATGCCAAGTTTGCATGCATATAGACACACAGACATATACACACAGAGACATATCTATACACATACAATCACACAGTTTCTTGTTTGACTTATCAATGTATCATGATATCATATTATCATCAATCATGTATGCATATCAATATTAAGTTTAACTGTTTAACTATTAAGTATGCATCTTAGTAATACGACAATACCATTAAAATCTGTGTATAACAATATACAAACTTAAACTATTCATTATGATAATGTTCAATAAATTGTTTAATGTTTAAAAATTTACACATCATCAATATACACAAACTTGTCGATTGTGTATGATAATGTGTAATATCAGTCGACAGGTTTGTGTATATTGATAATGTGTTACCAATAATACTGCAGCGTAAACAGTAAAACTAGTCCAAATCGCGCCAAAAAACCAATCCAAATCGTGTCAAAGGATGTAGTGTCTATAAGGCCCACTAAATGGGGGTTTTATAAGCACCAAGTCGTGTCATACACACATCCAAAATGCGCCAAAAACACGTTGAAATCGTGCAAAAATAAGCGCATGAAAAGTGTGTTTCATCTGTTCCAGGGTTTTCTGCGAGTTTTCTGAAAAAAATGGTGATTTTTTTTTGCATCTTGAGCCGAGAGTAAAAGTAGAGAGTACTCGCCCAAGCAGAAAATGGGAGAGTACTCAACCACTCAGCGATTAATCGCAGAGTATGTAATCTATGGTTTGGACAAAACAATGATTCTGATTGGTGAGTTGACTAGTCACTAATAGTGGTGAATGAGGCTTTCTCGCTGTTCTCTTTTTAAATCTAGTTAATGATAAGCAGTGTTCCACGGAAATGTGTTTCCCCCATTTTTGGCCAAGTTTCCAAAACAAGGACGTTTCGGGGACGGGGAAACGGGTACTTGGCGTTTCCCGCCGTCCCGCCACCGCCACCGGTGCTCTGCTGCAGATGGGGAGACGTCTCCAAGTCTCCTTGGGAGACGTTGTCAAGTCTCCAAGTCTCCTGGGGAGACGCCTAGGAGTTTCTCAGGAGACGGGGAGACGCCTAGCCGTCTCTTGTTGAGCCCACGTCAATGAAGCTTTGGAACTTAAAAATTAAAAATAAATTTAGATTTTTAAATGTTTTGGGGTTACCCTAATTTGGCATTTGGCATTTGCTACTCATTGTAATGATGAATCATGTAATCATCTTTATAGACTTTGTGATATCTCATATGACATCAGATATTCATATTTTCGATATAATAGAAATCTCCTATTTGACAATTTCATTTGCCAAATTTTATTTAGCAATTAGCATTTCAAGAAATCATCGTATTTAGATTTAGTATTTCAAATTTTTCTATGTTATAATTTTACTAATTTCCTATAGTTTCATTCGAAATGTAATTCTTATATTGTTATACTGTTATACATCTTTTCAAAACTAGTTTTTCAATTACTATAAGTATATGTATAACTATATCAGGACCACCACCCCGCCACCCCCCCGCCATCCCCAAACTTAGGCCCTTTGTCCCCCCATCCTGGAAACCCGTCCCGCACGTTTCCCCGTCCCCCCATCCCCAACGCCCGTGGAACACTGATGATAAGCCACATAAATTTGATGACAGAGTTAGAGAAACTCCATTGAAAACATTCTAACTGTGAGTTGGCGAATACATGGAGAATATAGGCAGGATCAAGAATGCCAAGCCCAAAACCTAGTCAATCACAAGGCAAAAGTATAGGTAAAAAATTGAAGTAGGACTTAGATTCCCTTAGGAATAGATACACATTCTAGAAACAAATATTTCTTTTTAGGAACAGATATCCATTTCCACAAACACTGAGGGATGGGGGATCTGTTTTTTTCATTTGGTTTAGGAGGAAACAAATATCCGTTTCAAGACAAATATTTGCAGATTTCCAAACCAAACCTGAATCTCCAAATGGGTTTATTTTATCCATTACCCTTTTTGACCTATCATTACCTTGCACTTGCCTATATTTTAGTCTATAAGACTATAACATTAACTAATGATATCTGATCGCTGCTGTGGCTATCAATCTTGGATTTCAAACTAGCCACTTTATGGAAGCTGCTGCGGCCTACCAGTTCTCAAGCTTGCTAAGTAGTATGAGATGCAATCCATAATGCTGGAAAGGGATTTGTTGAACATTATCAATTGTTTTCTCTAAAATATCAACCATGTTGGACCATTAGGAGTTTAATTATGGACTCCTTGGACATCTTTGCTTGCTTCTCTAATGTTAAGATCACCCACATCTTTAGAGAACCCAACAAGGTGGCTGAATTTATGACTAATTGGGGTGTTATACATGAGGGGACTTCCAAATGGGGACCTAATAATTTCCCGGTAGACCTGGCTTGACTAGCAATTGATGATATCAACAAGATTAATCCTTAACATGCTGTACAGGGGAGATGTCTTTGGGACTTTGTCTCATGATGGGTTATAATTATTTCATCACTGGCTACTTGTACTTGGCTTGTAGCAAGTTTGAAGGGAGAGATAACCTTGGTAGGTCCATCAAATCCTTTTGGAAGAATTGGTGGGGTAAGCTTAAAGCTATTGGTGGCATTAGAAACAGAATTGAGCCCGTCAGCTGTGACAGTATGAGACAAAATATAATACTGCAGAAAATTTTGTAGAATGGTGGTTTCACTCCGTTTATGGAAAGACTTCATGGTCACGACATTGTGCTTGCCATGGAATTTGCTAAGGGATGGGAGAATAGGAGAGTTAGGGTTCAGGGGTTGGATTTTGTTGTTACTGAAGAACTGTTGGCAGAAGTTACTGGGCTATCCCCATTTGGCATGAAGGTTTACAAAGACGAAAGAGTTGGAGACAAGGCTATTTTCTTATTCCTAAATCCCAGGGAGGAACTTAAAAAACTCCATTTTGGTAACATGAGGAATTAAGTTAAAGCTCCGTGTAATGATGTAGCCCTCTGCATTATGAGGTATGTTACCCTTGAGGGTAGGTTCAAATCTTTATACTTGTACCATTTTGTATTTTGTGTTCCTGGATCACTTTTGTTATAAAAGGTTTGTCTCCTTCCCATTATGTACTATCTTCCTTGGAGAATTCAATTTTAGAATGTAAGAAGATGCCAAACATGGTTCCCCTGCATCAGGGATTGATTCTGTTAATTGTAAATTTTGTGAAACTTAAAAACTCGAGTGTGAAGAAGAATCCTAAATCTAAGAGAAGTATTAGGGGCCCAAGTTCTCCCCAGTCTTTGGATGATAGCTGGATGGCCATTGAGGAGAAGGGTGATTATGAATTTGAGTCCAATGAATTCTCGAAGGATGAGGACTCTGAATTTACATAATCCCTAGAAGAGACTGGTGGTGGTACAGGTTGTTAAACTGGAAGAAAAAGAAAAAGGTCTGAGTTAGTTAGAGTGGAGATGAAAGGGAAGATTTTGGGAGATAACTGGAAGGCAAAAGCCTTCCCGTAGCCTACTGTTGGTAAAGCTTTCCCTGGATTTGATGACCCTTGCTCGACCCTTGCTCGACCCTTTCCAACACTACTGATGTCCCCTTTGCCATCTCTGAATCCCTTTGGGAGATGTCAGAAATAATGGTTGAAGTTGTTCAGAATATGGAATATCTTCAAGAGGTAATGGAAACCCATCAAAATTTAACTAAATGGTTCTTTATTGAGATAAATAGTATAAATGGAAAGCTGGCTATTGTTGATAAGAGACTAAAGGCTGATACTTTGCTCCCTTTTGAGCAAGATGAAAACATATTCCACCTGTGGGAGTTTATGCCTGATATGAATAGAGCGTTGGCTGAAAATAAGGAGCATGGAGAGCTGATCGCTTTTCTCCGACAAGATATTCAGCGGGTAAATAACAACACCAGGGTTGAAAATCTGGAAAGAGATATAAGCACTGTTAAGGATAGTTTGAACTCAGAATATAATTATTGAGGTTAGCAAGTGCTCCATAAAGAACAGTGCTATGGGGCTGAAAATCCTAACTGATAAGATGAAATGGTTAACTAAAGACATTGGGGAGTTGAAGAAACAGGTGGAAGAACAAATGGTAGGCCCAAGCTCCACGACTAGAGGAAGTAAGAAGTATTCTACTGTTGAGGAAAGCAAGGACCTCTAGGACTTTGTTAACCTTCATTAAAGTTTCTATAGAGAAAAACTGGAAGCAGTTGAGACCCTTAAAAGAGTCAAGTTGTTGGCTAGTTGCCCTTGTTCTTGTTTTGTTTTCCATTTGCATTGATGTTTTTTGTCTCTTGGGCTATGGTGCTTTGCTAATGTTTAGTTTTTTTTGGCCGTTTCTTTGCTTTTGCTGCTATCTTTGTAAGGGTTTCAGGGGACCTTCAAAACCTGCTTTACGTTTGCTAATGACACTGGTCTTAGTTTTTATTGGTTTAAATTGTCTTGTAAATTTGGAGTTTTAGTTTTCTTCCAATGAGATTATAAATTTTGTTTTTTCATCATAAAAGGTTTTATTTCTATTAAAAGGGAAATCAGATATGACAATTTTTACAATATAGGATCGGATTATATTTATTTAATTAAACATAATACTTAATAGATAAGTAGGAGGTATTTTCAACAGCGTGTCAAATTATGATATTGGTATCAGGATTCAACCGCATAGTTTTTCAAGTCAAACTCATTGGCCAATGTTTCATGAGTAGTGGTTCATAAGAATCCATCTCTCACGATAATGAATGGTGCACTTAGCACTCATTGCATCTAGGTGATGCTCATGGAGGTGAAGCATTGGGCCTTCCTGGAATGTCACCCATCCGAGTACTAGTCCAACTCAAGCATGCTTAACCATGGAGTTTTCCCCAAGGTTAAGCCTACTTAGCTTGCAACCCCATTTACAAAACCTTCAGCAAGTGTTGTGCCTTAAGAACAATTCATTATAGAACCCCTTTAGCTCATCAATTGATAAGTAGGAGGTATTTTCCATAGCGTGTCAAATTATGATATTGCTATCAGGATTCAACCATGTAGTTTTTCGAGTCGAACTCATTGACCCATGTTTCATGAGTAGTGGTTCACAAGAACCCTTCTCTTATGATAATGAATGATCCACTTAGCACTCATTGCATCTAGGTGATGTTCATAGAGGTGAAGCATTGGGCCTTCCCGGGAGGTCACCCATCCCAGTACTACTCCACCTCAAGCGCGCTTAACCATGGAGTTTTCCCCAAGGTGAAGCCCACTTAGCTTGCAACCCCATTTGCAAAACCTTCAGCAAGTGTTGTGCCTTATGAACAATTCCTTATAGAGCCCCTTTAGCTCATCAATTGATAAGTAGGAGGTATTTTCCACAGCGTGTCAAATTATGATATTGCTATTAAGATTCAACTATATAATACTTAATAATAAATATGTTGTAAAAACATTTAACATTTTATTTTAATATCTTATAAGAAACACTAAATTTAAGAATTTCCCTTCGTATATTTTACAAGAATTTCTTTTTCATATATTTTTTATTTTTAAATCAATTTATATATAAAATGGCAGTAGAATTCAGAGGAATTAAATCATACTATTCTAAACTTTTCTTTTATATAAATTT
Organism: Sequoiadendron giganteum; assembly: GCA_007115665.2. Taxonomy (NCBI): domain Eukaryota; kingdom Viridiplantae; phylum Streptophyta; class Pinopsida; order Cupressales; family Cupressaceae; genus Sequoiadendron; species Sequoiadendron giganteum. The sequence goes on along the minus strand of CM021101.1, from coordinate 323,117,762 downwards.
TTTAACTTGTGTTTCTTACAAGTAGTTAAGATTTTTTTCTTATAAATAACGTCTCTAAATTTTTTAATATATTTCTTTTCTCTTTATACTATCAACATCTTTTATGTTTATACAAATTGACTCTTTTTTAAGTGAAAATGAAATATATTTGATGATAAGGATTTTTTCCTCAAAAGAGAATCGCTTTTCTATCCATATTTGGATTAACAACAATGCTTTTAAAATTTACGTTAATAATGACATTTGCAATAGCTAACAAAGCTATATTATATTTTACTTAATTGTATTTGTTTTCTTTTATATTATGACTTACTCTCATGTTACATTACAGGTTGACAAGGCACAGTTTGATAAAATATTAAAGTATATTGAGCTTGGGAAAAGAGAGCAGGCAAATTTGTTGATAGGAGGTAAATGTTGGGGTGACAAAGGATTCTATGTTGAACCTACCATATTCTCCGATGTTAAGGTATTTGTGTAAGTCGGTGTTACTTTCATTGCAAGCTTTTCATTTTGTGAAGCATTCTAAGTACAATTTATCTATTAGTTTATCATGCTCATGCTATGATTTACAGGATAGTATGAAGATTGCCCAAGATGAAATATTTGGACCAGTCATGTCTATTTTAAAATTTAAGTGAGTTACTTGGAACTAACTAATAATATATTTTTTTAGAGTTTTATGCAAGATTAGAGATATTAATATTTTCCTATTTTATTGATATTCTTATGAGGTTGAAGCTAAAATAACTTACGTACTGTAGGACGGTGGAGGAAGTGATAGAGAGAGGGAACAAAACAATATATGGGCTTGCAGCAGGTATACTAACCAAGAATATAAATGTTGCAAATAGACTTTCTAGATCCCTTCGCGCAGGAGTGGTTTGGATCAATTGTTACTTAGTAACTGATATGGATGCCCCTTTTGGTGGCTACAAGATGAGTGGCATTGGGAGAGAAAAGAGTATATGTGGTCTTGAAAGTTACATGCAGGTTAAATGTGTTATTTCCCCTGTTTATGAATCCCCTTGGTTATAAGAGATCACTTGTTATGTATCTCTTGTAGTTATTAACTTATTATCAATTAGAATAATTATATATAATATTACAATAGTAACAAGTGTTATGTATTATATGCTTCAAAAATGTTTATGTAATTTATTTTATTTGTGCAAACACATTTCTTTACAAATATCATTACAATAAGATGTGTAAAAGAAAAAAAGCTACCAATTACTTCTGACCATTTTGGGGTTGTGGTTCAATTTTTACGTCTTACTTATTACTGTTGCTTTCAAACATGTTAACACAGACCAGAAAAAATCAATTGTAATTTATTTTATATACAAATAGCATTACAATAAGATGTGCACAAGATAATGCAAATCTAAGCCCCAAAAAGCTATCAATTTTTCCGAACATTTTGGGTTGTAGTGCAATTTTACTTGTTGCTTATGACTGGCTTTTAAACATGTTACAATGGATTGATTCAGGTCTGCAGCTAGACTATGACCCTACGCTAGACACAGAATAACATACAACACACAATTTAGAGGGTATCTTGAAAACATAATTAAGAGCATTTCCCTAGTCACTATACGTTATACGTTTTAGAACAAGGCAAGCGAACTAGCTCTAGTGTTTGTGCCAACACGAAAGCATGCTCAAATTACCTATGGCAAAGCACAACCATCGCAAGAGTTTACAATTTTGGCTTACTGAATTGAAACAATCCTTAATAGTATTGGGAATTGTACAGGATCAGAGATGAACACTCCGTAACTGTGATGGAGGCAGGTCAAAGCCTTGGCTTCCACTTCGTGTATTTTAAATTGGATGCATATGAGGAAGACATTTTGCCCCGAGTTGAAGGTTGTTTAACCTCCACACCAGCAAAAAGGTGTAACTTTCTCTAACTTCAAACTCTGTATCTCAGGCAGACTGTTGTGAAATATTCAGCACATTTTAAAATTTTGTTAAGAACGAAAGTCTCTTAACAACTCGAGCATGGTTCCATTCTTAGTGTTGAAAGCATTGGATCAAAAATGTGCAAAAGCAAAAAAATCTTAAAAAGCTTAGCTTTAGCTTTGTTTTTTCAAAGGACCCGCATTGATCGAATAAACTGGATTTTGAACACCCTGGCTCGAATATCCATGTTTTGATCTTTTGTTATCTAACGCATACCAGCAAATTTTGAATTCGGCAGGAACTCCAGAAAATATATGAACAACAATTTAAAAAAAGGTTGGAATGCATGGTATAGGTAAGGGTCTGTTACGTTTTCCTTTAAACTATTAAGAAAAGAGGGGAAATGTGCATGTGCATGTGCACTTGCTTTGTTTGCCTATGTACCCCAATTAATGGTGATTGAATCCAGCCCTTCCGTGAACATCTTCCTTGCTACCATCTTCTCTGATTCAACCCTATTCAAGTTGTTGCAGCAGAAGCATTGAAGACAAATAACTTTATAAATGACAAAAAACAAAGTCGTCGCCCTATGTTTAAATCAACTGAACTCCTGCAAAAAATCTTAAAAGCCATAATCTTAAAACTCTCGAGCTGCACCACAATTTGGTGAGTTGCTTATAATCTGTCGATCATTAAGGATAGAAAGCTTTAAACCTGGTATAATCTCCCATGTATATCATTTTGAGAAAATAAAAACTCTTCTAGCATTATTTTACAGAATACTGAATGGTTTCGAGTATGAAAGCTTCTGCTGCCCCATTTCGAACGGCTGGTTTGTTTTCTTCTAGTAGTTAGTTCTCTATCCTGTGCCCTTGCTGTTTTATATGGTCTGTAGCAGGTGGTTAACAAGATGATACCATCTGTTGATTTCTCCTATGCATTTTTTTTAGAGAAAGAGGTGGTCTTTACAGATCATGGAATTCTCCTAAACTGTGGAGCAATTAGAGTAGGAATTCGAATTTTAATTCTGGGTAGATAGGAGTTAAATTATAGGTCATTGTTCGATCAAATAGCTGCATTTTTTTTAACATTTCTTTCCCAATTAAATTTCTAGAAATGCCACATATAACTATATATTTAAATACATTTAAATATAAATAAAATTATTTATAAATAAACAGAAAAATATAAACTTTATAAGACTACCAACTTAAGAAAAGCTCTTAAAGTTTTTGGCAAATCACTTCAAAAAGTTTAGATAAATGGTTGCATAAGATGCCGCTGAAGCACCCTTTTGAATACCAACAATTTATTAACAATAGCTCAATTGAAAATAGGTAGGAGAGATTTTCCACATCATTTATAATGAAAAATATTGTTATTGTCATTGAATTTTAGAAATCCAAATAAAATATGATTGAAATTTTATGAAAATTGTATACATCTAAAATTGGTCTGAGAAATCCGATTAATTAAATACAATTTATTTGATTAATTATCTTAAATGAATAGAAATATTTATTTACTGTTAAATAAATAGAAATATTTATTTATATAGTTCATGTTTAAATTCACATTTAAATTCTTCTAATTCTACTATTATTTCATCTTAATTAAATAAACAAAAATAAGTGCTTTGTTTAATTTAATTATCAATTTCCCCTATTTTATTTTATCACATCTATTTAAATTAATTAAATAAAGGTTAAAACACTTTATTGATTAAATATTATATTATATTATTTTAATTTAATAAACAAATTTTATAGTTTGTTTTATTAAATTATTTATACCTCTTTTGCTAATTTAACTAAATAAATATATTTAAATTAAAGAGTATAAATCAATTTCATCTATTTCTTCAAAACCAAATTAGATATCATATGTTTAATTTATGTCAAAATTAATTGATTCAATCTTCACAGGAGGATTTGGAGACAAATTGGAAATCCATCTCTCAATCCTCTTCTATTCCTTCCTATCTTTTTGCCTGGTGTTTTCATGGGTAGGGACAATTCCCAAAATCTTCTCCATCTCTCATTATTCAATCCTCCAGATTGAATCCAAGCCTCTGTTTGTTGCCCTTGTGCAAAGCTGTTGCCAAGAAATCTATAAATACAACTTCATTCAACAAAGAAAGGATCCAAAATATCCAAGTTTATGTAATCTTACTCTGCAGGAAATCAATCAAGCATTTCAACAATAACAATAGCAATAGATTTCATATCACGACTGCACACTGTAGCTTCATTCATTAGTTTCATGTCAATTCATATTACAGTAGTTTTTTTTATCATTTAAATATTATCATATAACATCACATCATTGCATTCAACATCATTCTGTTTTTTAGATTGTCATTTTAACAATCATAGTGTTTTACTAAATCTGAGAGCATTGTAGTTTAATAAATCTTTAAAGATAGGAAACAATGAGACGCTTTCAGTAGATTCTTGCCTTAGAATGGTTTATTTGTTGAATCTTTGTTCATTAAAAAGTGTATTTACTCTTGTTTACTTATTCACACTTACAATTTGGCACCCATCGTGGGGTATTAACTCCACATTTTATTATTTTTTTTTAATTTTTATTTTTTAAAAAGTGTCGCACAGGTTTCCGGCGTGTTCAGATTAGCGCGATCGAGAACTTTTCTGGCGCTTTCGTAAAAAAAATAGTGCTTATGTGGAAAACTATGGTGCTTCCAAACTCTGTTTCAACGCTTCCGTAAAACTATAGCGTATCCACGAACTGTTTTAGCATTTATGGGAAGGAAACTATAACGCTTCCATGATATGTTTCAGCGCATCGACCACCTGTCTCCAGTACAACTAATATGGCATTTCCATGGAAAACTTTAGCGTTTTCGAACTCCGTTTCAGCGCTTTCGATTATAGTGCATTTGGTAAAAACTATAGCACTTTTATTCTTTGTTTTAGCGTTTTTGTAACTGTTTATCTGGATTCGACACGACCGCAACCATAATTTTATTTTGATCCATTTGGACTAAAAAAATCAATCGTAGGGTAGTCACTTGGTTTAAAATTTATCAATCCTAGGGTAGTCACTTGATTATAAAATTTATCAATCTTAGGATAGACATCACACCTTTTTGCTATATCAGCTAAAATGGACACCATGATTTTTGTGAAGCAAAATCTTCACATAGAATAACAAAATTTGTCTTTTAGGCTTAAAATAAATCATTATTTGCTGTGCTTGTGTGGTGAGTAGGCTTATGCTCTCCCTTTAACTGGGTGATCAAAGTGTCAGACTCATCCTTCATTTCCATGCAATTTTACTCATTTATTAAAACCTTTAGAAGACCTGTCGTAGTGGGAAAAAGTACTCACCCTACGGGAACGACCTAAGTGAAAACGCCTAAAGCCAAGGATTCCAACCCACTCTAAACAAATGTGAGTTGTTGATGAAAGTTCAACTTGACGGTAGTGTGCAAGATAATCATCCCTAAAATCTTTGTTCTAAAGATTGAGAGGTCTCCTGAGGGAGTTTATCATTTGCCGCATCGCACGGAAACCCTATCTAAAAACCATAGCATATTATCTAGCTAAGTTAGTAACCAGACATTGTAATACTCACAATGCAAGGGGAGGGAAGAATCTGCTCCCAAGACACTCACCATATAATTACCAAGGACTGTTTGCTCAAGGGACGAGAAATCCAACTTTGAGTACGCACTTGAAAACGACAAAAGAACGTGCACCCTCTAAGGGGTGACACGACTGTGTGAGTCAACGCAATTTTAAGATGTGGGCTGTTGAGTATAATGATGACCTTTTTGACTTTAAGAGTGAGTTTGTCTGAAGTATATATTTGTTAAAACAAACCAGTGAAAATCAATAAGGACCATTCATGGTTCTTGAATATACACTATCTGTTCAGATTCTAGGACTAAAACAATTATTCTACAATTTGCTTGCTGTGTTTTCAAATCATTATAACTCAGATAACAGATCATCCTGAAAATCGCAAACCAAATCAGGTTAGAAAAACTCATGATTCGAGATTGGAAATCCAAAATGTTTGTCAAGAAAACGATCAAAGTCAAGAAACTCAAGAGACCACTTGGTTACCAAAATCTCTTAAGAAAAAAACATTTCTTATATCAGAGTTGAAAAATCTTGTTGCAACACAAAACCTTCATACATAGGTATCACGATTTTGCTAGAGGTTATAGTGGTGATTACGCCTTAGAACCTCTTTATTCACAAGCCTTCTTCCAAAGGAGAGCCCTTACACAACATCATAATCATAGTCAACCCATGTGTCAGTCCTACATTCCACAGTCGATGATAGAATACTCCACAAGGCCAAATCAAATTCTGCAATAAAGAGTCTTAAACACTCCCAAGCATTGTTTAGCGCTTTTAGGATCTGTTTCAACGCTTTGGGTTTCTGTTTTAGCACTTCCACAAAATAGTGCTTCCATCCTCTGTTTCAGCGCTTTGGGACTCTGTTTCAGCGCTTCCACAGAATAGCGTTTCCATCCTTTGTTTCAGCGCTTCCAAGCACTGTTATAGTGCTCCCACATAATAGCACTTTCATCCTCTGTTTCAATGCTCCCAAGCACTGTTATAGCACTTCCACAAAAATAGCGCTTTTATCCTCTATTTCAGCGCTTTTAAACTCTGTTTTAGCGCTTCCACAAAATAGCGCTCCCAAGTTTTGTTTTAGCGTTTCTGAACTCTATCTTAGCGTTTTCAAAACAGAGAGTTTCAAAACATATCAGTCAGTTTGATTATCATCTAAACACATATTTTTGTCAAAACATAAGTATCTTTTCAACACAGACACTGTCTAGAAACCATAAACAGATAGGTTCCTACAAGTTAACAGTCTTTTCAACTAAAACTCAGATCTTGCAAACCATAAAGTGTGAAGAAAATCAAAACAAAATCTTGGTTATTTAGCTAAAGTTTCATCATCAGGATATTATCATCCTACTATCACGAAATGAGGCATAGTAATCAGATTTTTTACCTAGTCTTATCAATAGGATATATCATCCTATTTGACTTTGTTAAAATTCACTTGACATTTATCCAACATAGAAGATCAACATTTGGTAGGAAAAACAAAACACTTGTATGCCAATCTTCACTGGGTTACAAAAACAGAGGCTCTTTGAAAAAGAACTTGAAACATCAACTACCATGGCAGAAGAAAATCCCTAGAATAGCTTACATCAAAGTGACAAGAACGAAATAATAGCAGAAGACATACAAACAGCACAACAGGACCCAAAATTCCATAAATTCATGGAAAAGATTCTAGAACAAGACATGGAGAAATATCTTCTAATGCTAGCTGAATCAGGTGCCAAACTTCCGAAAGACTTCGATGTCAATTGCTTAAAAGAAGCACCTAGAACAAATGAAACCGAAATATCACAACACACACAAGGTGTAGATCCGATTGTTACCTTAACAACCCAAATGCAAAACTTACAACAAAAAATACAAGACATGACAAAGGGAAACATGGAAAGGTATGCATTACATGACATTTGTCCTTATCCTTTTGACCCAACAATCAACATGATACCTTTCCCTAGACACTGCGAATTTCCAAAGTATGACAAATACAATGGTAAGACAGATCCAATCGACCATTTAAGGGAATTCAAGACCATGAGCTTAGAATTTGCGCAAGAGGAAACTTACCTCATGAGGTTATTTCCAAGAATTTTAGGAGGGCAATGTATGGAATGGTTTTCCAAATTACAACTAGGAATACGAACTTTTGAAGAGCTTGTCAATAGGTTCATATCCCAATATTCTTTTAACATCCAACAAGATGTCACAATAAAGGATCTCTATAACATGAAACAAAACAAAGGGGAGACATTCCTATCCTTTTTACAAAGATGGCACAAACTATTTGCTAGATATCCTCGCTCCATACCTGAGGAAGAAAAAATGGAGTTATTCATAGACAATTTGACAGACGAGATGAGTTACAGACTCAAATTACAATGTCCTCCTACGTTTGAAAAGGTGATTGAAAATGGCCTTAAAATTGAAGAAGCTTTAGTCAAAAGAGGGGTTATTAAACATTACAACGAAAAATCAAACACCACCAACTCCTCAAATCAATACCCCAACAATGACAAACCAAAATTCTGGCAAAAGAATAGAAATACAGGGATCAACGAAACGACAAATGATTTACAAAATGCCAAACCAGTTTTCAACTTGATAACATCTAATTCAAAGACAAACTAAAACAACGATCAAAACATCAAGTCAAATGTCATTCAAAACAACGAAAACTCAAAACCACAAATGTACCAAAAATCATCAAACCGACGTAGGTTCACACCGTTAGGCCAAACATTGGAATCAACAATGAAGGAACTAGTTGCAAGTGGTCTTATCACTACACGGGAAGCACAATTTTGGGATCCAAAAGTCAAACCTCAATGGTGGAATGACGCGGATTATTGCAACTTCCACAACAATAAAGGCCACAAGACTAATGATTACATGGAGTTAAAACACACAGTTCAAGATATGATAGACAATAACAAGGTATATGTAGAGGGAAACCAAAACAACAATGATCATTCAACCTTCAAGGACCCTTTACCAAATTATGACAAAGGAGCATCATCTTCTACGAACAATAAAGGTAAAAATATCAATCATGTCTACGATACCACGATCCTTTGTGTTACCGAAGTAGAAAGTGATAATACCGTTGATCATCACATGGACAACCACAAATCAACGACATTACCCCACTGGATCTACTCCCGAGCATACAAGTCTCTGAAAATCAAATAAATGTTTTAAAAATCAGAGAATGATAGTACTATCAACCAGTTAATGTAATGACAAGGGGGAAATCCAAGGTAGTTTTAAAGGGAGTTGTGCCTAAAAACACAACTCCACCTCCATCTCAATACAACATTGTCGATCAACTTCAAAAAATTCCAGTGCAAATATCAATACTGGAACTCCTTAAACTATCACCATCACATAAGGAAGTTCTAGAACAAGCACTAGTTGCCACCACGGTACCTAACAATCTAGATGTTTGCCAATTCCAGGTTATGGTGGGACATTTGACTACACCACATTGTCTATCATTCTCTGAACAAGATGATGTGTCGCTTAACCATCCCCATAACACTTCCCTCCATATTGAAGTTTTGATCCACAATCATCGTGTCAAAAGGGTCCTAATAGATGGGGGAGCTGGTTTGAACATTTGAACTCTAAAGTTAATCCATGCACTAGGGTATTCAGATAATGTTATTGATACCCGAAGGAAAATAACAATAAAGGCATATGATGAGGAAGAGAGATCTTCTAAGGGACTGATTGTGTTACCCATTCAAGTGGGACCAATGATGAAAAACATAGCATGCCAGGTATTGGAAAAAGAGTTAACTTACAATATACTCTTAGGACGCTCGTGGATCCATGAAATGTAGGTCGTACCTTCCACCTATCACCAATGCTTAAAATTCCCAGTTAATGGACATGAGGTGACTATATCAACAAATTATAACCATCCTCAACATTGTGACACACTCAGAATCTCTCAAGACACCTTTGTGCCTCACAATAGGGAAGCATGTAGTTCAAATTCATCAAATGAAGAAAAACGTCCAAACATTACATCCAAGTGGGTTGTGAAAAAGGATAAATCAAAAGATGCAAGTCTTGTTGAAACTAAATTAACAGACAATCAAGATCCCCAAAATTCTTTCACAGAAATTCCAAGAACAGGTCCAGCTGACTGACAAGGGAATGGGACAATATTCTATTAAGCAGTCTCTTAATCTTTCACAATTGATGCCATCTCCAAAGTTGTATGGATAACCATTAATGATAAAACAACAAACATCACAACCTGCCACGGTTCTAGAGGAAATATTTGTAAGAGCCGGTACTATAGAGGATGAATCAGAAGAAAAAGCTATCCTTGATTTGTTATACAAAGATGGAGAAACATCGACGTCAACAAACATTAACATCAACACAAATAAGTATGGCAAATGGAAGGCTATTTTAGAAAAAAATGGGTTATGAAGGACAGAGACCTATTGGAAAAAGGAAAGAAGGAACTGTGGAACCTATTCAACCTCTTACCCTTCATTCAAAAGATAAAATGGGACTGGGTTACTCAGAAGAAGAAAAACAAGAAATGACAAAGAAGGCAGTTGAGAGAATCCTTCGGGTAAGAGATAGCTTTGAAACAGATTCTAATGAATATGAATGGGATCTATGTTCTGAGATATCTTACATAGATATCCAAATTGATGTCATAAAACAATATGTGCCTACACGCAAGGAGGGACAAAGCTCAGGGTCTAGATCATTTGTATTAGGATCACAAAATATCGATGACTCAAGTGAGGACGAACAGACATCGAGTGAACTAGATAATCTTGAGGAGGGTACCATCATTGATCTCGACATCCCTAATAACAACTCTGACAACATAGCTGTCCGAACCCTTACCACCATTAACCTGAGTCAATCCGATGACTTCATGCCTTTAGTCCATCTCGAACTTATACCCATATTTGCAAATGATGATGCTATTGTAAATTTCCTAAATTGTGACGAACCTGGTACAAGTTCTATCCATAACTCTCATAACGACGCGACTCAGAAGGAGGGTGTCAAATTTTCCAGTTGCAAAAATAAAAACAGGAACAATGGATCTAATGGTGAAAACCATTCTATGGCAACATTAGATCTTGAAAAAGAAAACATAAAGAATGCATTTGACAGTAAAAACCTCTCTGAGGCACTAAAAGATGGGAGATTTGAAACTCTTCCGGAGCATTATCATGATAGGTCATCAGTTCTGGTGGAGCCTACACAGTCTATAAAAATTGGCACCGAAGAAAGAACAAATATTTTACATCTGGCAGAATCTATGATAGCACAAGAAAGACCTGAATTTATCAAATTCTTTGAAGAAAGAAGCATTAATTTTGCTTGGTCATACTCTGATATGCCAGGTTTGGACCCAAATCTTTTAATGCATCATCTATCTTTACCTACTGGAATCAAACTTGTAAAACAGAAAATGAGAAAGTTGCATCCCCACATCGCACTAATGGTAAAGGCTGAGCTGAAGAAATTATTAGATGCTGGATTCATTAGGTCTATTGATTATGCCGAATGGATATCCATTATTGTACCTGTCTGAAAGCCGAACAATAGTATCAAGATATGTACAGATTTTAGGGACCTGAATAAGGTATGCCCCAAGGATGATTTCCCATTGCCTAATATAGACATCATTGTAGACTTAATGACAAGGCATACCATGTTGTCAATAATGGATGGTTTCTCCAGATACGACCAAATTAAGATAGCTCCAGAAGATTAGGAGAAAACTGCATTCACATATCCATGGGGAACCTTTTGCTGGAATGTCATGCCCTTCGGTTTGAAAAATGCAAGGGAAAATTATCAAAGAGCAATGACCACTATCTTTCATGATATGATGCACACCTTTATGGAGGATTACGTAGATGATATTCTGGCTAAATCTTATTCTAGGGAAGGACATCTAGATATCTTGGGAAAAATATTCACAAGGCTAGAAAAGTTCAATGTCAGACTAAACCCTAAGAAATGTGTCTTTGGGGTCACATCAACAAAACTCTTAGGATACGTAGTCTTAGAAAAAGGTATTGAAGTAGATCCGATGAAGGTATGGGAAATAATGGAAATGCCACCAACTAGAAACATCAGTCAACTCAGGTCACTATAGGGAAGGCTCTAATCAATCAGGAGATTTATCTCCCAGCTGACAGACAAAAGTCATCCATCCAATCATTTATTGCATAAGAATGTTGTATTCAAATGGGATAATGGGTGTGAAACAAATTTCAACCAAATAAAGCAATATCTGATGTCACCACCTATTCTCATGCCACCTACAGAAGGAAGACCTTTAATACTAAACATTGCAACGATGAATATCTCTTTAGGAGCACTATTGGCACAAGAAGATTATGAAGGAAAGGAACATGCCATTTACTACATCAACAAAACTTTGAATGGCTATGAAATAAACTATACCTTCATTGAGAAATCTTGCTTTGCGTTAGTATTTGCTACCCAATAGTTGCGACATTATATGTTGACTCACATAATCAGGCTCATAAAAAAAATTGACCCATTAAAATATCTACTCAATAAGGCGCCTTTAATAGGTAGATTGGCCAAATGGGTCATGCTTTTAAGTGAGTTTGATATTCAATATGTGGAAAGGAGAGCCATCAAAGGTCAAGTAATTTATGAATAATTAGCTGAAGCTTCTTTGCCAGATGATCGGCCTATGACAATGGAGTTTCTTGATGTATGCATTCTGATAGTAACACCCCAACAATGGATACTTTACTTTGATGGATCATATACAAAAAGAGGATTTGGAGCGGGGATCTTGTTCATCACACTCCAAGGACACACCATCCCAAAATTTTATAGACTAATGTTCCAATGTACCAATAATGTGGCGGAGTATGAGGCATTAATCATTGGAGTCAAAGTAGCAATTGAATGGAAGATCACAAAATTACAAGTATACGGGGATTCTCAATTAGTCATTTATCAAGTAAATGACGAATATTAGATGAAAGATGAAAAGTTGATGCCCTATAAACAGCTGATAGATGATCTCGAAAAATTCTTTGTCACTATCAAATTTGAGCAAATTCTAAGGGTAGAAAATAAAGCAATAGATGCTATGGAGACAATTGCTTCTCTTTTACAATTGCCAGAGAAACGTGGTCGTTATGAGTTTATGGTAGAACAAGTATCTAGTCCTTCTTATAATAGCTCGAAATCCTATACCATATTCCATTTGGATACCATTGAATCCTCCATCTATGAGAAAACCTATGCTTACCTAAAAGACAACATCCTCCCTCCCGATCTTTCCAGGAACCAAAAATGCGACTTCATCCGCCAATTTGCCCGACATATTTTAATTGCCAACATCCTTTATTGTTGAGGTCTAGATGGTACCCTTCTCCGATGTTTAGAACATAACGAATCTGAGACAACCTTACGTGAGGTTCATGAAGGTATTTGTGGCACTCATTCCAGTGGTATAGCTCTAGCAAAGAAACTCCTTCATTTAGGGTGTTACTGGCCATGTATGGAGAAAGAGTCTTATCGGTTTGTCAAGAAGTGCCAAAAGTGTCAAATTCATACTAATTTGATCCACACACCAGCTCAAGAATTGTATCCATTCACATCAACATGGCCCTTTTGTCAATGGGGACTCAACTTGGTAGGAAAGATAAATCCGTCTTCATCTAATGGACACAAGTTCATAATCACATCAACAAAATACTTTACAAAATGGATAGAAGCAATTCCTCTTACAACTATCACTGAAAAATAGATCTCATTATTCATATTGAATTACATAATCTGTCAGTATGGTATACCTCAATCTATTATCACTGATAATGGATGACCATTCAAAAACCAGGATGTCCAAGAATTGTGTGAGAAATTTCATATCCAACATCGTTTCTCAACACCATATTATCCTCAAGGAAATGGCCAGACATAGGCCTCAAATAAGACAATTCTGAAAATACTCAAGAAAATAGTTAACGATGTTGGACGTGATTGGCATGTTTAGCTTAATCCTGCACTATGGGCCTATAGAACCAACATTAGAACACCGACAGGAGCTACACCATATGCCTTGGTATATGGATCAAAGGCCATACTACCCATTGAAGTAGAGATTCCATCACTCCGTGTGTCACTAAAAATAATCATTTCAGATGAGGACTATAGAGTATCTAGGCTTCAAGAACTAGAATTATTGGATGAACACCGTCAACAAGCTGTCAATCATCTCACGACATACCAACATAGAATATCAATAAGCTACAATCATAGGGTAAAACCTAGAGTCTTTCAAGTTGGCGATTTGGTCCTAAAAGAGAACCCTAGAAATCAATAGAACAGAGAAAAGAAAGGGAAGTTTGAACCTAACTAGCTAGGTCCCTTTCTCATCATATCAGTGTATGGATCAGGAGCCTATCAACTATCAACATCAGAGGGGGATTTGTTTGATGAACCTATCAACAATATCCATCTCAGAAAGTTCTATACCTGAATCACCTAATGCATGGTTGAAAATCCTAAAAATGATTGCTTTGATGAAAACCTGGAAAACATGCGTCTTGGTAATAGAAAATGCAAAAAATACAAAAAATACAAAAAGAAAAGAGAAGATAAAAGAGAAAATACAAAACAAAAGTGCATTTAAAACATATGGTGAAAACCTGAAAACAGGCGCTATGTGTGATTTTATACCAGCTTTTCCATCTATTTTGATACATATCATGGTCGTAAATCTCATTATCATTCATTATGGTCATGTATCACTCTGGCTTGGGGGCACCATCTGAATCTCACTGGGGGCAATAAAAACACCAGCTTAGCAAAAAGGGGACAAACACCAGTATGACAAAGAACACAAAAACAATGATCAAATGCAATGCAACATGGAACATCAATCACCATCGGAAACGCATCAAACATCCATATCATATCAGAAAATCCAAAAACAAGTTAAAAAGGTCAGTCTCAAAAAGTAAAAAAAATAACAGAATGAGTCTGTGTCAGTCGAACTACATGGTCTCTGTGTGTATAACGTAGGCAAGGCTAAATCTTTGATCAGCCCCCAAGGCCCCTTTGATAGGTCTTTAGGTTAGTTTTGATTTCAAAAATCGAAAAATCACAAAAACATCACAAAATCAAGATGAATGATCTAATCTGAATAATGATTATAACACTTTAAGTGAAAGGTGGATAAGTTGTTTTTTTTTTGATAAATTGCTATCATTTCTTTGGAGTAACTCAATGATGTAATAAACTAGAGAAACAAGGAAAAAGAATGGTATTTTTATTATCTGCTATCTGTAATCATATAAATGTGTGAATTGTCAGGGGATGTGCTCTACAAATGTATCACCGATGACATTCAAAATTCACACACTAAAATGATTAATCTCTGTCTGTTTACGCAAGAAATGCTCAGGTCATCTCGGTTCAATTATACCTAGATGCTTGTGTTCGCTTGCAATATCAAAAATTATGAAAGTAGTACTCAGGTCGTCATTGGTCTAACATATACCATTAATGCTTGTACTCACTTTCAACATCTTAAAAAGCTCCATGATGATACCAAGCACAAAAGTACTATTAAAATGTCAATGGTCTGCATATAGTTGCATGATAAAATTAGACAACATTCATAATACTTTCTACATCTGCAGAGTGTTTGTTACATAAAGGATTCAAATTAATGATTATCTTTTCTAGAAATATGATTGAGTATACTTGACATAAACAAAAATTCATCAAAAAACATATAGGTGCACCATCTTTTCATTTACATACATCAAAGCATTGACATTTATCATTCATACATTTAACATCAAATTAGACAGCATTCATCATATCATTTTTTCCACATCATATAAACATTCTAAAAATAAATCATATCATTGCATTCATCTCATAAATATGTCATTCATTCACATTCTATTATTGTCATACATTTATCACCAACATGTTCATTACACCATATCATTTATTACATTATTATCATATGCATTTGATCAATTTCAACCCATACATCATATCATCCATGAATTGCGTCACAAAATGTAGATTTTGTTAAAAACCATCCATGTATATATCATCATACATCCATACATCCATACATCATACATTTAGAACATCCTACATCCATACATCCATACATCATCCATGCATCATACATTTAGAACATCCTACATCCATACATCATATATTCATACATAAGCATTAAAATTAGAACACATACATCGTAAACATATTATTCTCATATAGACTGCATTTATAATATCATAATTAGAATCATCGCATATAGGACATCCATCATAGAATCAAAATAGAAACATCATAGACTAATAGAAATCAAATACATATCATATAAATCATATAAAACATCCATGCCAAGTATACAATGAAGTCTGAAATAAAAGAGATACATTGTCAAAACTGGCTGACTCAAAGTGTACATCATGTCTCAAAAAGTATATCATAGTATCATAAGAAACATCTAGGATCTACTGCTACCAGAAGGTGCAGGCATCATAGGACCAGTACCTCCACCACCACCAGATGGGCCTAGATCTCCAGGATCTATCCATGGAGGTTGCATCACACCCTCGCTAACTGTCTGGGTATGTGTCCTACCAGATCTGGAAGGAGCATAGCTCACTCTATGCTCAGTAGGAACTACATCATGATAACGACCCCTATAGAACTCTACCTCTCGACCGACACGAAGAATCTCCTCATATAATTAGCAACAGATGTACCATCGGCTATCCGCTGCAAGGTCTCAGTAGTCCCTTATGCCCGCTCGGCGATCTGCCTAACACTGTCTCTCTCCGCTGTCAGCGTGTCAACTTGTGTTTGAACAACTGCCAACTTTCCCTGAACTTGTGCATGAGCCTGTGCCTGGGTCTGTAACTGTGTCTGTGTCTGCACAAGTAAACCCCATGCCTGAACAAGCTGACCTTGCAGAGTCTATATCTACACTTGTAGGCTGGCAATCTGTGGCTATTAACTTGAAGAAGGTATCTCCACTGCTTGCCTCTTATGAGGTCTACTAGAAGATGGACCTGCGCTACCTGCCCCAACCCCTCTGCCACCGCCATCACCATCATCACCATCATCGCTGCTGCTCTCCTCGCTACCACTCGTCTCACTATCCTCCCCGCTATCGTCCTCACCCTCAACAGCTACAGCTGGATCCTCTACAACATCTTCCTCGACAGGTAATAGCACTGGCTCATTTGGAATGGTAAGTCGAGGACATGGATGTAATTCCAAAAACTGGGCATACTCTGCAGTCACTGGTGCCTTTGCAATATCTCGATGCATATCCCAAGCTGACGGATGTAGAGCATGGTATCCCTCCACTAAGGTATCATATGATAGGCATGGCCCCCAATCTATTGTATCACTCCACCGTCAGGCATAATGTGCAAACCCCTGAGGCATGCACTGAACAATACCGTATTGTCTGTAGACCCATCGCAGTAAAAATATCTCTAGTACAAAGTGGGTCCTGCCAATCAAATATATAGAATCACACAAATAACCGAGCACTACATCATCCTCCTCCCATTGCTCGCAATCCAGATATGGGCGCCATGTGACAGCCTCTAAGTCATCCAATATGCGCCTCTAATGCTCCAACTTACCCATCCTAGATTGGGTAAGTCAACCTCTATATCAGAAAACATAAGGCCTGCCAGCAGGCCTATCTCGTGCTGACAGTGGTCGCGTGATAGCAATATGCTCCCACGCCCAAACCTATAGCAAGTGACTCCCACTGATAGGCTACGTCCCCTCAAATAGACCATTGAATGTAAATCATGATAAAGATGTGCCAGCATGCACATCCCCAATGCGTATCTGGTCCCATGCACGACCATGCTCTTAAGAATGTGGCCCCAACCAACAGAGAATCCCTTTGACCTGCGATCAGGACAAAGGAACCCTCCAATGAATCTAACAAGCACTGTCGACAAAGTAGCATAGGCGTCTGCCATCGTCTGCCACCGAACACACAATCCTGCAATAAGATTATCCTAAAAAACTCTGCGGAGTGCATCTCTCCCACCAACCTCATGTGAATCATAAGCTACAATCTCCCCCACAAACGGTATCTGTAATATCTGCCATACATCCTCTGGGGTGACTGTCATCTCGCCAGTAGGTAGGTGGAAGGTATTATGGTCACTGTGCCACCGCTCGGCTAATGCTATGAGGAGACCCTGATTAATCCTAATCTGGGGCATGTCAAGGAGAGAGGAAAGACCACATCGAGAGATAATCTGAATCTCATCAGGTGTTAACTGCGGAATCAAATCGAAAGTCCAGGGGAATTTCTCTCACATCTGGAGGTTACCCAGACGCTCCTATCATCATAAAAGGTTTAGAAATCAATGCACTATGTCAAATATCACAAGTCATTCTACTATCCAATCCAATCAACTTTTGGTATGAATTTTTGATCAAAATTCATGAAAAAACATCATCTAACCTCACCTATCATGAGATTCATCACAAATGGAATCCTACCTCACCTATCATGAGGATCATCACAAATGAGAATAAATCTTATTTATCATCAAATTCAATCATCAGGGTATTTGGATTATCAAATCATACCAAACCAAAGAATGGACATGATCGAAATCAACAAAATCAAGTTTAAATGTGTCAATTTTGCAAATTTGATTTGGATGTGCTAAAATAGGCATCCAAAGCGCTAAAAAATCAAAGGTGCCATTTCATCACCTGGATGCACTAAAACAGGCAACCAAGGCGCTAAAGTATCTAAAGCGCTATTTAATCATACAAATGCGTTATAATAGTCTATCAAAGCGCCACTTTACATAGGATGCTATTTCGGAAAGTCAAAGCAGCGAAATAATATCTCAAAGCGCTAAAACCTTCTAAGCGCTAAAACCTTCTAAGCGCTATTATCAACCATCAAAGCACTAAGCTATCCTATCGAAGCGCTAAACTATCCTACAGAAGCGCTAAAGCAATTAATGAAAGCGCTAATCTCCTAAAAGTGCTAAAATAGATCCTAGGAGCGCTACATCGAAGTGCAAAGTGCTAAAGCACAAACTTGAGGCGCTAAAACTACACAAACACTAAAAATGCAAAAAATGGCATTAAAATTGAAATGCACAAATTACGAGGAGGATTACGGGTACGTACCGGAGGTCCGTAGGTGGCCGGTCACTGTGACATCGTACACACTCGAAATAGTGGCTGTGGTAAGGGATCGACATCCTACTCCAAGTGGCTCAAAAGTCTCTCTCACAAAGATTTGAAAAGTCGAAAAGCACAAATGAGTGTGAAAAGGACATTTTTGACCTTATATAAGTTTTTCAAAAGAGATTTTTGATGGGATTTTTATGATTTTAATTGATTTTATTTGGGGAAATTAATTGAAATTCATCCATGGGCCAAACTTTCTTCATCAATATTGGGAGATAAATTATTTCTTCATCGAATCTTCATCGGATCATCATTAAATCATAAAAAAATCCAAAAAATAATCATAAAATCATTAATTTATCTTCCGAGGGGGCATACTATCATCAATCATCTGAAAATCATTATATCTGGGGCATGTCTGGAGCATATTGAATTTTTTTCGTCGATACTGGCAGTAGAAACAAAATTTTCTTTGAAGCAATGTGTAAACACATCACTTCAAAGAGGGACAAAATGTATACACCTAAAATTGGTATGGAGAATCCAATTAATTAAATATAATTTATTTGATTAATTATCCTAAATTCCTCTACTGTTAAATAAATAGAAATCTATTTATATAGTTCATGTTTAAATTCACATTTAAATTCTTCTAATTCTACTATTATCTCATCTTAATTAAATAAACAAAAATAAATACTTTGTTTAATTTAATTATCAATTTCCCCTACTTTATTTTATCACATCTATTTAAATTAATTAAATAATGGTTAAACACTTTATTGATTAAATATTATATTATTCTATTTTAATTTAATAAACAAATTCTAGAGTTTGTTTTATTAAATTATTTATCCCTCTTTTGCTTAAATAAAAAATATTTAAATTAAAGAGCATAAATCAATTTCCTCTATTTCCTCAAAACCAAATTAGATATCATATGTCTAATTTATGTCAAAATTATGTATAAATTAATTGATTCAATCTTCACGGGAAGATTTGGAGACAAATTGGAGACAAATTGGAAATCCATCTCTCAATCCTCTTCCATCAATCCTTCCTATCTTCTTGCCTGGTGTTTTCATGGGTAGGGACAATTCCCAAAACCTTCTCCATCTCCTCCATCTCTCACCATATAATCCTCCAGATTGAATCCAAGCCTCTGTTTGTTGCCCTTGTGCAAAGCTGCTGTCGGGAAATCTATAAATACAACTTCATTCAACAAAGAAAGGATCCAGATATCCAAGTTTATGCAATCTTACTCT
This sequence comes from Sequoiadendron giganteum, assembly GCA_007115665.2. Classification (NCBI taxonomy): domain Eukaryota; kingdom Viridiplantae; phylum Streptophyta; class Pinopsida; order Cupressales; family Cupressaceae; genus Sequoiadendron; species Sequoiadendron giganteum. The sequence goes on along the minus strand of CM021101.1, from coordinate 323,097,775 downwards.
GTAGGAAATCAATCAAGCATCAAACAATCAAGAATTTCAGCAATAGCAATAGCAATAGATTTCATATCACGACCGCACACTGTAGCTTCATTCATCAGTTTCATGTCAATTCATATTACAGTAGTTTCTTTTATCATTTAAATATTATCATATAGCATCACATCATTGCATTCAACATCATTCCGTTCTTTAGATTGTCATTTTAACAGTCATAGTGTTTTACTAAATCTGAGAGCACTGTAGCTTAATAATCTTTAAAGATAGGAAACAATGAGATGCTTTCAGTAAATTCTTGCCTTAGAATGGTTTAATTGTTGAATCTTTGATACAATGTTTCATTAAAAAGTGTATTTACTCTTGTTTACTTATTCACACTTGAGCAGCATTCTTGAGAATGATATCTTTTTGTGTCTTTTAGATATATATATTTTTTAAAATATGCTAGTAGTATTTGTAGTTGTAAGATGAAAATATTAATTTAGTTGTCAAAATTATTTTAATGAATAAATCATTTCATTTCACTAATTATAGTTGAACTACCGTGCATAAGTTAAAAAGAAAAATAAATAGATATATTATAAGAAACCTCTAGATTCAAGACTATTCATTAGGGTCCATTTGAAATGACCTTCTCTACATGTCCCTTTAAGGGGGTCAGAGGTTTTGTAGTTCACATCCATTATTGTAGTGTCTATTTGCTTATGTTCTTGTAATTTATCTTATTTTTTTGGTTTTGTAGTTGGAAAGTTATTTTTTCTTTTTCGTCTTTTCATAGCTATCATATGTAAATGGTGGGAATATTCTTACTCTTTCCAAGGAAATCCCTAGACCCGTACATATTCCTTGGGGGCTCATTCTAAATGCTCTTGCTTGCTTATCTCTTTAGGGGAATAAAAGGTTTTGTAGTTCACATCCATAGTCATAATATCCATTTTTTTATCTTCCAATAACTTTAATATCTTTTTCTCAGTTTTGTGATTGGAAAGTTGTATTCTTTTGTTTTTTATAATGATCATATGTATGATGGCACTATCTTTAGTTCTAAATAGGACTTTACATGAGATATAGCCACAATGTCAAACATATTCTTTCTTTTTGTCTTATGTCAATTGCATCTTTTGAAAGAGTCAAATTTGATGATTTATGTATTGTCAATTGTCAATTGTCAAAGCCCAAGCCAACCATAAGGGTAGTTGGTTTGTGCATCCCCTTTGTATCAGTGTAATTGGATTTTTTTGTGGAGTTTAATCTTTAGATGTTATTCTTGAGTAACTATTGAACTCAACTATAACATGGTGGTGTTAGTGGACCACTCCCAACTTTGTATATTATAACTTGAATATGACCTAGAGTTTCATTTACAAAACTTGTTTATATCCAAATATTAGAGGTTAACATGATCCTTGCATCCTTAACAATTAATAATTCTAAACCAAGTCCATCATTTTCACCTCCTTCTGGTACATTGGCATTGTGTACATTGGTTGCAATGCTATGTGCAATAGGTCGTTTCAATGATTTTTTATTTTATTATGATTACGCACATTATCATTTGTGACATACAAATGGGTACTATGTCAAGTTCTTCATTGGTGGTTGTATTTATGCCAATATTGATTTTTTTCAAAAATAACTTTCAATCATCAATAATGGGATTGTCATCTCTTAAATTTGTTAGAAGTTGACGAAGTCTTTGTTGATCCTCACTTTCTCCTTATTGTCTAAATATTTTATACAAAGTAACAATTGTTTTGAATGATTTCCATAGTATTTTAGCACATCTATTAGTATCATATAGTAATATATCACTATTAGAGGATAGTTGTCCCAAATCTCCAACCAAAACCATAGATATGCTTCCAAAACTCGTATTTTCATTTTTTGGAAGTGCTTGATATAGTTGAGAGTCCATGTTTTGTAGAAAGTTCTAATCAATGAAGCTAATTTCATCAAACGATATGTATTCTATGAGGTAGATCTCTTCTTGGAAAGTTGTAAGACTTGCTCCTAATTGAGAAAAAATTACGATTAAGATTCAAAGATGTGAAAGGATGGTTGAGGCTTGAATATTGAAGGTTGAAAACTCTAGTTGTTGCAAGTAATAGAAATGGAGAATGCCTTATGAATGTTGCATCTTTAAGAGCTTGACAAATGACACCAATGAAATATGATTTTCTTGTTCCTATTGTTCCTATAGCGTAGGAAATTGTACTCCCTTGTAGGTGATGGTATAATTTCACGCTTAGTTTGGACCTATTTTAGTGAACTTTGCATTTATGCATTTTTAATACCTCCTAACTAGGCCCTAATCCCTTAATTATGTATCTCAAGGCTCATTTTGTTATTTTCCAACAAATTGCAAGAATTTAACAAATGTAATCAATTAATGTTTTACATTGTCCTAAAAAATAGGGCCAAGACCCATATGACCATGGGTGTATTGGTCCCCCTATTTTGTCAGGGACCAATTTTTAACATGTTTGTGTCAACGTTTTAACATTCAAATTTCAAATGTTGGCTTTTAGGATTTAATTGTCAAGAAATTAGAGAAATGTCTATAAATACCTACTCTTTTCACCATTCAATCTAAAAAGCAATAAGAGAAGAAAAGAGAAGAAAGAGATCACTTCACCACAATTGAATTCGTAGGTTTTCAAGCTCATTTGTAGATTTTGATCAAGCCTTATGTCATGATTGACGATTGATGCCAATAAAAGAGCATGATGGATTCTAGGTTTGAGAGATGCATTTGGCCATTTCCTTCAACCTAATGTCTTGTTTCCTAGTATTCACATCTTCAAGCTTCATCCTATTTGCAACCTAAAGCAAGGTATCATTATATTTCAGATTTCCTAAGGGTGTTTGACTTCTCCTTAGGTAGATCTTGTCATTTTCATGTAGAAATCCTTCTCTAACACACTTGAGTAGGGTTTTATGCATTTTTAGCTCATAACAACGTTAGAAACACTTAAGGTTAGGGCACACACACTTTTATCAATCAATTTTACTAGCTATTGTGGAGGTAGAAATACCAAAACAGGGGTTTGACTGAGGCAATCTCCTATATAGCCACCCCATCTCTTTTGCATATTTATTGTGGGTCTAGATATGAAGATGAAGGTTTGCAAGAAAAAAAATAGAGAGAAAACAAAGAGCTACATGATCAAGTTTTGAAGTTTAGACAAGGCCTACGAGGACCCATACACACTTGGGAAAATTGGTCCTCTTGTGCATGCCCAATCCAAATTTTTATGATAGGTACACATCATTCTACGCTTCCTAGATTTGCTCGCAAATTATTGTTTCAATATATGTGCTTAAGAATTATTGCATTTTTCATAACATCATATAGTCTAATTAGGTTAATCTTAATAAATCATTCCCAATACATTTCTAAGGCTCAAAAGGATTAGATCCAGGTTTGATTGACTCACCTTCATGGCTCAAAGTCAATCTAAACACCTTGTTGATTTGCATCCTAATGTACCTTTGAAAAAGGAAGAAATTCATCCTAGGTTTTATGCATTAAAATTAGGGTTCCCTTTTTCATATGACACATTTTGGTGAACCTGAAATTTCAACATCATAGACCTTCTAAAAATCACTCATTCACCCTAGATCTAAGTTTTGCATTGCATTGCTTTGCATTTCTCATTTAGGGTTTCATTTTTGCATCATAAAAAGTCACAAAAATTTAAAAATTGCATATCATATTGCATCATAGGTGGAAATAGGGTTAGTTTTAGTCATTTAGATCATATTTACATTCAAAATTGCATTCATAATTGTCATTTCTTATTCAAACAATTGCATTTGGGTAACATTATCTTCAATTGGGAAAATTCTGGAAAAATAGTCATTGTTAAACAAGTTTGCAGATAGAAACAACATACTTAAACAACCTAAAAATTTAGTTTATCACTTTTTTGAACTTCTGTTAAGGACTCAGATGCCCTTGAGTGCCTCTGTCTTGCTATGGGTGACTCATAGAAACTTGTCACAATTTTTTTTCTCTCTACCTGCATTATGATTTTGCTTGCAAATGCCTATTTTGAAATTTTGAAAAGGTGTTATTGCATGTTAAAGAAAGTTGTCATTTTTATTAGCTTGTTACAAGTCTTAAAAGAGTTTTACAATTCAATAGTTCAAACTATTAGATTTGTAGGACAATTGTTTACATTTTCTAAAGCATTGCATAGTTTAGATAGATTAGTTTTATTTTTTCAAAAAATCAAAAGCTTAGGTTGTTACAACACATCGCACAATTTGAAAACTCACAAAATAACAACAAAACCAATTCTAAACTTGGGTTTGCAAACAACCACACAACTAATCTCTGTTACTAAAACCTCTAAAATTGACACTTTTGAAAAAGCCCTACTAGGACTCAAACGCCTTAGGATCCTAAAAATAGCTTCAAAACTCAAGAATAAACTGATATTTTTTGTCAACTTGTAGGTCTACAATTTGCTTTCTAGATCTGTTGCAGGTGTGTAAACCTATTTTTAACTCTAGTTAGCTCAAAGATGAGTTGGAATTTAGTGATTAATCTTGGAGAAAAAATAGTCATCTGATCATGTTAGATCTCTTTGTACAAGTGCATTGTATACCTATCAAGCCGTTTAATTGTGATGAATTTCATATGTTAGATGAATCCCTTGAGGACTTTATCTCACTAAGCTCATCCACTAAGGTTTGCAACATTCCCACACAACAAAGAACAATCAATGTAATGACACCTCAACTTATCATTTATCGACCTACACAACAACCTCAAGTTCAAAACAAACCTATGATGATCATAGGACCACCTCAAAACAAAACCAAACCTCAAGGTTCTATCTTAAACTTCACAAAGCAACTCACTAGTAATCATGTGTTGCAGCAACCAAATTACCACACAGTTTCCCATACATATAACACAAGGAATAACAAGCAACCAAGACAAACACAAACCATTCCTTCATCGATACCACTCCCACAACTTGTTTTACCTAGTACCCCTCGTTTACCTCAACATAGTGGAAAGGAGTATGATCTTGTGGAGCAACTTCATAATACTCCTGCAAAGGTTTCATTGTGGGATCTAATTCAAACCTCATCAACTTACCATGGAATGCTTCAAAATGCTTTGCAAAACGTTGTGGTCCCTCCTAGTGCGCAACCAACCGATGTAGTAGCCTTAATTGAGGGTATGAATTTAGTCAATGTGGATATTGTATTTCATCAAAGTGAACTATGTCCTTTAGAAACACAAAAAAACATGATACTTTGATGATAATGGTTATTAGTAACAAGGTGGGGATTGGATGTACCTTTATTGATAATGGTTTGAGACTTAATGTTTGTAGTGTGAATCTTTTGGACAAAATTTGAGTGGATTAGACTAAAATCCAACCAGATAATTTGTCCATCCATGGTTTTGATAATGTGGGTAAACAACCACATGGTGTGATAACATTGCCTATCGAAGTTGGTAAGGCTGTGTTGCAAACTCCCATCCATGTCACGCCCCATGATCTTTCATATAATATTCTCTTGGGTAGACCATGGATCCATGAGATGAAATGAGTATCGTCAACGCTTCATCATCTAATGAAATACACTTACAACAATAAGGTTTACACGATGAAATTTGATCCAAAATCTAAAAATTTCTTACAAATTGACACAGGGATGCAAAACCCTTTGAGAACATTAACACCAACTACAAAAGTGGAACTTCTACAACCTGAAGATAAAGAAGAGTGTCTTTCATCAGTGAAAAAATTGTTGGAGGATGATTGGGGTTCATTAGATTTCACACCTATATACATAGGGGAATATAGGATTACACAATCAAAATTAGAAAAAGAGAAAGAGAAATAAGTTGTGGTGGTATCAACACAATCTAACACTAAAATATCTAAGACACAAGAATTCACAACTTCTAGTAATGAGGAAAACAAAAATTACACATCAACTTATGATGAAAATGATTATGAGAAACCACCTTCCTTGAAATAAAGGAAATAAATTTATGGAAGAAGGTACCAACTCTTGAAACAATTTGGTTATAATGGAAAAGGATGTGGAGTGAAAGCACAAGGCATTTGTGTTCCTATAGAGCTTAATACACAAGAAACAACAAGAGGTCTTGGTTATCTCCCTTCAAAAGAAACAAAAGGATTAAGGAGACCTTCACTTAATGCCAACGTTATTATGCAACATTCTTTGAAGACAACCTTAAAATTGGTGCATCCTAAATTGATAGAAACTCCATGTGAGAATGTCATTGGATGTCTTTCAAAATTATGAGTCTCTAGAAGAATTCTTAGGAATGAGGGATAATTTACCTAGAGAGCATCATAATCAACATATTTCCTATTGTTTAAATGTTAAAGGAGACTTTGGGAACAAAAATGAATTATGTAATGATGAATAAGATGAATCCAAAAAAATCCCTAATGACTCAAACTATAATGTATTACTTGTGGGAGATACCTTGGAAGTGCCAATGGATCCATCTAATGAAGAAAAGGTGATTCAGATTGGAAAGTGTCTTGATGATGATAAACAAAAGGATCATGCAACTTTATTACATGAATTTCCTAAAATCTTTCCTTGGACTTATCCAGATATGCCAAGTATTGACCCTAAGGTAGTCACACAACATTGTTTGTGAGAAATATGCTAAAACCATGAGACAAAAGATACCCAAGATAAATCCTAAGATAGTTTTATTGGTTAAGGTCGAGATTGAAAATCTCTTACAAGTTGGTTTCGTTCACCCTATTGATTATTCACCTTGGATATCTAACATTGTGGCAATGGAAAAACCTAATAATCGTATTAGGATGTGTACGAATTTTGGTGATCTTTATAAATCATCTTTAAAGGATGATTTTCCTCTTCCTAATATTGACATGATAGTGGATTCAATTATGGTACATGATTTATTATCATTTATGGATGATTTTTTAGGATATAATCAAATTTTCATTAATCCTCAAGATCAATATAAAACAACTTTCACTACACCTTGGGGAACATTTTGTTGGGTGGTTATGCCTTTTGGATTGAAAGATGTTGGGACCACATATCAAAGAGCTATGACACCAATATTTCATGATTTCATACACATCTTGGAAGATTACGTTGATAATATTTGGCTAAATATATAACATGTCAAGATCATGTCAAAATCTTTCATAAAATCTTTGAAAGAATCTGTAAGTACAAGATGAGATTAAATCCTAAGAAATGTGTCTTTGGTGTGGATAGTGGAAAGTTTGGTATTTATAGTGTCACATAGAGGCATTGAGGTGAAAATAAAGAAGGTTGATGCAATAATATACATGCCACCTCCTACGAACATTTCACAATTGCATAGCTTATAAGGAAAGATTCAAGCTATTCACCATTTTTTGGCATCTATGGCGGATCAGACTCTTCCCCTCACTCAGCTCCTTAAGAAAGATTCAAAATTTAAATAGAATGAGGACTGTCACAAGTTTTTTGAAGAATTGAAATAATATTTATTGAATCCTCTTATTTTACAACCTATGGTTCAAGGAAAACCTTTCATTCTTTACATCTCAACTTGAACCCATGCTCTTGCTGCGTTATTGGCACAACATGTTGAGAGTGGCAAGAAGCATCCCATTTATTGCATCAGTCAAACATTGATTGATTATGAAACTCATTACACAACTATAGAAAAACAATGTTTGTCTCTTGTGTTTGCGACTAACAAATTGAGGTATTATTTATTAAACACTAAGGTGCAAGTTATCACACAATTTGATCCTTTAAAACACCTTTATGCTAAAGCGAATTTTTAAGAATGCTTAACTAAATAGGTTATGTTGTTAACTAAGTTTGACCTTAAATTCATTTCTCAAAAATCAATCGAAGGACAAGTGTTGACTGACCATTTAGCTGAGGCTCCTTCAACTTTAGTGTTACCAAATCAAGATTATTTTCCCAAGAAAAGTGTGTTGAACATTGAAGATAATAAAACATGAGAATTATACTTTGATGGTTCTAAGTGTTGAACTTGCTCTGGTGCTAGAGTTATATTTGTAGACATCCAAATTTTTCCACTCCCATATGGTCAAATCTGTATCCTTTATTTGTTTATTTCATCAATATTAATTAAATAACTTATTTAATTAATATTTCCCCTTCCTCTAAGGTTTCTAAAGTATTTAATTTAACAATTAAATACTTTATCTTTCATCATTTATTCTCTAAATTAAATAAATATATCAATTTATTTAATTTAGTCATTTAACTTTTTGAGTTTAAATCAATTTTAAATTCCCTCTTTTCTCTCTCCTTGTCACATCCTCCATATTCTTCTTCTAATTTAGATTAGTTTAATTAATCCATGATTAGGATGTGTAGATCCTTAATCAGGATTAATGTCACATCCTCCATATTTGGCCACTTGTCTTTAATCCTTCATTAATATTTCTAATCACATGTTTGCACAACCTTAATCTAATCACCCACCATTTTTGGTATGTCCTCCAAGTCAACCTTTCATAAGTGCTTTATTTATTAAGCATTGACTTCTTTCCCATGTGAATTTAAAATTCACATTTATTCATTCAATGTATTTCTCTTCCCCATGTAGGTTGTTGGGAAATTCTAAATTCTTTTATAAGTCACATAAGTCACATGGGAAAAGGGCCTCCTTTATGAGGATCTTGTCTTATCCCCAAGGTACTCCCCAATCATGTGAATTTAAAATTCACATTTATTCCCCCAACAACTTCTCTCATCCCCATGATGATAAGAGAGAAATTTCTAAAATTCTTCACTTGTCACCATCATCCTGATATGGGGACAAGAACTTCCTTTTTGAGGAAATATTTCTCTAATCCCAAGGTACTTGCAAGTACCTCCACTTCACATGTCCTCTCTCCACCTCACATGTCCTCTTTCTACATCACCTGTCATTTTGACACCTCATCTTCCACATGGAAAGATGTGAGGGCTTGTGATTCCTCAACTCACCACAGCCCTCCATCTTGCCCATGTTGGCTAAATATTAGCCATTGAATTCTCTAGAGACTCTTCCCTTAAAATGGAAAATTTGGTCTCATTTTTTCATACATCACATTGATATCACATTTTGTATTCAAGCAATTCAAATTTAAACCTAGCACTCTCAAGCACTTGCATTCATCCTCCATTGTTGCAGCCTTCAAGCTTCCATTGCATCCACATACAACACTTATCCAAATACCCATTTGAACCATTGCATTTCTCATCACCTCTACTTCATTTTGCATCCACTTTTAGGTTATTTACCATTGAAGGAGCACATAAAATCGATCGATCAAAAGGGTTAACCAAACCGATCAACTTGGGCAAGGTAACATCGTTCTTTTCTTGCATTTGTTCAGGTTAAACTTAGGCTAATCATGAGGTGGTTCTGTGTTGTTTCTCTTTGCATTTATTTATGTTTTGGATTTTTTAGGATAGTAAATAATGTTGCACAGATTTTTGGCATGCCCGGTGGGACCCACAAACAGGTCTATTTCTTTCACGTTTCCTGTTGTTATACATTTTGCAAGTTCATGTTACATAGAGGCGATCCCGCCCTGAAGACATGCGACCATGCCCTGAAGATGGGTGACCATGCCCTAAGACAAATGACCATGCCCTAAGATAGGTGACCCTACCCTAAACAAAGGCGATTCTGCCCCAGATAGAGGCGACTGAGGTAAAAAAAAATAGTTGTTTCATGCTTGTAGAAGACAAAAGGTTAAAACTTCTAACATGTTTGCTACAGGATGAGCAGGCCAAGAACATTACTTAGCTTGTTTGTTTACCGTTTTCATACTAGTTAGGCACATAGATCTAGTTAGGGGAGTCAAAATACTTGTTTGTCATGCTTGTCAAGTGGGCTATTGACGTATCCAATCCCTTGTGCCATTTGGCGATTCTGGGTGGAGAAATTATAGTCCACTTAGTCCCTTGTGTTACCTAGGAGGCACTAGATTGTTCAAGCTTTCCCCTTGCATTTCATGTGAGCCTGGGGACTAGCCAAAAATGTTTAGTGTTTTCTTTTAGCGGGACCTGCTTTGGGATTTCATCACCCCAAGGGATGATCCCAACCACATGTTACCAGCGGGGTATATAAAGGGGGAGAGTGAAAGTTGTACCTCAATCCAGTCATGTTATGTCTGGTGGAGCATTGAAGTTAGGGTGATACCTAGATAAGACTTGAAGAGTTGGTCCGAGTTTCTAGTACCTTGCTGGGGCTCCTGACTCATGCTTGTGATGGGTTGGTGTTCACGGTTGTACCTCATGTACCATACATATATCGAGGACTGCCTAGTTTTCCTTATTCAACCTAGTTAGAGGACTATGTTGGCCATACCCTTCATACTAATCTTAGGATTGTGCTGCTTGAACTATTTTTTTTTGCGAAACTAGTGCATGTCTATTTAGTCAAGTCAGCCTTTGCCTTCTGCTTGTTGTTTGTTGTGTTTTCTATCCTTTTCCATAGCTATTTTTTATCCAAGTTAAGTCCAGGTCAACTGAAAAGGGAAACCTTTCCCTCAATAGGGATGACATTGCCCTTAATAGGGGTGATTTTGCCCCTAATAGGGGCGACCGTGCCTTCTGTCTGAGTCATTTCCCAATCTGTTCTTGTCAAAATTGCCCATCCTTCATGGAATAGGCGACCTTTCCCTAAGTTGGGCCACCTTTCCCTAAGTTGGGTGACCTTTCCCTTGACTTGGGCGACCTAGCCCCAAAGAGGGGCGAATCTATTTTTTCTTCTTCATGCGGGCCCCCGTTCGGTTCCGTTTTGGTGTCCGTTAGACCATTTTTGGACCTGTTCTTCATCTGAGTCCTCATTTCGATCACTTTAGGCATATTCATTTGTCCATTGGTGGTCCTATCCTCCCTTTGAGTCTCCATCCAGATTCGATTAGTCAAATCCCTTCATCCATTTTGTCATCCCGTTCCCCGTTCAGGTCCCCGTTCGGGTCCGTTCCGACGCCCATTCTTCATACCCTTTACTTGGGAAACCTTTCTCTTGACTTGGGTAACCTTTCCCTTGACTTGGGAAACCTTTCCTTAAAGAGGGGTGAATATGCCTTTTCTTCTTCATCTAGGGCCCCGTTTGGGTCTGTTTTGGTGTCCGTTTGACCATTTTCTGACCCGTTCTTCACCCGATTCCTCATTCCTATCACTTTAGAAATAGCCATTTATCCATTGGTGGTCCTATCCTCCTTATGAGTCTCCATCTAGATCTATTTAGTCAAATTCCTTCATCCATTTTGTCATCCCGTTCCTCGTTTAGGTCCCCGTTCGGGTCTGTTTGGACACCGTTCTTCATCCCCTTTGCTTGGGCGACCTTTCCATTGACTTTGGAAACATTTCCCTTAAGTTGGGAGACCTTTCCCAAAAAAGGGGAGAATTTTCCTTTTTTGCTTCATCCGGGGCCCCGTTCGGGCCCGTTTTGGTGTCTGTTCGATCGTTTTCAGACCTGTTCTTTGTCTGAGTCCTCATTCTGATCACTTTAAGAATATCCATTTTTACATTGGTGGTCCTATCCTCCCTCTAAGTCTCCATCGAGATGTATTTAGTCAAATCCCTTAATCTATTTTAACATCCCGTTCCCTGTTTAGGTCCCCATTCGAGTCCGTTCTAATGCTTGTTCTTCATCCCCTTTGCTTGGGTGACCTTTCCCTTGAATTGGGTGATATTTACCTTAATTTGGGTGACCTTTCCTCAAATAGGGGCGAATCTACCTTTTCTTCTACATCTAGGGCCCCGATCGGGTCCGTTTTGGTGTCCGTTCGACCGTTTTTGGACCCGTTCTTCGTCTGAGTCCTCGTTTCAATCACTTTAGGCTATCCATTTGTTCTTTGGTGGTACTATCCTTCCTCTGAGTCTCCAATTAGATATATTTAGTCAAATTTATTCATCCATTTTGTCATCCCGTTCCCCATTGAGGTCCCCATTGAGGTCCGCGTTTGGGTTTGTTTTGGTGTCTGTTCAACCATTTTCTACCTTGTTCTTCACTCGAGTCCTCATTTTGATCACTTTAGGCATATAAATTTGTTCATTGGTCATCCTAACCTCCCTGTGAGTCTCTCTCTGGGTCCGTTTAGTTGAATTCATTCTTTTTGTTGGCTATCTCGTTCTTCGTTTGAGACCTCGTTCAGACCCGTTTTGGTGTCCGTTTCCTCCGTTCTCATCCCATTCTTCATCTAAACCCCTATCCAAATCCTTATAGGAGAAATTTTCATCCCATTAGGAAATCCTCAAAGTCACCCCTTCGCATTCTTTCGTCACTCTACCCGTTCTTTAGTGTTTGCAACTGTTTGGGTTAATTTGCTAGCTGTTCTAGGCAAATTTTTTCTTAGGGGTGATCCTGCTCTGCTGTTTGGGTGAATATGCTCAAATAGGAAATCTTGCATCTTTTGATAGGTGAAATTTCCAAATAGATTCACCTGTTTCCCTCGCCAACCATCGTTTGGGTGAATTGGCCAGGTAGAACATGCAAGGTTATATTTCTCTTCATAATCATCATTTCCCTTCATTTTCATCCTCTAAAGTTCATTGTTTCATCAATAAAATCATCTAGGAGTGTCTTAGGGAATCCTTTTTTCACATATCCATCATCATTTCTAAATCTCCTAGACTTCGTTTCGAAGGTTTTTTATCCAAGTTAGCTTAGGTGTTTGATCCCGATTGTCATCATTTGCACCTACTCAGGATTGTCATCTATCTTGAGTCAGTTAATCAATATTATGACTCAATCAATCTACTTCTATCATGAGGTGGATTTGGTCTCGTAATATATTTTTGCAATCCAATCTGATTGTTAGCACCTTGCGCCATCTAAGTCAAATATCTGAACCGGGTTTAGAATCCATTTCATCTTCTTATCTGATTATTCATCCAATCCTATCGCATCCCATCACATCCTCTAATCATCCTAATATGAGCTTTTATCTAATCCAAATATGAGCTTTAATCCAATCCCAATCTGAGCTTAACCTGAATCCGGACTTGGGATTTTGGTCCATCTATATCCAAGATCTTCTTATATCAAGGCAAATCTTAAGATCTCTTCTTCCATTTTTTTCATCATCTAGTATTTCCTTCTAATCATATATTCCTATATTTTCCATCCATATCCATTCCATTTAATATCATGAATCCTTATCCTTCTCCCACACAACCAATAATAGTAGTCAAGGGGAATCCCAACTACGTTGATGATGATAACGAAAGTCTTGTTGATCAAAATGAGTATAATTTAGACCCCCTTGATGCTATCATTACTAGAAATATTTTTCCAATTGCCTCCCAAAATCTAACCACTCCTCCAAACTATCAGCCCATGCCTTCATCCACATCTAATAATATTCCTTACACTACCCTTGACAAGGGATATCCAGTACCCTCACCATCCACATATCCATCATGTCCTCCCTCTACATCTCTCTCCTGTCCAACATCCACATCCTCCTATAGTAATCAACCATCCCCATACTCCTATCCTTATCATCATCAACCATCACAATATCTCTACCTTAATCCCACATCTCAATCTTCCCATCCTAATCCAACACCCATGCCTTCCTATCATAATCCACCATCCAAATATTCCTCTTATCCTAATCCACCATCACAATATCTCTACCTTAATCTTACATCCACATATTCTCATCCTAATCCAACACCCACACCTTCCTATCATAATCCACCATCCCAATATTCCTCTTATCCTAATCCACCATCACAATATCTCTACCTTAATCCCACATCCACATCTTCCCATCCTGATCAAACATCCGCATCCTCCTACACAAATCCACCACCCACGTCCTCTTATCCTAATCCATCATCTCAATCTTCCCATCCTAATTCAACCTCCACACCATCCTATCTTAATCCACCATTCCAATATTCCTACTATAATCCACCATCCCAATCTTCCCATACTAATCCAACATCCACACCTTCCTATCATAATCCACCATCCCAATATTCCTACTATAATCAACCATCCCAATCTCCCCACCCTAATCCAGCATCCACATCCTCTTGTATTACCCCCCCTCCATTCCATTATATTTTAATCCTCCTACCAATTCACCATATCTCAATCCTCCATCTAATCGTGATCCACCCGCCAAGCTTAATCCTCCACCTATTCCTAGTCCTCCATTCAATCCCACCCACTCATCTAATCCAAATCCACTGATCCTTAATCCTAGTTCTTCATCCATCCATAATCCTCCATCCATTCCCATCACCCCACTTGAACCTACAATGTCCAAAGATCTCCCTCCAAATTTCATCCAAGGACTCATGACAAAAGAGACATCCCCAAATCCACATCTTGATGTCATGGAACTGTGAACCCTAATCCTACACCTGCACAAACATGACAAACAAGCACATTATTAGATTGAAATACAAGTTAAGACAAGGATTCCCCATGAAACTAGATTGAAACATTAACATAGGAAGAAAATGAAGAACAATACAAATGAAAGTAAATGAATCCTATTTTAATGAACAAGCTATCAATCCCATTGGGGAATTGGTGCCAATTATGTGTAGAAATTGGCCCTTTCCCAAATATTTTGTAAGCTTTGATGATTTGATCCACTTGATGGTGAAGAACAATGATGAAATCCTTGAGAAAACTTGCAACAACCTAGCTATGGTGATGGAAAATGCTCAAGAAATGTATGAAATTTCTCTAATGTGAAGATAATAACTTTGCATTCAAATTGTGGATGATGAATGAGAGGAAGAGTCTCTCATTTATAGATTTCAAATTGGAAGAATGAGCAAGATTTGAGCAATGTGGGATCATTCAACATCCGATGGCCAAGTGCCACTTGTCAAGATGTGAATGGTTGAAGGTTGTGCACATTTTGATGAAAGTGCCAATAAATGACATTAGATGGAATTTGAAATTAGTGAAATGAATTGTTGGAGAGGGAAGAAAATGGAGTTATGGCCACTTGACTCAAGGCAAAAGGACTTGTAAGGTGAAATAAATGCCTTGTTGGAAGGACTAAGTCCACTTGGATTTGAATTCAAATTTGAGGAAATATTCCCCTTTTATGCCATGTTGAGAGAAAATAGAGATTTAATAAATGAATTAAATCTATTTTCATGTGCAAGTGGTAAAAGCTAGAGGATGGGACATGATTTAAGATTAAACTAATCAGAGATTAATTAATGTAATGAGGAATTAGGAGATGTGACAATTTAGACTTAAATTTATGCATTGATTTAAATCAAATTGAGAGGGAGGGTTTAATTAAATAAATGTTTTGATTTATTTAACTAAAGGGGACAATGTTAGATTAAATTAAATAAGGTTTAATTTATTCAATTTAATAAGAATACTTTAGGGATTTAATCAAATAAGATGAATTATTTAATTAAAGAGGGATATGAGGGTTAATTAAACAAAATGATTTATTTAATTAATAGAGGAGAATGACTTAATTAGATAAATATGATATATTTAATTAAGAGAAGGAATATGATGAATTTAATCAAATAAAGATTATTTAATTAAATTGATTAGTAAAGGAGATGATTTAGGATGAACTGATGTTAGTAAGATCAAGATCAGGTGCATGTATATTTTACGTGTCTACAGGAACCATTCCCTCCCATGTTATCATGTATGGTCATTAGTGACGAGGATCTTCCCCATCCCATGTCTATCACCCCTATTATTGCTCCTAGCACCATTGAATCACCATATTATACTCTTGGAACCAATGAAACCAGTGAAGACACCAGAATCCAATCCGTTCCCCCTAGTCCTAATCTCACCAAATTCCAATCCCATGAGCTTCATGAATCCTCCATCCTTCCATCTCCCCCACTTGAGGAGTCCCTCCAACATCTTGCCTCCCACACAAGATGAGTTATGCTAAGAGCTTGATCCAAAGCATACAAGAATATCCCCTCAAGATCCTGCTCTCTTATCTACTCCACCTCAAGATCATATTACCCCATCCATTCCATCTCATGATCCCTCTCTTTAGCCGAATCTTGATCCTACCCTCTCATATACTCCATCTCAAGATCACTTTCTCATATGCTCCATCCCTTGACCCCATTTGTATCCAAGATCCAATCAATCCATCTCATGAGACCTCATCACCAACTACCCCAAATCCAAATCCTATCATACCACCTAACCCTTCTCCTGATCCCTTATCACTCACTCCTCTGGATCAGAATGCTACTATCCCCTCATCTCCATTGCCGCCTAGCCCTGTCACCCCAAAACCACTTTTATATAACCTTGGTAACGTTACACTCATCCATGGTGGTATTATTGTAGAAGAAAAACAAAACATATGCACCACCCTTTCTCCTCCACCTGCTAATGGACTCACATCATGCTTCCAAAAGAATACACACCCTACCGTATATCACATGCTCAAGAACATGAAATATCAAGGAAAAGATTTAGGACTTCATGAGAAAGGTACTTTAGAGCCCATCCAAGTCAAAGAACATCTAGGTACACAAGGTCTTGGATATATCTCCCAAGACTCACAATCCAAGAATGTTGGTACAACCTCCATACATCCTAAACGATCCTCTTCTGAATGAATAAGGGGAACTTACCATCACTCCACCAAATCATCTATTGCTATCCCACCTCCTCCATCATATTACCTCAAAAAAACTTTCCATCTTCGTCCTTCCTCTTCTAAATCCATTTTGGGTCCTTATGTCCCTCCATCCACCATCGCTCATCCTCCCTGTACTTCATTTATTCTGGGTCCTTATGTCCCTTCATCCACCATCACATATCCTCCATGTCCAAAGTCCATTTATGACCCTTATATCCCAAAATAACCTCCTCCATCCTATCCTCTTTATCCTCTCATCCATCCATCACCTATCCCTAGTCCATGTCATAAAAATCCTAACCTCATAATCCCTAATCAGGATCAACAAAGGCACCCATCCCCGCATCCTATCTCACATCCTCCATCCACACATCATCGTCAAAAGCCTACCTCTATCACTTCATCTACATCTCCTCCATCTCCTCCATCTCTTCC
This sequence comes from Sequoiadendron giganteum, assembly GCA_007115665.2. Classification (NCBI taxonomy): domain Eukaryota; kingdom Viridiplantae; phylum Streptophyta; class Pinopsida; order Cupressales; family Cupressaceae; genus Sequoiadendron; species Sequoiadendron giganteum. The sequence goes on along the minus strand of CM021101.1, from coordinate 323,080,700 downwards.
ATCACCTCATACCCATCCCATTGCTACTAAAAGCACTTTGGATGCCAAAATACCAATGCATAAATCTAAACATCCACATAGATCTAAAGCTCCTCATGTCCCCTTCAAAAGACATGTCGAAGACTAGAAAAATCAAATCCAAAATCCAAATTAATCCAAAAGGCCACAAAGGCCCACCAAAGAAAAAATCAAAACCATGTGGATCCCAAAGGAAAAAGATGCCATGCTTTCAAATAAAAAATCTGTAATGATATCCAAAGTTGCTAATCCACCAAAAAATCATTCACCTCCTCCATCTCCTAAATCTATTTTGGGTCCCTATGTCCCAAAATTCACTATACCAATTCCTCCACTATCCCCACACTCTCCATCCATTCATCCCCCTATCCTTTCCCATCCACCATCACATGTGCCAATGCTGGTCCTGAACACATTCCCCCATCACACATCCACTCCATAATTCCATCCATACACTTTCCAACATCCCATCCATTATCCCACATATCTACCCCATAAAATCCCTTTAATCCATTCTATTAAGGTTGTACCAACATCCAATAGTCGCTTCAAACATGGGCTCTTATTACCTCATATAGAACTTGATGATTGAGTTCTTCATCCATCTCCTTTATCACATATCTTCCAATTCCACATATCCATATCCCTATCTTTATCCATATTCATCCACATCCTAGTCCAAATGGTCTGAAAATTATTAAAAAAATCAAAAAAAGAGGAAAAACAAAGAAAAAAAATAGTAAAGAGAAATAATTCATCCAATGGTGAAAACTTGGCAAACAAGCGCCTTGGATAAGTACCATGATGAAAACCTAGAAAATAGGCATCATGTGTAAATCCCCCATCCAATTCACTTCCACACTTGGGGGCACCTTCCATCTATACATTCCCTTCCTTCATCTCCTACATCCACCCACCTGTATTCCGCATCCTACCCATCCTATCCCATTTGTGTTTAGTCCCTCCGTCTTCTTGGTGATCTTGATCAAGATAGGGGCACCTATATACATGCTTTGGAAATCTCTTGGCATACGTTCCCCTCATTTGTACCCATGCATCCTATTCACATTTTCCTATCTTCTATTGTCCACCCATCTTGCTATCTGACATCCCTCATGCCTCGTCACACATGACATATCCAAGAGATCCGTTCCATCTCCCCATCCTTATCTTCCTATCTACCCATCCACTAGTCCTGTTCCATCTTTTCATCCTTATCTCCCTATCCATTTATCCATCCAATAATCCATTCCATCCTTCCAAATCCTTATCCCTCTATCCACCTATCCTAGCATCTTTCTATCTCCCCTTCTTTAACCATCCATCCATTTACCTCTATTTTCCTTCTATATCATAATCCCTTATCCTTGGTATCTAGCTATAGGCTACCCCAATGCAATCCAATGCCATTCATCTCACTATCATCATTCTTATTTACTTCTCACACCTTTCTAGCCTCCTATCACTCTCCATCACTTATCTTACCATCCTACCATCATCCTCTCTATTCATCTTTCAATGATTTGGATAACTATCCCCTCCTCGAGCTTCACATAATCCACATCCAACATATCAACCATCCTATCCGCATGACCTATCCTGGCTCATCATATCAGCTCCATCATCGTATCTCCTTATCATGGTCATCTCATTGCCCTTTATCCATTGTCTGTCTTTGGCCTTGTGTCGAACTATGTTGCCCCTGCGATTTCACGTAGGCAAGGTCGATCATTTGATCTACCCCCAAGGGATTTATCCATCCAAGCTGCACCATCCATCGAGGTCTTCATTGTCCTCTTTCTGCTTTTATCCATAGTCTTTTCTTGAACTATAAGGGCTCTGCACTTTCACATAGGCAAGGCTAATCTCTGATCATCCCTCAAGCTCCTAGGTCTTTAGGGTGTGTCAGCCTTGTGTCCCCTAGGTCTTTAGGGTGTGTCGATCTTGTGTCCCCTAGGTCTTTAGTCAGTCTTGTGTCTTGTGTCTCATGCCTTGTGTCGTGACACCAAGTATGTCATTATCTAGCCAGTTCTTCACAAATGAGATCCATTCGTATCATGAGATTCAATCGATTTTGGAGTCTCCTGCATCATAATCAATCTTTTAGTTTAGTATCCATCTTTGGTCTCAATAGGATGTATCCTTCCTAACAGACCTCATCAACCCCATCCATCCTCTTGATCCTATGGAAAAGGATGTTTTGAAATTGATTGCAATCTTTTGATACTTTTGGCTTCTATTTATCATTTGAGCTCCCTATCATCACTTGTCAAGGCTTCCATTATTTATCATATTATGGTGTGTTTTGAATGGTTAACATAGGGGCATATCTTGATCTTTTTCTATTTATGTCTTCTTGGTTGTCCCACATAGTATCCACCAAGACCCCTAAGGTCTTGTGTTACGCTGGGGCATCCTTTTGTGCTTGTGGTTACCCCAATACCTGGCTTGACCAAAGTCATCACGACTTTGGGGTGTTGGGATAGCCTCCTTTTTTGCTATGTTTATGTATACATTAGACACTAATCTACCTTGGTTTCACATACCATGGTACTTGGTGTCTTATGCTATAGCAAAATTAGTGCTCCAAAAATAGAAAATTGTTTTAGGATTGCATTTCATTTTCTCTTCCATTGCATTGCATGTACCCTCCATCCCTTCTTTCTCCTAACCCATTCAATCTAGTATAAATCATCTAATCACATCCTTTGTCTTGTTCCCAACCTTGCTACAAGCCTTGACCCAATCGTCACCATCATCATCAAAATGTATCCTTCCCTATCCTTTTGTGTTGTTTTGGGATGTATCCTTCCATCATCAACAATAATTTCATCATTATCATCAGGATGTATAATTTCCTATCCTTGTGTCATTCAGGATATATCATTCCCTCATCAAGAACACTCCATCCATTATCAATCCATCCTGGCTTGTAGCTTGATTGGAGCAACATCACCTTTGTCCTTAAATCCATTTGTGCTTGCTATTATCTCTTCATCTTACCATTCTCTCTTCTATCCATAATCTCCTATCATCTTCCCCATCCAAGCTTGCATCATCTCATCCATTTCAAGAGCACACCCATGTTCTCTTGAACCCACATATCCTCTCAAGGGGGCATCCTCACCCATCTTCATTGTCACTCCCATCATATTTCTTCCTAGCCACTCCTTTGAATGACTGGGGCATCTTCCCTAATCTAACCATTTTATTTTAGGTGCTATGTTTTAATTTTCTTTGAAATGATGCTACTTTGTAACATCATCTCAAAGAGGGGAAAAATGTAGACATCCAAATTTGACCACTCCCATATGGTCAAATCCGTATCCTTTATTCATCTATTTCATCAATATTAATTAAATAGCTTATTTAATTAATATTTCCCCTTCCTCTAAGGTTTCTAAAGTATTTAATTTAACAATTAAATACTTTATCTTTCATCATTTATTCTCTAAATTAAATAAATATATCAATTTATTTAATTTATTCATTTACCTTTTTGAGTTTAAATCAATTTTAAATTCCCTCTTTTCTCTCTCCTTATCACATCCTCCTTAATATTCTTCTAATCTGGATTAGTTTAATTTATCCATGATTAGGATGTGAAAATCCTTAATTAGGATTAATGTCACATCCTCCATATTTGGTCACTTGTCTTTAATCCTTCATTAATCTTTCTAATCACCTACCATTTCTGGTATGTCCTCCAAGTCAACCTTTCATAAGTGCTTTCTTTATTAAGCATTGAATTCTTCCCCATGTGAATTTAAAATTCACATTTATTCATTCAATGCATTTCTCTTCCCCATGTAGGTTGTTGGAAAATTCTAAATTCCTTTATAAGTCACATAAGTCACATGGGACAAGGACCTCCTTTATGAGGACCTTGTTTTATCCCCAAGGTACTCCCCAATCATGTGAATTTAAAATTCACATTTATTCCCCCAACGACTTCTTTCATCGCCATGATGATAAGAGAGGATTTCTAAAATTCTTCACTTGTCACCATCATCCTCATATGGGGACAAGAACTTCCTTTTTGAGGAAATATTTCCTTAATCCCAAGGTACTTGCAAGTACCTCCACCTCACATGTCCTCTCTCCACCTCACATGTCCTCTTTCCACATCACCTATCCTTTTGGCACCTCATCTTCCACATGACAAGATGTGAGGGTGTAAAGAACGAAAATTGAAACACATTTCAATATGACCATTCCCATGTTCAATGGAAATTATAAGAGATATTTAGAGATAATAAGAATAAAAAAACATCCACATGAGTTCTAAATGTCATTAATTCAATTAAGTTACAAGTTCAAGTTTACATACACCTCATAGTGTGTTACAAATCAGCTGACTCAATGATACTTAGTCAAATATACATCAATAGTTACACCCATGATATTACAATTTACAAATTGGCTATCGAGCCATACAATGTGCAAATAAGAAACTAATCCAATCCTCAGAATTTTTGAACCTCATTTTCCTGGACACCATCGGTCTTCTCGCGCTGAGTCCAAGAGTGTGGTTAAGGTGCCTTTTCCACCCAACCACAAAGCACATGACTTCCTTGGGTTTCTTTCTTTTCGAAGAAATCCCCGACCCTACATGAGGAGCCTAGCAATCTAGAACAATAAAGCAAGAGGGTACTCCCGATGCATGTCTGTTTGCCTATATGCATTCCTAACCAGAAAACATATTTCTTGCAATCAGGATGTGGCAAAGACATACTACAAGTAATCTATACTTTTAATCCATCTATTTCAATGGTACAGTGCTTGGCCAAGAAAAAGGAAATATAAAATGTAGTTTACGAAAATGATAAACTACTATCTTTGTGAATCCACATTCGACATCCTACCCCAAAAGTTACCATAGTATAGTATGAATTTTACATGATCTTAAATCTCATAGAATGCAAGCACTCAACAATTGCACATACATGAATAATGTACCAATTGCCACAATTAGATATGAAAGAAGATTTCAAAATCAGATTTATAGTTTAAGAGATTGCTCCATTCTTACATTGACTTCTAATTAAGAAAATCAATCATGTTTTCCAAGTATGACAATTTCCTTTGAAAGTATTTAATTTTGAAGTTAAACAAGACATTGAAATTTGTCCTTTCAGCCCAATCAAAGCATTACCAAGTGTCTCCTTCATTAGCACTAGTTACTATTAACCTTTTTTTTAAGAAAATCAACAAGTTATACGTTCCATCAATAATAAAATAAAGTCTCAACTAATTGAATGTAGTTATGATGCATAATTTCACTATTTGGCTTGAGCTACATAAAATATGTTTAGATCATAAGCTCATAGTTTAACACCAAGCATAAGCTTTCTAGTTGCTATTCTATGTTTGGCTGGTAAGTTATACTTTCAGAACACATTTTATAGTTCAGCAGCTATGATGATTAAAAAAATGGACACATAAGAGTATATTCCTAAATTTTTGTTTCTAATATCTAGCATTATAACGAATTTGTTATCATTTTTTAAAAGAAAGGAAAATATGCTTATATTGAGATTTACTTTAATCTATGCATTTTAACTCCCCAAATTGACTATATTCAGCCAATGGTTGCAATCATTCTATTAAACATGTTTATATTTTTTTTTGTAAGTATTTACGTATATACATTGTATATACATAAATACATATAAATATGTATATTAAAAATTAATAAAAATACATCCTTACTATTTTTTTTAACATTCCATTTAACTGGTTGTTTGCACAACATTTAATTTTTTTGATATTTATATACACACACACACACACATATATATATTTAGAGAACTAAATACAAATAATAAATATTTACCAGAAATTAAAACTATGCTACAATGGATGACTTTTATTCTCATGCGGGTGCTAAAGGCATTCTGTGGGAGGTTTGCCGATAGTCACGACCTCTCTTGAGATCGCTGCCAGTGGGGGCATTGCCTCCCATAGGCCTTGGCCTATGGGGATGTTGCTGCCACATGTAGCCATCCCATGGGGAATCGTTGTGGCGATGCCTCCCTCTAAACCCTTGCCTCTTCCAAACTCGGCCACGAGCCGGATGCAACCAAACCTTCCACCATATGCATATAGGGGTTATATGTATATATATATCCAGAAAGATCAATATTTCTATGTGGTTATTCACACACACATATATATATTTATATATACAGGAATATATAAATGTATATATATATATATATACATATAATCAATTTATTGCACAGGGTCTGGTTTCTTTTAAATTGCAGAATTGGAATCATTGAGAAATGAAGGCACATCAGGCTAGTATAAAAATACTATAATTTTCAAGGTAGGAAATTTAAAATCAGAAGATAGAATCAACAGAGGCGGGGCATTTCCTACATCAACGCTAATATTTCAGAAGTATAAACAAGTTTTACCATGAATTCCTTTTAATATTTCATAGAAAAATATCCATGCTTGTAAGCTAAATTAAGAGCAATGAAAAGATCAAAATCTGGCAATGCTTTCCCTTCACAAAGGATTGTTGAAACTTTGGCTGCCAAAATCCCCTCTTCTCTTTGCCTCTTCTTGTATTTTCCTCTTTCTGTTTTGTCAATTCCAAAAGACTATATTGTGAAACTAAGAACATAGTAAAACCCCCCTTCCTTTCTTTTGTTTTCTTTCCCCAAATTATTGTAGAGCCCAGGAAGATGAATTGCCCAAATAGAAGACAGTTGTTTTTCCTGTAACACAATTCATATTTTTTGAAAGGTTTTTCCCCACTTTTCGAAACCTAATCTTGAAGTTGGAAAATAAAATAAATAAAGAAAATAATTGATTTTCAATTTGCCTTTTTATTTACAAATTATTATTTATTTGATGTCAATTTTTTTTCCAACTTTTCCTTCAGATTATTGCAAGTAATTTTTTTTTTGTTTTCTAATATTAATATTTGAACATGGCATTCACAATAGTTTAAAACAAACAATTATTTAAATGATACCTCTCCATGTTTAATTGCACATACATATATTTATTTATTCTATAATTTATTTTCCTTTCTTTTAATTGCTTGCATATGTGGATATAAAATTGAATAGCCAATTAATATCTACTGAAAATAAAACATTCACTCAAAACACATGCTAAATGCATTTGTATGATTCTAAGTGTTTGTGTGTGATTGAGAGTATCATTTCTATTTTATCCTGCCAAGAGGCTAATATCCCCTCCTTAACCACACCCTTGGTCTTCAAGACCTACCACTCAAATACACTCAAAAAACAGACATGGAATTAGTATCCAGATCAAAACAAAACAGTTTAGCTCATAGCATCAACACATTAATTTTAAGTAATATTTCTATTTTGTATTGTTTCCAAAATAAAATGATATTTCATTCATTTCAATTTTCCACAAAATAAAATGCCACATTTATTGTTATCTAATCTTCCCCACACAAACATAAAACATGAAGAAAAATTAAGCATAACCAAAAGTGGAGACGTGACATCCTTCCCCACTAGGAAGAGACATCGTCTCGATGTATAAAAGCAAACATCCACACTACATAGTCTACATCATCCATATATCAAGAGTCATAAAGTGCATAAAAGAAAACATCATGCTAAAAATCCAAGATTTGAAAAAGATCTATCAATCTCATCGACATCCTCCCATGTGGCATTGTCCTTAGAGTACTGATCCCACTGGATCCTATACTGCAGTATCTCTCTGTTTCACAACTTAACATTGCGCTTTTCCAAAATCCAGACGGGCTCCACTAGCATCACCCCTGTATCTAGAACCTGCAAGGCATGCCAATCGAGCACATGAGTAACATATGGGTGATATGGCTTGAGTACTAAGACATGGAAAGCATTATGAATGTGGGGCAGAGCTAGTGATAAAGCAAATCTATAAGAAACTAGATTCACAACTTCCAAGACTTCGAAGGGTCCAACAAAATGGGGAGCAAGCTTCAAATTCTTGCCAAAAGAAATCGAACTCTTCTGTGGACGAACTCTCAAGAATACCTTTTCACCCACTGAGAATTGTCTAAAAGTCCTATTTTGATCGGCAAAGCTCTTTTGGCGATCAAAAGCTTGTTTCAACTTTTCCTTAATCAATTTTATCTGATCTTCCATTTCCTTAAGCATTTCAGGCCCTATCATAATTCTATCCTCCACCCTATCCCAACTGATGGGTGTGCAAAATTTACGGCCATACAGTGCCTCGAAAGGTGCCATGCCTAATGAGGTGTGATAGGATAGGCAAACTCCACTAGAGGCAAGTACTCTTCCCATTTATGTTGTTGCTCCATGCAATACATTCTGAGAAGGTCTTTCACCACCTGATTTACTCTCTCAATTTTTCCATCAGTCTGAGGGTAATATGTAGAGCTGAAATTTAGTTTAGTTCCCAAGGAAGAATTTAATGTGGTCCAAAACCTGGAAGTCATACGGGTGTCGTGATCAGAAATGATCATCTCGGGAACTCCATGTAACCTGAAGATCTCCTGAACAAATTTCTTTTCCAACACCAAAGAACTATCTCTCAAGTTTCTAGGAATGAAATGTGCTACCTTTGTTAATTTATCAACCACAAACAAAATCACATCATGCCTGGAATTAGTCATGGGCAACCCCTAAATAAAGTCCATCGTGATCACTTGCCATTTATATTCTAGCACTCTATGTTGGTACAATAGTCCCATTGGATGTACATGCTCAACCTTGACTCACTGGAATTCCAAACATTGGGGTACAAAGGATATTACATCTTTCTTAAGTCTTGGTTAGAAATACAAGGGTCTAAGTCCCTCTACCATTTTCATCACACTAGGGTGCCTTGAATAAGGTGCATTATGGAATTCCTCCATTACCAATTCCCTCAATCCAGCAGAATTAGGTACATACATTTGTCCCTGATACCTCAGAAGCCTGTTTGACTCAAACACATAACCATCATATCTCCGATCTGAAGATTTATGCTCTAGGGCTTGTTTCACCCTTTCATGATGTTCATTGCTTGCCAATGCTAGGATTACTTGCTACCTGAAGGTAGATTTAACTGTAATAATTGTAGCTAGATTTCTTCTCCTACTTAAGGCATCTGTTACTCTTTTTTCCTTTCCCTTGATATATTCAATTCCAAAATCATACTCACTCAAAAATTCCAACCATCGTCTTTGGCGTGTGTTCAAGTTGGGTTGAGTGAAGATATACTGTAACCCTGCATGGTCAGTTTTCAACTCAAAAGGCTTCCCAAGGAGATAATGTCTCCACATCTGAAGAGCATGTGCTATGGCAACCAATTCAAAATCATGTGGCGCATAATTTAGTTCATGTAATTTCAAATTTCAAGACTCATATTCCACCACTTGACTATTTTGCATGAGAATTGCTCCCACACCCTCACTTGATGCATCAGTTATCACTGTGAAGTGCCCATTTGGATCTGGCACTATCAAGATGGGTGCAAAAGTAAGTTTTTCCTTTAGCAAAAAAAAAGCCTTCTCACACTGGTGACTCCATTCAAATTTCTTCCCTTTCTTTTGGAGTGCAGTGATGGGTGCTGCAATGGTAGAGAACCCTTGTACAAATTTCTTGTAATATCCTGCAAGCCCCATGAAACTTCAAACTTTAGAAACATTCTACGGAGATGACCACTCCATGATTGCCTTAATCTTTTCGAGATCCACAACAATCCCATCACCAGTTATCATGTGCCCCAAATAGTGCACCTTGGTTTGATAAAAAGTGCATTTGGATATTTTACCATAAAGCTTATGGTTTCTCAAACACTACAATACTATCCTCAAATGCCTGTCATGCTCCTCTTCTGACTTGGAGTAGATTAAAATATCATCTAAGAATACTAACACAAAATCATCCAAGCAATCTCTAAAAATGCTATTCATCAGATTCATGAAAGCTGCTGGGGCATTGGTTAATCCAAAAGGTAGTACTGTGAATTCGTAATGCCTGTATTTGTTCCTGAATTCCGTTTTGGAAATGTCCTCATATTTAATCCTAAATGTCTGTATCTGTTCCTGAATGTCCTGAATTAGTGGTAGCCCGATCTTAAATATATTTTTGAAAATACTTTCGCCCCCTTCATTTGGTTGAATAGATCATCTATTCTGGGGAGCGGGTACTTGTTCTTTATGGTTACCTTATTTAGCATTTTGTAATCAATACATAACATCAAGGTCCCGTCCTTATTTTTCACAAATATGACTGGTGCTCCCCAAGGGGACACACTCGGCCTTATAAATCCATGATTCAACAGTTCCTATAACTGAGCCTTTAGTTCATACAATCCAATGATGTTCATCCTATATGGGGCTTTAGACTATGGTTCAGTCCCTGGTTGCGGTTCAATGGAAAAGTCAAGCACCCGCTTAGGGGGTAATTCAGTCAACTTGTCAGGGAATACATCCTGAAATTCCTTTAGTATAGCATGATCATTAGCTATCACTTTAAGATTATCAAGATTTGTAGCCTTAATTGCATAGATGACACCCCCTCTTCTCCGCTCCTTTAACTGCATGACTAAAATTTTCTGAAGTTCCAACGACCTTTTAACACCATAAATATCCACCCTTCTACCTAGATAATCTAAATAGGTTAGGTTTTCTCCTCATAGTCCACAAGGGCCTTATGATCAGAAAGACAATTTATCCCCAAAATCACATCATATGACCCCAAGGGTGCTACATAAAGATTGACCTACATCAAGAAACTAGGAAGTTCGAGTTCATTGCAGGCTAGGCATTGCTCTACCTTTTTCTCTACCCGATTACCATATTGGACTTTCCATGTATTAGCCATATAACCCAGTTTAACAAATAATTTAAAAATGATATGGGGATCTACAAAACTATCAGTAGCTCCTGTATCAATCAAAATAGAAACCACACATCCAAAAAGCTTACCCTCCAGCTGAATAGGTGTAGCCTAATAGTCGGCTTGGCGATTGTCAACCGTCTCATGAATATGATGCTGGTTCTTGTTTTTCTGACTGCTCCTCTGGGGGCACACACTAGCATAATGTTCTCCATCGCATGTGTAGAATCCTCCATGGGGTTCCCTAGGCCTGTCAGAACCATCCCTTCTACTATTATTGCTATGATAATTGGACCTCTTATTATTTTGGTTACCATCGAGGTGATCTTGAGAATTATTTCCCCTTTTTAGATTTCTAATTTTCCTATTGTTGTTGCCCTAGTTATGCTGACTCTGATTTTTGTTATTTTGATGGTTCCCTTGTGATTTCCTTTTAGCATCCCAGTTTTTTCGTATAATTTTCAATTTTTTGAAGCTTCTATTCCTATTTAGTGGCTTTCTCGAAAGCCTCATCCATGGTGGAAGGGTTATGTATATCCAACTTTGCTCCTATTTGAGGTCTAAGCCCTAGAATAAACCTACAAACCCAAAACCGCTCATCCAGCTGGTACTGAGGCATATATTTAAGAAAATGAGAAAATATTTCCCAGTACTGTGTCACTATCATTCCTCCCTGAGCGAGAGTTTGGAACTCAATAATCTTCTTATCAAAATAGGACTGTGGCAACCACCTTTTTCTGAACAATCGTATGAATTTCTCCCAAGTCACCTTACCATGCAAGAATTGTTTTTCTTCTTTTTCATTCTCCCACCAGGTGGCACCTTCACCAGTGAGTTGGTAGGAACCCCATTCTACCTTAGTTTCATTAGACAAATCCCGCAGAGCAAAGTACTTCTCCATTTCAATTATCTAGGATTTTGCTCCATCTCCAATGGTTTTACCATCAAATTTTGGTGGAGTGACCTTTTTAAGGTCCTTACCCAGCTCCTGAGCCACTTTACTTAATCTATTGGGGTTTCCTTCAGTTTCCAGCTGCTCTTCATTTATATTTTCCTCATTTCCACCAGAGTTTGGTCCTTGCAGACCCTTGTGCCTATCTTTCTCAAGGCTTTCAAGCCAACCTCTTGTCGTCTCAACACAACAGAATCTGATCCAACCAATAATTCACATCACCATGGGACACTCCCACATAGTTTTCATGTTGGTAGGTTCTAAAATTCATGGAGTTATTTTGGAACATAAACACAACACCAAGCACAATTAGGCATAGGTCCGAGAGTTTGACCTAGATGCTCTGATACCAAAATGTAAAGCATGAAAATTGAAACACATTTCAATATGACCATTCCCATGTTCAATGGACATTACAAGAGAGATTTAGAGATAATAAGAATAAAAAGAACATCCACATGAGTTTTGATTGTCATTAATTCAATTAAGTTACAAGTTCAAGTTTACATACACCTCGTAGGGTGTTATAAATCAGGTGACTCAATGATACTAAGTCAAATATACATCAATAGTTACATCCATGATATTATAATTTACAAATTGGCTATCAAGCCATACAATGTACAAATAAGAAACTAATCCAATCCTCAAAATATATGAACCTCATTTGCATGGACACCATCAAGCTTCTCACGATGAGGCCAAGAGTGTGGTTAAGGGGCCTTTTCCACCCTACCACGAAGCACATGACCTCCCCGGGTTTCTTCCCGACTCGAAGAAATCATCGAACTTGCATGAGGAGCCTAGCAACCTGGAACAATAAAGTAGGAGGGTACTCTTGATGCATGCCTATTTTCCTATACGCATTCCTAACTAGAAAACATATTTCTTGCAATCAGGATGTGGCAGGGACATAATACAAGCAATCTAGACTTTTAATCCATCTATTTCAATGGTACAGTGCTTGGCCAAGCAAAAAGAAATATAAAATTTAATTTACGAAAAGGATAAACTACTCTCTGTGAATCCACATTCGACATCCTACCCCCAAAGTTACCATAGTACAATATGAATTTTACATGATCTTAAATCTCATAGAATGCAAGCACTCAACAATTGCACATACATGAATAATGTACCAATTGCCACAATTAAATATGAAAGAAGATTTCAAAATCAGATTTGTAGTTTAAGAGATTGCTCCATTCTTACATTGAATTCTAATTAAGAAAATCAATCATGTTTTCCAAGTATGACAATTTCCTTTGAAAGTGTTTAATTCTGAAGAGAAACAAGACATTGAAATTTGTCCTTTCAGCCCAATCGAAGCATTACCAAGTGTCTCCTTCATTAGCACTAGTTAGTATTAACCGTTTTTTTAAGAAAATCAGAAAGTTATATGTTCCATCAATAATAAAATAAAGTCTCAACTAATTGAATGTAGTTATGATGTGTAATTTCACTATTTGGCTTGAGCTACATAAGATATGTTTAGATCATAAGCTCATAGTTTAACACCACGCATAAAATTTCTAGTTGCTATTCTATGTTTGGCTGGTAAATTATACTTTTAGAACAACTTTTATAGTTCAACAGCTATGATGATTAAAAAAATGGACACATAAGAATATATTCCTAAATTTGTGTTTCTAATATCTAGCATTATAACGAATTTGTTATCATTTTTTAAAAGAAAGGAAAATATGCTCATATTGAGATTTACTTTAATCTATGCATTTTAACTCCCCAAATTGACTATATTCAGCCAATGGTTGCAATCATTCTATTAAACATGTTTATATTTTTTTTTGTAAGTATTTACAAATATACATTGTATATACGTAAATACATATAAATATATATATATTAAAAATTAATAACAATGCATCCTTACTATTTTTTTTAACATTCCATTTAACTGGTTGTTTGCACAACATTTAATTTTTTTGATCTTTATACACACACACACATATATATTTAGAGAACTTAATATAAATAATAAATATTTACCAAAAATTAAAACTATGCTACAATGGACGACTTTTATTCTCACGCGGGTGCTAATGGCATGGTGTGGGAGGTTTTTCGGTAGTCACAACCTCCCTTGAGGTCGCTGCTAGTGGGGGAAATGCCTCCCATAGGCCTCGGCCTATGGGGATGCTGCCGCCATAGGTAGCCATCCCATGGGGAATCGTTGTGGCGATGCCTCCCTCAAAACCCTTGCCTCTTCCAAACTCGGCCATGAGCTAGATGCAACCAAACCTTCCACCATACACATACAAAGGTTATATATATATATTTCCAAAAAGATCAATATTTCTGTGTGGTTATTCACACACAAATATATATATTTATATACAGGAATATATAAATGTATATACATACATATAATCAATTTACTCCACAAGGTCTGGTTTCTTTTAAATTGCAGAACTGGAATCATTGAGAAATGAAGGCACACCAGGCTAGTATAGAAATACTCTATAATTTTCAAGGTAGGAAATTTAAAATCAGAAGATAGAATTAGTAGAGGCGGGGCATTTCCTACAACAATGCTAATATTTTAGAAGTATAAACAAATTTTACCACCAATTCCTTTTAATATTTCATAGAAAAATATCAATGCGTGCAAGCTAAATTAAGAGAAATGAAAAGATCAAAACGTAGCAACGCTTTCCCTTTGCAAAGTATTGTTGAAACTTTGGCTACCAAAATCCCCTCTTCTTGTGTTTTCCTCTTTCTGTTTTGTCAATTCCAATAGACTATATTGTTAAACTAAGAACACAGTAAAACCCCCCTTCCATTCTTTTGTTTTCTTTCCCCAAATTATTGCAGAGCCCATGAAGATGAATTGCCCAGATAGAAGACGGTTGTTTTTCCTGTAACACATTTCATATTTTTAAAAAGGTTTTTCCCCACCTTTCAAAACCTAATCTTGAAATTGGAAAATAAAATAAATAAAGAAAATAATTGATTTTCAATTTTCCTTTTTATTTACAAATTATTATTTATTTCTTTTCAATTTATTTTCCAACTTTTCCTTCAGATTATTGCAAATAATTTTTTTTTTGTTTTCTAATATTAATATTTGAACATGGCATTCATAATAGTTTAAAACAAACAATTATTTAAATGATACCTCTCCATGTTTAATTGCACATACAAATATTTATTTATTCTAGAATTTATTTTCCTTTCTTTTAATTGCGTGCATATGTGGATATAAAATTGAATAGCCAATTAAATTCTACTGAAAATAAAACATTCATTCAAAACACATGCTAAATGCATTTGTATGATTCTAAGTGTTTTTGTGATCGAGAGTATCATTCCTATTTTATCCTAATAAGAATCTAATCTCCCCTTCTTAACCACACCCTTGGTCTTCAAGACCTGCCACTCAAATACACTCAAACAACGGACATGGAATTAGTATCCAGATCAAAACAAAATAGTTTAGCTCATAGCATCAACACATATTAATTCTAAGTAATATTTCCATTTTTCATTGTTTCCAAAATAAAATGATATTTCATTCATTGAAACTTTCCACAAAATAAAATACCACATTTATTGCTATCTAATCTTCCCCACACAAACATAAAACATGAAGTATAATTAAACATCACCAAAATTGGAGACGTGACAAAGGGCTTGTGAGTCCTCAACTCACCACAACCCTCCATCTTTCCCATGTTGGCTAAATCCTAGCCATTCAATTCTCTAGAGACTCCTCCCTTAAAATGGAATATTTGGTCTCATTTTTTTCATACATCACATTAATATCACATTTTGCATTCAAGCAATTCAAATTTCATCTTAGCACTCTGAAGCACTTGCATTCATCCTCCATTGTTGCAGCCTTCAAGCCTCCATTGCATCGACATACAACACTTATCCGAATACCCATTTTAACCATTGCATTCCTCATCACCTCTACTTCACTTTGCATCCACTTTTAGGTCATTTTCTATTGAAGGAGCTCACAAAATTGATCGATCAAAAGGGCCAACCAAACAAATCAACTTGGGCAAGGTAACATCGTTCTTTTCTTGCATTTGTTCAGGTTCAACTTAGCAACTTAGGCTAATTTTGAGGTGGTTTTATGTTGCTTCTCCTTGCATTTTTTTGTATTTTGCATCTTTTAGGATAGTAAATAACACTACACACAATATTAATACCTCCTTTAAGGAAGCCAATTCCATTATCCTATTGTTTAAATTTTCTATGTACAAAAACACTGCTGAATATGAGCCTCTTATCACAGGATTACGCACAACCTTGTCCTTGGGTGTTCAACACATTCTTATATTTTTAAGACTCAATTAATCATCAAATAAATCAATGGGTCTTGTCGAGAAAAACGTGATAAGTTATCTAAGTATAAAGACTTCACATTAACAATATTGGAGCATTTCACATCATACACTATTGAAAATGTTCTACAAAAGGATAACCAACATGCATATGCAATGGAAAGTGTTGCTTCCCTTGTATCTCTCGATGACACTTCCTCAAATTTTACATTTGTTATTCACGCTCTCATAGAACCATCGATAAATGAAAATACAAAAGAAATAGTGTTGCTAATATTGAAGATTCTAATGAGTGGTACGTGTCGATATTTAATTATTTAAAGGATGGCATATTTCTTGAACCAACCACTAAAAACACTAGGGATCGTATACAAAAGCTGGAAGTCTGGTATATAACTCTAGCCAACGTGTTGTATAGACGATCATTCAATGGTGTTCTCCTTAGGTGTAACAAATTTGAAATCCTTGTAGCCCTCGAGGAAGCATATGTGGGTACTTGCGGGGGCATTTTGGAGGTTGATCTTTGGTTAAAAGGTTATCTCATATCAGTTATTATTGGAAAAACATGGAATAAGATTTCTTTAATCATGTTAATAAATTTTCGTATGTTCGAACTTTGTGCTCAAGTGGCTATTTGGCCATTTTTAGTCTAGGGTTTAGATTTGATTGGGAAGATAGACTCTCCCTCATCCTTAGGATATACATTCATAATCATAGCTACAAATTATTTGAAAAAGTGGTTAGAAGTGATTCCTCTTCATTCAATGACTTCTGATGTAATCTGTCATTTTATCCTAGAAAACATTATCACTTGATCTGGTATTCCTTCAACCCTATTCACGAATAATGGAACACCATTTAAAAACAAGGAAGTTAAGAAATTTTTAGACATATTTCACATTCAAAATTATTTCTCTACACCATATTTTCTACAATCTAATGGTCAAGCAGAAGCAAAAAAAATAATAATTGAGAAAATATTATAAAAAATGGTTAGCAAGCATAACGAAGATTGGAATATTCAACTCTCTTATGCATTATGGGATTATCGCACAAGTATTCACATGTCTATAGAAAAAACACCCTATAATCTTGTTTATGGAGCCAATACAATAATTCCATTAGCGTTAGAAATTCCTTCTTTGCGAGTTTCTCTTAGTGGCCTTATTGATAATAATGCTTATATGGAACAATGCTTGATGAAAAATGCATAAATTCTCTTGAGCATCTTCAAGCCTATTCTAAAAGTATGCAACATAAATATAATGGTAATTTCATTCCTCATTCTTTCAACAAGAGAATTGGTGTTGTATGAAAATCAATGTAATGTCAATGTTGCTCCTGATAAGAGGAAAATTCAGCTCAAATTGGTTAGGACCCTATATGATTGATGAAGTTTACAGGTCTATGTTGTGCCTATAACACACACACCCCATTCGAAACGGGGACCCTCTCTTTCCTTTCGCCTTGCCGGGTTCTGTTTGCTACTACCTCATTTTGCGTGCCCCCATTTTGGTGTCCTTGATGATCAAAATTTTCTTCAAAGTCTCATTTTAGGTTGACCATATTTTTCCCCTCAGAAAGTTGCTAAGTCTTAAGCCCGTTTGGGTTTTCTCTGTTAGTTTGCCTTTTTGGCGTCTATGGGACCCTCCGACCCTTGGGCTCCGATTCTCCTGCCACCGTCCAAGAAATTTAAACTCACCTACCTCAACTGCCACTGTACCAGCATTCATTAAAGGGTATTAATTGCACTTAGGGGCTATTTAAAAGAGTTTCAACTTGTCATTTTTGCATGTTAGGGAGAACTAAAGAGCACAGTGTGGCCCGAACAGTCTCTGCTTCCGCGCTCAGGCTTCAGCTTTGCCGTTCTTCAAGGATTCGACATTCTGCTTCTTCAGGCCCCCGAGGTAGGATCGCCGTTTGACTGTCATTTCCTTTTCTAAGCTCTGTAAATCAAAACTAAGTAACAAAGAGAAAAGGACGAGGAATCTGGTAGAATAACGTCTCATCTCAAAACCCACAAATTTGAAAATCGAAAAGCAACCCATAGGAGGTTCAAATCGGAACCCTGTCATCTCGTCGCTGTTCTTCTTGGCAGGCGACCACACCTCTTGGGTCCAAGCCTCTCTTCGGCCATGGCATTAACTTAGTTAAAATCGCTCCAATGGCGAAGCTCCTCCCGAGTTCTGTACCCTAGAGTTCCCTATCTGTTTCGCCATTTCTCAACGTTGGCTTCGTTACAACCTCCCAAATCCCAGACCCCGGGCTTGCAAAATCCGCCTGAAACTCTTTGAAAAAATTGAACTTCGAAATTGTCTTCAGACCTCGGCCTTTGAAATTCTGTCCCTGGGTCACTGTTGCCAATCTACCATTCCACACGGCCACTGCGAGACATCTTCCCAGCTCTCGGGCCCCGATCATCTTTTCACTTTGTAGGTTTTAAACAAAGAAATTAAAGTCCAAACCTCGCTTGGACTTTGACCTCCAGACTTTCGTCCTCGAAACTCTGTCTTGCTTTCACCATCCTGAACGGCTGAACCTATCTGCCTTTCCGAACACTGGGCCCCAAACCTCATTTCACCTCCGAATTCTTGGACAAACTAATGAACCCACCTCGGGTCTGATCCACCGGGAAGCCGATCCTGGACATCCATCCACACTTTGCCATTCTGCATAGCTATCCCTAAATGACTTCCTAACCCCTGCAGCCCAAACTCTGGAACCCTGCCTCTAGAATGCCATTTGCCTAGCATTGTTCCAAACAGCTGACCCTTGACAACATTCCTACAACTTAGACTCGAGCACCTATATAATGACTCAAATGACCTCCAAATTAAAAATGGATTTCAACCCATTTGCTTAAAATTGACCTTCTCCCACATGAACCCTTTGTTAAGAAAATCCAAGACTATGGGAAATCATTTGGGACTCCTTGCCCTATTTTCCCTTTCAAAACAACATTCTGGCAAGAGAAGTCCAACCCCTGGGGCCCGTGTCACCCATTTGCCTTCTAGTGCTATTTTAATCAAGTGTTATACTTTTCTTAATTGGAAATTATGGATCTAACCTTGATTTGCAGGAGTTTTTCCAAGGCTTCATCCTAATGTTTAATTTTGCTAACTCCCATTTCTTTGTGTAGGATTTATGGAATTTGGTGCAGAAGCCTCTGGGGCAGCCAAGGACAAAGGGAAAAGAACTGCTAAAGCTCCTCGAGGTAAGGAGGACAAAGAAAAATGAGAATACGAGACCCAACAATGGTGGTGTCCCCACAACCCTTGATCAAACCAACAATAGTGAGAACACCACAAGTGGAGTTTACTTGGCCGAGGCTGCTTTATCCGGTTGGTGTCGCATACACAAAACGAGTCAACACTCTGAGTTGGATTGCCTAGAAATCCAGATGGCTGTTGATATTTTTCAATTTGAGGTCCAAAATGTTGTGGATAATTCGGGATGCAGAGACATCGTCCAATCCAACCCATATGAATCTGCAGTGCTGGTGGTGAATCAAGCTCCTTTTCCAAAATTTGAGTGTAATACACAAGAGCAGGAAGGCCCCACCACAAACAACAACAACAAGGCAAAAGAGGTAAGTTCCGAAAGCCCTATGGCTCAACTTTTTGATTCAATAGATAATGGTCCTAAAGATGATGAAGAAGAGCTTAGGGAGGATGAAGTCCAAATGTTTCACCAAAGAACTACCCCTTACGACCTTAGGAATAGACAAGTTGATGATCATGCTAGAGGTCCTTTTACAACCTCCACTCTGCCTAATAATTTCAGTACTCCTCCTGACTCGAAGGCAAGCAATAATCCTGGATTTCCCCATGTACCCAATCGATACCTTAATAAGAATATACAACAAAACCATAACCAAAGCTAGCCTACCAGCTCCTCCCAAAATGTTTTTTATGATCAGGAGGTTGAGAAAATGGGAGAGTATATTGTTGAAGAATTTTAAAAGGTTAAGCTAAGTGTGTCTTCCTTTGAGCTGCTCAAGGTGCTAGTTGTAAGAAATGCCTTTTTTAGAATGATAAATGGGACCCCATCAGTCGGGTCCACTCAAGAAATTCCCACTAAGAGAGTCTCCTTCAAAGATTCACAAAGTGAGCCTATCATCAGATAGGTCCTCAACATGAAGGCTGACCCACCTGAAAATTAGCAAATAGGAAAGCAACCCTCTAAGGAAGCAGATCAGACACAATCCCAAAACAAGGGCCATGATAAAGACAAGGGTTAGGTTGTCCAGGTGGATGTTTTAGGAGGAATCTTTAAGGGGAGGTTTGAAACTCCTCCTTTCCTGACTACCATCCATGTGTTTGGGAAGAACCTCCACAACTGCCTGCTGGATTCATGAGCCTCTACTAATGTCATGCCCCTGAGTGTGTACAAAGCACTCAGAATAATGCCAAATCCCTCTTGATGTAAGGTAACATAGCTTGACAAGACTGAGATCAACATAGTGGGAGATATTAACAGAATTCCTATGCAGGTTGCTGCTGATCCCAGGATCCAACAGACCATTGATATTCAAGTGGCTGACATCCCGGATACGTATGGTATAATATTGGGAAGGGATTTCACAAGAGAATTGAATGGGTACGTTGCCAATGACTATTCCCATTTGTGGTTACCATGGAAAGGGATGCCCAATCAGATTCGGATCGATCGAGAGCCACAAATGAGATTCATGATCACAAAATACAACAACATGAATAAAGTGTTGTTTGCTGAAATGGATTTGGGGAATTATTCCCCAATATCATATATGAATGAGCAAGAATGCCTTGAAGAAGAAGGAACAAGAAAGGTTTTCCTCGTACTATGCAGTCCACCTATGAATTTAGCCAATACCTCTCAAAGCATTGAAGTGCTGATAGAGTCAGATGATGAAGAATCAAGAAAGGATGATAATCTTGGATTGCTAGTCATAAAGGAGGTTAGGAAGCTCTATTCCTGTTATGATTGAAGACTCACCAATTACAGGCATTGAGTATGGGATCTACTATAAGGACTGGATGCATTCAATATCCAATTGATCTTGCATTCCCGAAATCATACTACCAATGCCTTAGCATAGGAAACGAGCACGCTACAACCATGGTCTTTATCGAGCCTCAAAAGATTCACCATGGAAATCACCTTCGTTCCATCTGTGCCAGAAAATGTAGCCAATTTTTAGGTGTTTAATGATGACAAATACATCCTAAATTTTATCACTAGTTCTGATAAGTTCACTACTCAGATAATAGACGAGGTTGAACCTCAAGAGGCTGACCTAGATATAGAGGGGGTCATCAATATGAAGACCAATACCATCCCTAGGGGGATGGTCCAACTTGAATGAATCTTTGACTTGGATTAGATTAGGGATCAAGATCAATAGGCTACAAAGGACACCATTAGGGGCTAGTGTGACACCTAAAACCTCGAAACGATTGGGAATGCAAAGAATGTATTTATTGGCAAGGTATGCATGTCATAGAAAAAGGGGTATAGTGGATGCTTTGCAAAAGTACCATGATGTCATCACTTGGAGCTACGAGGATCTCAAAATGTATGATAGATCAATTATCATCCATACTATCCCTCTTAGGCTGGATGTGAAGCCATTTCGATAGCGACATCGCCTCGTCAATGCCTTATTAGAACCAATCATATATAAGGAAGTACAAAAATTGCTGTCCAGTAGGATTATCTTCCCAGTTTGGCACTCTACCTGGGTTGCCAACTTGGTCCCAGTAAGAAAAAAGAATGGGGAGATCACATTGTGCGTCGACTTCTGCAACCTGAATAGAGCCTCAAAAAAAGATAACTATCCTGTACCATCATTAGATGAGGTGTTGTAGATAGTAAATGGTTCTCAGATGATGTCCTTCCTAGACAGATAATCTGGGTACAACCAGGTCATGGTACAATATGAAGACTGACACAAAACAACATTCACCACCAAATGGGGAACCTTCGCTTATAGACGGATGCTGTTTAGATGAATCAATGCTGGTGCTACCTTCCACCATGCCATGGATATTGCTTTCAAGGACTTTATTGACAAGTGCATAATTATCTACATGGATGATTGGATAGTATTCTTAAAGCAATGGAGTTTGCACGTTGCTGACCTGTGCAAAGTCTTTCAGAGATGCCGTGAATTTGGGGTTTCCCTTAATCCGAAGAAGTGCATCTTCGGTGTTATTGAAGGGAAGCTGCTTGGACATGTCCTTTTAGAGAGGGGAATTTCTACTGACCCCAAGCATATCCAATCAATCATGAAGATCTATCTACCAGGCAGCAAGAAGGAACTAATTTTTTTTTTTTCAAAAAGATTAACTTTGTTTGCAAGTTCATCACAGGCTTCACGAAAATTTTCAAACCACTCAACGCCATGCTAAAGCAAGATGCCAAGGTTGAGTGGACCCCAGAAGAAAAATAGGATTTTGAGGGAATAAAGAAAGCAATCGGTGATGCACCTGTACTGGTCAACCCCAACTATCTGAAGCCCTTCTACATCTATTCATTTGCTTCAATCATTCATGCGCTAGCATCTTGACACAGAAAGATGATGAGGGGAGCGAGCATCCAATCACCTTCATGAGAACTCCTCTAAAAGATGCAGAGCTACACTATCACAACGTCAAAAAATAGGCTTATGCCCTTATTATAGGGGTAAAGAAGTTCAAACACTATATCCTACGCAACAAGGTGTTTTCCATAGTTCCTGACCTAGCAGTGAAGACGCTGCTTATGGAAAATGAGTTGGGGGAATGAAGGGCCAAATGGATTACACTGTTGCAGGAATATGACATGGAGATCCAGCCAATGAGGTTGGTGAGAGGACAAGCACTTACCCAGAAAATTGCTGAAGTAGCTACGTACGTAGGTCTTGAGCTCACGGTGCAACAATATCAGCTGGAGGATATCTCTCTAGGATAATGGTACGAGGACATAAGATATTATCTGCTGAACTACAAATGTCCACCCCACTTGTAAGGGGTCCAAAGGTGAGCCTTCAGGTTGAAAATTAGTAGTTACATGTTGCAAGGCACCATATTGTACAAAAGGAACCATGAAGGTATGTACCTAGGATGCCTTGGTAAAGAAGAAGCTGAACGGGTCCTTTGGAAATTCCATGATAAGTTTAGAATTGGTCATGGTTCTGGTTTGTCAACCGCACATCAAATATTGAGAGTTGGATACTATTGGCCCACAATTTTTAAGGACGCTCATGGTCATGTCCATACCTGCCACGTATGCCAAACATCAGGGCGTAGTCAAGAGGTGGTTCAACCGCTGAGCCAAAATCAAGGCCTTCCAAATTTTTGATCTAGTCCTGTATTGGGACAAGGCCCACAAAAAGAAAGGGAGACATAACAAATTTGACAAGCTTTGGCTTGGCCCCTTTCAGATTGCTGAAATCCTTGGAGATAATGCCTTTCGTTTAAAGACCTTAACTGGTAAGGACATCCCATTGCCTGTCAATGGGTAGCACCTTAAGCATTACTTCAAGGCATGATCTCTTTTAGAGTTGTCCATGTAAATACCTATACATAGGTTAGGATAGGTTTCCCTGCATTGCTTTCTTCCTTTGTTTTTTTTTTCATTCCCTGGTTGTTTTTACTTTTGATGAGGGTTCCCCTTGTTCTTGCTACGGTGGCCATCCTTAGCCGATGAATGGTTTGCCCTGCTGGCCACTCTTGTTTGTTCTCTAGATAAGCCTTCATTCCCTATTACTATTCTCTAAAATACCTTAAGCATTGGATTCCCCCCTCTTGAACTCTGAAGTAATTTAGCATGGTGTCCCATTTGAATTTCCTACGTTTATCATGGAACACACATAAACAAACTTTAAAAGTTTTCGAAGAATCATATGGTGATTACTGAGAAGGCTAGATAAGTGAAAAATCTAAAGTTTGCTTGAGTGACCACTGTGAT
Source organism: Sequoiadendron giganteum (assembly GCA_007115665.2). Classification (NCBI taxonomy): domain Eukaryota; kingdom Viridiplantae; phylum Streptophyta; class Pinopsida; order Cupressales; family Cupressaceae; genus Sequoiadendron; species Sequoiadendron giganteum. The sequence goes on along the minus strand of CM021101.1, from coordinate 323,056,647 downwards.
TTCCAAACACATAGTGAGCTTCAATGCTTAAACGGTTGAGCAAAAGAGAAAGAAAAGTACTGCAAAAAAAATATCAAATGAAAGGAATGAAAAATATAAAGTCAACAACCGTATGGGTGTGCAGATATCTCTACTAGGGCTATGGATGCCTGACTGGCAGTAGAGCGATGTTCACGGGATCACATCGACAACTCTGTTAGGGCTATGGACGCCTGACTACTAATAGAGCAATGATCAGGTTACTTTTGGGGTCAGGCAAACTACGTAGCTTGTCCTTCCTGATCAGTAGTTGTCCATACTATCTCCCAGGAAAGGAAATGAACTCACCATGCACACACTTCCATGGTAATATCATGGTGTGATTCAATCTCGCCTTCCTTAACTTGTTCTTAGTTCAACCTTGGAAATCGACTTTTAGTGTGTGAAACTAGAGATCATGGGTTCAGAATGAATATTTATCTTTAGAACTCTGGGAGCGTTCTCCTAGTGGATTCACCATTTGTTGTGCCTATAGCACACATGCCCCATTTGAAATGGGGACCCTCTCTTTCTTTTCACCTTGTTGGGTCCTTTTTGCTATTGCCTCGTTTTGTGTGCCCCCATTTTGGTGTCCTTGATGGTCAACACGTTCTTCAAAGTCTCATTTTAGGTTGACCATATTTTTCCCCTCAGAAAGTTGCTAAGTCTTAAGCCCTTTCGGGTTTTCTCTGTAAGTTTTCCTTTCTGGTGTCCGTAGGACCCTCCGGGCCCGGACCATTGGGTTTCCCCTCTCGGATTTCCCTTTCTGGGTTTCCCTTGTGGCTTCACCGTTCCGAACGACTGACAATCGGAGTCCTCCCAGACCTTAGACCCCAATGCTTCCTTACCCATCTGCATCACTTTTAAGAATATTGAAATGGCTATGCTCTGACAACCTTCTGACCCTCGGGCTCCGGTTCTTTCGCCACCGTTTGGGAAATTTAAACTCACCTACCTCAACCGCCATCGTACTAGCATTCATTAAAGGGTATTAATTGCACTTAGGGGATATTTAAACGAGTTTAGACCTATCATTTTTGCATGTTAGGAAGAACTAAAGAGCATAGTGCAACTACAACAATCTTTGTCTCCACGCCCGAGCTTCAACTTGGGCGTTCTTCAAGGATTCAACATTCTTCTTCTTCGAGCCCCCGAGGTAGGATCGTCGTCTGATAGTCATTTTCTTTTCTAAGATTCATAAATCAAAACTAATTAACAAAGAGAAAAGGACTAGGAACCTGGTAGAATAACGTCTCATCTCAAAACCCACAAATTTGAAAATTGAAAAGCAATCCATAGGAGGTTCAAATCAGAAATCGAAACCCTACCATCCCATTGCTGTTCTTCGAGGCAGGTGACCACACCTCTCGGGCCCAAGCCTCTCTCCAGCCACAACACTAACTTAGCTAAAATCATTTCGATGGTGAAGCTCCTCCCGGGTTTTGTACCTCGGAGTTCCCTAGCCGTTTCACTGTTTATCAATGGCGGCTTTGTTATGACCTCTCGGATCCTGGACCCCGGGCTTGCAAAATCCACCAGAAACTCTTGGAAAAAATTGAACTTCAAAATTGTCTTTGAACCTCGGCCTTTGGACTTCCGTCCCCAGGCCGCCATCCCCAATCCGCCATTCCACACAGCCACCGTGAGACATCTTCCCAGCTCTTGGAACTTCGATCTTCTTTTCGCTCTGCAGGTTTTAAACAAAGAAATTAAAGTTCAAACCTCGCTCAGACTCCAACCTTAGGACTTCCGTCCCCAAAAGTCCATCTTGCTTTCACCATCCCGAATGGCTGAACCTATCCGCCTTTCTGGACATCGAGCCCCAAACCTCATTTCACCTCCGAAGTCTTGGACAAACTGATGAACCCACATCGGGTTTGATCCACTGGGAAGCCCATCTCAGGATTTCATCCGTGCTTCACCATTCCACACAGCTATGCCTAAATGGCTTCCCGACCCCTACAACCCAAACTCCAGAACCCCGCCTCTGAAATACCATTTGCCCAGCGCTTTTCCAAATAGCTGACCCTTGACAACTTTCTTGCAGCTTAGGATGAAGCACCTAAATAGTGACTCAAATAACCTCCATATTGAAAATGGATTTCGTCCCATGTGCCTAAAATTGACCTTCTCCCAAATGAACCCATTGTTAAGAAAATCCAAGACCGTGGGAAATCATTTGAGACTCATTGCCTTGTTTTCCCTTTCAAAACAACATTTTGGCAGGAGAAGTCCGAGCCCTAGGGCCTGGGTCACCCGTTTGCCTTCCAGTGTTATTTTAATCAAGTGTTAGACTTTTCTTAAATGGAAATTATGGATCTAACCTTGATTTTTAGGAGTTTGTCTGAGGCTGCATCCTCATGTTTAATTTTGCTAACTCCCATCTCTATGTGCAGGATTTATGGAATCTGGTGCATAAGCCTTTGGGGAAGCCAAGGACAAATGGAAAAGAACTGCTAAAGCTCCCCAAGGCAAGGAGGACAAAGACCAAATGAGGTACCAATTCCAGGGAGTTTCGTTGCACTCGAAATTTACAACTAAGTGGAAAGACATCACATACACCAACATCAGGCATGTTGATATTGATGACTTCACACAAAGAGTTAGGATAGAACTAAAAATCAAGAACACCAAGCTGATAAGAAGCAAAGGAATAGCTAATACTGCAGGTTTCCCTCCTGTCTTGATTGCCCCCGAGCTGGTGATGGCGTGTCGGGAAGCATACCAACTTGAAATAAGGACCATCATGGAGAGAGTTGGCAACATCCTGGTTGATATGTCCCCTCTAGGGATAACAAAAACCTTCCACATACCTCTCTTCAAAAGCATGGAGACCCCAACTAGTTGGGAGTGCAAGGCATTGTTGGATGAAGATCCTTTGAAGTGAAAGAAGTTTCTTAACTAGTATTGGTTGAAGGAGAAATGGGGCAGTGTTGCCAAGGTTCCTCAGGAGCTCTACCGTAGTGACTTCTTCAAAGACTACCATGATTTGGTTACCCTGCTAAGCAGAATAATGGGCCTTCCTACTGTAGCCTTCTTCCAAGAATGGATGATGTATTTCACCAAAAAAGTTCTCTATGGAGAGGACACCATGTTCTATTGGGGAGAGATAATTAGTAATTGCTTCCATGAGCAATTCATTAATGTAAAGAAGACCTCCAAGTTCTACATGACATCCTACTTGGTATATTCGCTTGCTGATCGGCGGTATTATACTGGATTGTCTGCAGTGCCCAATGAGATGCCAGGAAGAGAGCTCAAACCATATGACAAGTACCCTCAGTTGTAGTATAGAAATTTCAAGAGGGATTACTGTAGGGTAAATGATACGTTTATCGCCCACATCATCCGATTGCTTGGAGGTGATTTTGAGAGAAGAGTCTCTCACAGTGCTAGGACCCTCCTCAAACATTATGCCTTCTTGTTCATTCAGTACCCAAATTTCACATACATACATGCCTAGGGATTCTCTGAAAGGTCGAATAAGCTACCCTGGTACCCTAATGACCAGATTATACTATTCGAACTATCTTGGCAGGTGCGACATATACACAATGTTCTAAGCAGTAAGCATCTGGCGAGGACCCCTTATCCCCTCACACTCATCCAAGGAATGTATGAACTTTATACTTCCCAATGCACGAGAAATTCAGAGAAAGAGCTGGCTGAGTACCACTTTAGGCCACATACAGGTAGGTCACAGATGGATCGATACGACCACATTAGGAAGGAAATTGGATAGGAATATGAGCACTTCCACCATGTCAAGGATTTTTGGGCCAATTGCAAAGATGATTTTGAAGTGCGGGTAAAGCACTATATGTGTATGACCGCATATTTTGTAAAAAGGGTGAACTTGTTTCTGGTGCTAGATCAACTAGAAGAAGAGGAGAGCACTATGATTGACCAAAGATATAGTGCTATTGTAGATTTACCATTTCCTTTAATTGATTGGAATGAGTGAGAGGTTGATGAACTTGACATCCTTACCAAGCCCATTGAGGCTCGAACAAAGGCGTGGATCGATGGGCAGGTTGCTCGTTTGAAGAAATAGGGAGTCACCTTGACATTCAAGGGGATCGAAAGCGAGCCAAGTGGTTCTGATGGTGGGACGATTGCTACTACAACTGGACAAACATCCAATTCCCCAGCATTTGTCAGGTCCAAGAAGAGAAAGGAGGTTGACGAGCAACAACCTAACCTGAAAGTGTACACTAGAAAGGCCTCAAAGGGTGAGCCTCCTAAAAAGCATAGAAGAATAAGAAGCATCACTGAGATGCTAGTAATACCTAAGGATCCACTCCACGAGGGTGAGGAGATGGAAGCTAATCCACCAAGATCTCCACCTTCTTCATCTACTGTTGCAACCGTTGCTACTATTGCCACCACCCCACCTATTCCACATGCAATAGTTTCTTCCTCTCCTCTCGTAGTGGACATTGCTGTCCACCTCACCTCCACTTCTCCCATCGTGCAGGTCATATTGGTGAATTCATCCTCTGCCACTACCTCACCAATTTCATTGTCCTTCATGTCTCCTTCATTTTCTCTTCCGATCGTCGCCACTACTACTGCAATGCCTACCCTCGCTCTCCCAAAACCCTTCATCAAAGATATGCAGAATGTGCCATTTGAACTTTCAGGAATGTTTGCAAATCCAATGGTACAAGATGCAATTTCACAAGAAATGGTTAACACTCCGGTTCCTCCTCCTCCCACGAAGCCACCTAGTATGGAGGCTACGAGGAAAATCTCTAATGAGTTAGAATGACAACAACTAGAGGCAGCTAAGAGATTGGAAGATGAGGAATTTGAGTATCATGAGCACCCAATATACGAACATTGGATGATTGATGAGGTAGCCTATGAGTCTTCTAGTGATAACAGTGAGGGTCTAGGCACAAAAATAATTCTAGAATCAACTGATCTGGAGCTCGATGCGGAATGGGACAAACAACTTAAGGAGATTGAAGACAAAGAGGTTGAAAGATAGCCTATGGTTGAAGAAATACTTTCTGCTTTGGAGATAGAAGATGATAAGTCTCTAGTGGAGAGGCTTGACCATGCCCCTGAGCATGGTGAGGAAACATCCTTTCATGAAGGTAGACAGGAGGGTAAGCCCAAGGAATGCAGGCATGATCAGGATAAGGAAGAAAAGGATGCTAAGGAAGAAGACTACCCTGGTGAATGAATGCCCACCAAATCTCCCATCAAGTGCATAATTATCATAGAAGACTCAGATGAGGAGAGGGAAGATACAAGGATTGAGTAGGAGGTCCTCAATGACAAGGCCGTTTAACTAGTTAATATTTTAGTTTTATTTACTTTGTTGTTCTAGTTTCCTTTTAGCTATCCTTGATAGATTTAGTAATGCTGTCCTTGGTTGTGAAGATTCCTGCTATGTGTATGCTTTTCTTGTCCATAATTTTAGTCATATGCTACTGGTAGATGGCTATGTAAAGTTAGTCTGGACTCTGATTTTATAGCTATTCTTTAAACTTTATCTTTGTTCGTACGTGTATATGGTGAATGAATGATGAAATATCTGCAATCCTTAGAAGATAACATAGATTTCATGGCCCATGCCAAAATTACCACCAAAAAACTTAAGGGTGGGCTGGGCAAGGCCCATGCTAGTGCAGCAAAAGGACTCTGTGAGCTAAAAGCCACTCAGGCTGACAAGACCTACAAGGCCACCTCAACTAAAAAAGGTAAGGAGAAATGCATGTTGGATCTGACTGCTAAGGATTGTAAGGGCAAGAATGCTGTCAGGAAAGATTCCAAAGGGGATACGGTTGTGGGGAACACGAAGATGATAGGAGGGGAAAATGCTAGGAGGAGATCTTGGAGGTTGTCCAAGAACAACAAGAAGAGGCTAATTATTGAAGACTCTGAGGAGGAGCAGTCTGACAACAAAGGTTACAAGGAAGAAGAATCTAAAGAGGAGGAGGAAGAAATTGTGGAGAGGCCCCAGTTTACTCTGATGGACAGCAAGCTTCTGGTTGATGGCTTTGCCTCTCACTCTCCCCATCCTCTGGTGGATGAGCCTAGAGAGGTTCAAGGGACTATGGATGTTGGGGTGGATTTGTGTGATGTGGTTAAAATAATGGATACTCTTGACAAAATATTTTGGGGGTTAACCCGCTTCACCATGAAGCTAGGTCACTTTGTCACAAGTACCCTGTCTAATGCTATAAAGGAGGAGCTGGAGGGTAACAATAGCTAGGAAAAAAAAGAATGGGTGGGTGATGAGGCAGTGGACCTCTTGATTAAAAACTGGGACAATGCCAGTTAGATGCTCCCTATGCCTGTTTGTCGGCTAATGCTTTTGCTGTGCTGCCTTTGGGCTACTTCTGTGTTTTGTTTTCTTTATGTTTTCTATTTAGTCTTGTTCCCTTTTAGCCCTAGTGGCTCATTGTGAAGGGTACAATTCCCTATAAATGCTACTTAACTTTTCAAAAACATAGATTTCATGGCATTGTGAAATTTTTGATTAAGTGAAATTTTATTTTAAGAAAACTTTCCATAGCAGAAACCTCCATGACCACTGTTCATTGAAAGTTGCAGGTCCAGGAACTCTTTCTCTCCCCTTCCCTTTTTTCTTTTTTTTTTAGAAGTGACCTATGCTAAGGTTCATTGCACATTGTAAAGCCAAAACTTAAAATTGAAATAGAGTTCCAGATTGTTGTTTGAACCTACAACAAAAGTGTAGTAATTTCCTATCTGAAGAACTCTATTCATAGATCCAATTCTCCTCCAGCTTAGTCCATGTAAGATCACCTTTTGATTCCAGAAAATCAGATAAAACAACTAAGATATTCCAAGCAAGTCAAGTCCTAACATTAGAGACCTTGGGATAGTGTTCTGCAATTTGATTGTGGAAGATTATCTTTCAAGAGAGGTGGTGCACCCATGCATTACTTGTGTTGAGAAGTACATAAAAAACCCATCAATAGAATTGGTGCTAGAAGGAGGGCCTTTTGGGAACAAAGCTGGATCAAATCGGGTCTTTATCCCATGAGAGATTTCACCGAATCTTGAGGTCTACACCGAACAAAGGGGAATTTCAAGAATTACCGCCCCCTATCCAAGCTAAAAGAGATAAACAAAGGGAAGCATCCACCTCCAATTCACTTGACCAACCCACTTCTCTTTCACCTCCATCTTCTCCTTTATCTTCAGTAGCACCATCTTCCATCCATCCACTCCAAACAACCTTCCAGGCTACCACTTCATTTGAGCTGAACACTGCCTTTCAGCTAAACACAGTTTCAACCCCGGGAGCTATCCCGTTGACCACAATTGTCCCTTTATAACCACCAGTCAATATGGCATAGCCACCTCCACCACCCCCTCCCATGGCGTGGTTGGGAAATAACCCGTCCCCTTTGGACTTCAACTTATATCATGATATGCTAAAGAATCCTGAAAACTTTTGCATGAAATTCAATGATTAGGACTCGTAGAGGACAGCAGAAGAGCATGTCAGGATCTTTGAAATTTCCTTGAAGAATATGTAGATTATCTATGAGGATTTAGCTTGCAGGATCTTTCCCTACTCTCTCAGAGAGGAGGCTTTCTATTGGTACATCAACTTGCTCGCCGAAACTATCAATACATGGGCCCTTCTGAAGGATGCTTTTCTACAAAAGTTCAAGACTCCGATCAACCCTGCAGATTCATATAGACACTTCATGTCGGTTCAAAGGGAGATCAATGAACCAATCAACTCATTTAATGATTGCTTTCATAGGGCATACACTCAACTGCAAGCCCTATATGCATTCAATGATGGTGTTGTTCTACCTATTTATTACGCAACATTGGACAACCTGACTTCAGCATTGGTAAAGAGGATGTGGCTACCACCTGCGCGATTGGTGGATGCGTATGCAGAGGCCATTATTGCTAGCATAGATTTGGGGCAAGACATCTCTGGTCCACTGCCTTCTCTCGAGAAAAATGCACATCCTGCACAGATTCAAGGGATTACTGAATCCTTGCACCATCAAATGCCTATTTTGAATCCGGTACCGTAGCTGCCTATAGTCTCGCACCCCGGTTAACCAATGAATCAAGCACCTTCGGTCCCTCACTACTTGCTACCCCAACAACAACATGTCTATTCACAACCGCCCCAGGTGTCGATATATCTCCAAGCATCTGAATTTCTGCCCGCTCATCAAAATTAGCTAGTTGCACAACTAGTGTTTCTCAAAAATTCAGCTTCATAGCCGAGCAATGCAGAAAAGGACTGGATTGATGAACTCACAAAGATGATCAAGAAAATGTCCACAAAGATGACACATTTGAGAAACCAAAACAACCAACTACAAGCTTTGTAGAGGAGTATCCAAGCTAACCTTAACCATGATAACCAGGACATTTGTGATGCCAGCACATCCTCCAGACAGATTCATGACATAAATCACAATTTCGGCTAGAACTTTGACAAAAGGCCTTTTTAGAGGAAAAATCGGACATGGAATATGAGAGCCAACAATGATGGTGTTCCCAAATTCCTTGATCAGCCCAACAATAGAGAGAACACCACAAGTGGAGTTTGCTTGGCTGAGGCAGCTTTATCCGATTGGTGTCGCATACACAAAACAAGTCAACATTGTGAGATGGATTGCCCAAAATTCCAGATGGCTACTGATATTTTTCACGTTGAGGTCCAAAATGCTATGGAGAATTTGGGATGTAAAGACATCATCCCATCTGACCCATATGAATTTGCAGTGCTGGTGGTGAATCAAGCTCCTTTCCCAAATGTCGAGTGCAATACACTGGAGCAGGAAGGCCCCACCACAAATAAAAACAAGGCGGAAGAGGTAAGCTTCGAAAGCCCTATGGCTGAACTTTTAGATTTAGTAGATAATGGTCCTAAAGATGATGAATAAGAGCTTAGGGAGGATGAAATACACATGTTTCACCAAAGAACTACCCCTTATGACCTTAGGAATAGACAGGTTGACGGTCATGCTAGAGGTCCTTTTACAACCTCCACTCCGTCTAATAATTTCAGTACTCCTCCTGACCTAAAGGCAAGCAATAATCCTGAATTTCCCTATGTACCCACTCAGTACCTTAATAAGAATAGACAAAAAAACCATAACCAAAGCCAGCCTACCAGCTCCTCCCAAAATGTTTCTTATGATCAGGAGGCTTAGAAAATGGGAGAGTATATTGCTGAAGAATTTAAAAAGGTTAAGCTAAGTGTGTCTGCCTTTGAGCTACTCAAGGTGCCAGCCATAAGAAATTCCTTTTTTAGAATGATAAATGGGACCCCATTGGTCGGGTCCACTCAAGAGACTCCCACTAAGAGGGCCTCCTTTGAAGATTCACAAAGTGAGCTTGCCATCAGACAGGTCCTCAACATGAAGGCTGACCCACCTGCAAATCAGAAAATAGGAAAGCAACCCTCTAAGGAAGTAGATCAGACACAAGCCCAAAACAAGGTCCATGATAAAGACAAGGGTTAGGTCGCCCAGGTGGATGTTTTGGGAGGACTCTTTAAAGGGAGGTTTTAAACTCCTCCTTTCCTGACCACCATTCGTGTGTTTGGGAAGAACCTCCACAACTTCTTGCTAGATTCAAAAGCCTCTGCTAATATCATGCCCCTGAGTGTGTGCAAAGCACTCAGAATAATGCCAAATCCCTCCTGACATAAGGTAACACAACTTGACAAGACTGGGATCAACATAGTGGGAGAGACTAACAAAATTCCTATGCAGGTTGGTGCTGATCCTAGGATCCAATAGACCATTGATATTCAAGTGGCTGACATCTTGGATACGTATGATATACTATTTGGAAGGGATTTCACAAGAGCATTGAACAAGTACGCTGCCACTAATTATTCCCATTTGTGATTACCATGAAAAGGAATTGCCAATCAGGAGCCATAGATGAGATTCATGATCACAAAATACAACATGAATGAAATGTTATTTGCTGAAACAAATTTAGGGAATTATTCCCCAGTATCATATCTGAATGAGAAAGAATGCCTTGAAGAAGAAGGAACAAGCAAGGTTTTCCTCGTACTATGCAGTCCACCTGTGAATTTAGCCAATACCTCTCAAAGCACTGAAGTGATAATAGAGTCAGATGATGAAGAATCATGAGAGGATGATAATCTTGGATTGCTGGATGGTTTCCAAGACTTCATGGAAAAATGTGCATGGGACCAACTCAGTTTGGGAGATAGAATTAATTTTCAAGAGCTCTTGCTGCCTAGTTAGTGCATGGTGCATAATGCTGCCCATTCAGAGTTTGAATGTTGTTTATGCCAGACAAGAATTGAGCACATTAGAAGACAAATCACTCCGAAGGAGGAAACTAGATCAGCACCACCGGAAAAAACACCTCCAACCCCTACATCTCATCAGAAGGTTACTACCATGAGACCCTCATGAAAGTCAGAAGTTGGGCCTATTCATGAGACATTCATAGACTCTCCTGGATTCTAGACATTGTGCTTTAATGGATCCAAATCCAAGCATGGGGTTGGAGTTGGCTTTGAATTAATCAATCCCAGAGGTAAGTCATAATTTTCTGCTCATAGGCTTCAATTTTATTGCACCAACAACATAGCAGAATATGAGGCCTTGGTGTTGGGACTCTTGATGGCACTAAGAAAAGGTGTCAAAATGCTCCAAGTATTCGAGGATTTAGAGTTGGTCATAAAGAAGGTTAGGAAGCTCTATTCCTGTTATGATCGAAGACTCACCAATTATAGGCACCAGGTATGGGATCTACTAGAAGGAATAGATGCATTCAATATCGAATTGATCCCGCATTCCCAAAATCATACTACCAATGCCTTGGTGCAGGCAGTGAGCACGTTACAATCGCTGTCCTTATCGGGCCTCAAAAGATTCACCGTGGAACTCACCTCTGTTCCATCTATGCCGGATAATGTAGCCAATTTCCAGGTGTTCAATGATGACAAACACATCCTGGATTTTATCACCAGTTTTGATTTGTTCACTACTCAGATAATAGATGAGGTTGAACCTCAAGAGGCTAACCTGGATATAGAGGGGGTCATCAATCTGAAGACCAATACCATCCCTAGGGGGATGGTCCAACTTGAATGAATCTTTGACTTGGATCAGATCAGGGATCAAGATCAATAGGCTAAGAAGGACACCATTAGTGGCCAGTGTGACACCTACAACCTTGGAACAACTAGGAATGCAAAGAATGTATTTATTAGCAAGGTGTGCATGTCACAGGAAAAGGGGGGTATAGTGGATGCTTTGTGAAAGTACCACGATGTCATCTGTTGGAGCTATGAGGATCTCAAAATATATGATACATCAATTGTCACCCATACCATCCCTCTCAGGCCAGATGCGAAGCCATTTTGATAGCGACATCGCCTTGCCAATGCCTTATTAGAACCAATCATATATAAGGAAGTACAAAAATTGCTATCTGCTAGGATTATCTTCCCGGTTCGACACTCTACCTGGGTTGCCAACGTGGTCCCACTAAGAAAAATGAATGGGGAGATCACATTTTGCGTCGAATTCCACAACCTCAATAGAGCCTTAGAAAAAGATAACTATCTTGTACCATCATTAGATGAGGTGTTGTAGATAGTAAATGGTTCTCAGATGATGTCCTTCTTGGATGGATACTCTGGGTACAACCAGGTCATGGTACAATACAAAGACCGACACAAAATGACGTTCACCACCAAGTGGGGAACCTTCGCTTATAGATGGATGCCATTCAAACTAATCAATGCTGGTGCTACCTTCTAGTGTGTGATGGATATTGCTTTCAAGGACCTAATTGGAAATTGCATAATCATCTTCATGGATGATTTGACAATATTCTGAAAGCAGGGGAGTACTCACATTGCTTACTTGTGCAAAGTCTTTCAGAGATGCTGTGAATTCGAGGTTTCCCTTAATCCGAAGAAGTGCATCTTTGATGTTATTGAAGGGAAGTTGCTTGGACATGTCATTTTGGAGAGGGGAATTTCTATTGACCCCGAGCGTATCCAATCAATCATGAAGATCTAGTTACCGGGCAACAAGAAGGAATTAATTTTTTTTTCGAAAATATTAACTTTGTCCGTATGTTCATCATAGGCTTCGCGAAAATCATCAAACCACTCAATGCCATGCTAAAGAAAGATACCAAGGTTGAGTGGACCCCAGAAGAAAAACAAGATTTTGAGGGAATCAAGAAAGCAATCGTTGACGTACCTGTGCTGGTCAGCCCCAACTATTTGAAGCCCTTCTACATCTATTCATTCACTTTAGATCATTCGTGTGCCAGCATCTTGACACAGAAAGATGATGAGGGGAGCGAGCATCCAATCATCTTCATGAGAATCCCTTTGAAAGATAATGAGCTACGCTATCACAATGTCAAAAAACAAGCTTATGCCCTTGTTAAAGGGGTAAAGAAGTTCAGGCACTATATCCTATGCAACAAGGTGTTTTCCATAGTTCCTGACCCAACAGTGAAGACGTTGCTTATGAAAAATGAGTTGAGGGAATGAAGGGCCAAATGGATTACACTGTTATAGGAATATGACATGTAGATCCAGCCAATGAGGTTGGTGAGAGGATAAGTGCTTACCCGAACAATTGCTGAAGTAGCTACGTACGTAGGTCCTGAGCTCACGGTGCAACAATATCAGTTGGAGGATATCTCTCTAGGAGAATGGTACGAGGACATCAAATATTATCTATTGAAAAGTAAATATCCACCCCACTTATAGGGGGTCCAAAGGAAAACCCTCAAGTTGAAAATTAGTAGTTACATGTTGGAGGGTGCCATATTGTACAAAAGGAACCATGAAGGTATGTACCTAAGATGCCTTGGTAAAGAAGAAGCTAAATGGGTCGCTCGAGAATTCCATGATAAGTTCAGAATTGGTCATGGTTCTAGTTTTGTCAACCATGCATCAAATATTGAGAGTTGGATACTATTGGCCCATGGTTTTCAAGGATACTCATGGTTATGTCCGTACCTGCCACGTATGCCAGACCGCAACCACTTGAGAAAAGAATGCTGCTGTCCCATTGCAACCTATTTTGGAGGTAAGGCCGTTCGTGCAGTGGGGTCTCGAATTCATTGGTCTGGTAAGCCCTCCATCATATACTGGACATAGGTACATTTTGATAGCTTTTGACTACTGTACTAGGTGGACATAAGCAATCGCTTGTAGGCAATGCACTACTGAAGTAGTCATTAATTTTTGGAAGGTTTTATTTTAAATCGCTTTGGTTGTCCTGACGCCTTAGTGTGTGATAATGGTCCTGCCTTTGTTTCGTTAAAATTTGCTGGTTGGGAATTTGATTATGGTATCACCCTTAAGTTTTCCTCCAACTATTATCTTCAAGGCAATGGTCTTTCTGAGTCAACCAACAAGAACTTGATCACCATGATCAAGAAGTTACTGGATAGCAATCCTAAGGACTAGTATACCCAGCTCCATTTTTCCCTTTGGGAAGATCACACTCGTCACAAGGCTGCCCTTGGAGATTCCCTATACCACCTTGTTTATGGCTTGGAGCTCATCTTTCCCATACATTTGAAGATCCCTACCCTCCAGTTCATTAATGATTTTTATGAAGGAGGAGAATGCAGAGAAGCTCGCCTTGCTGAGCTGCTACACCTAGAAGAAGTACGAGACTATGTGATAGAAATTTTTTCCAAACATCAGGGCATAGTCAAGAGGTGGTTCGACCACCGAGCCAAAATTAAGGCCTTCCACATTTTTGATCTAGTCCTATATTGGGACAAGGCCCACGAAAAGAAAGGGGGACACAACAAATTTGACAAGCTTTGGCTTGGCCCCTTTCAAATTATTGAAATCTTTGGAGATAATGCCTTTCATTTAAAGACCTTAACTAGTAAGGACGTCCCATTTCCTGTCAATGGGAATCACCTTAAGCATTACTTCCAAGCCTGATCTCTTTTAGAGCTATCCATGTAAATACCTATACATAGGTTAGGATAGGATTCCCTGCTTTGCTTTCTTGCTTTGTTTTGTTTTGTTCGTTCCTCGGTTATATTTTCTTTTGATGAGGGTTCCCCTTGTTCTTGCTGCCATGGCCATGCTTAGCTGATGAATGGTTTGCCCTGCTGCACGCTCTTGTTTGTTCTCTAGATAAGCCTTCATTCCCTATTACTATTTTTTGAAAGCCCCTAAGCATTTGTTTCCCCCCTCTTGAACTCTGAACTAATCTAGGATGGTGTCCCATTTGAATTTCCTGCGTTTATCATGGAACACATAGAAACACACTTTAAAAGTTTCAAAAGAATCATATGGTGATTACTCAGAAGGCTGGATAAGTGAAAAATCTAAAGTCTGCTAGAGTGACCACTGTGATTTCCAAACCCATAGTGAGCTTCAATTCTTACACAGTTGAGCAAAAGAGAAAGAAAAGTACTGCAAAGAAAATATCAAATGAAAGGAACAAAAAATATAAAGTCAACAACTATATGGGTGTGCGGATATCTCTATCGGGGCTATGGACACCTAACTGGCAGTAGAGCGATGTTTGCAAGATCATAGCGACAACTCCGTCGGGGCCATGGATGCCTGATTGGAAACAAAGCAATGGCCAGGTTACTTTTGGGGTTAGGCACACTACATAGCTTATCCTTCTTGACTAGTAGTTGTCCATACTATCTCCAAGGAAAGGAAATAAACTAACCATGCACACACTTCCATGATAATGTCATGGTGCGATTCAATCTTGCCTTCCTTAACTTGTTCGTAGTTCAACTTTGGAAATTGGCTTTTGGTGTGCGAAACCAGAGATCATGGGTTCATAATGAATATTTATCTTTAGAATGCTGGGAGTGTTCTCCTAGTGGAGTCCCCATTTGTTGTGCCTATAGCACACACGCCCCATTCAGAATGGGGACCCTCTCTTTCCTTTCGCCTTACCGGGTCCTTTTTTCGATCGCCTCATTTTGCATGCCCCCATTTTGGTGTCCTTGACAGTCAACACATTCTTTAAAGTCTCATTTTAGGTTGACCATATATTGCCCCTTAGAAAGTTGCTAAGTCTTAAGCCCTTTCGGGTTTTCTCTATCAGTTTGCCTTTTTGGAGTCCGTGGGACCCTCCGGGCCCAAACCATCGGGTTTCCCCTCTCGGGTTTCCCTTTTCAGGTTTCCCTTATGGCTTCACCATTCTGAATGTCTGACGGTCGATGTCCTCCTAGACCTCGGACCTGGGTGCTTCCTTGGCCTTCTGCATCACTTGTAAAAAAAATTGAAATGACTATGCTCCGACGACCTTCCAACCCTTGGGCTCTGGTTCTCCCGCTGCCGCTGTACCAACATTCATTAAAGGGTATTAATTACACTTAGGGGCTATTTAAACAAGTTTTGACTTCTCATTTTTGCATGTCAGGAAGAACTAAAGAGCACCGTGTGACCCCAACAATCTCCACCTCTGCGCCCAGGTTTTAGATTTGTCGTTCTTCAAGGATTTGACATTCTGCTTCTTCGCACCCCCGAGGTAGGATCGTCATTTGACTATCATTTCATTTTCTAAGCTTCATAAATCAAAACTAAGTAACAAAGAAAAAAGGACTAGGAATTTGGTAGAAAAATGTCTCATCTCAAAACCCACAAATTTGAAAATTGAAAAGTAACCCATAGGAGGTTCAAATCAAAAATCGGACCCCTACTGTCTCGTCGTTGTTCTACCAGGCAGGTGACCACACCTCTCAGGCCCGAGCCTCTCTCCGACCATGGAATTAACTTAGTTAAAATCACTCCAATGGTGAAGCTCCTCCCGAGTTCCATACCCCGTAGTTCCCTTTTTGTTTTGCCGTTTCTCAATGACGACTTCGTTACGACCTCCCAGATCTTGAACCCCAGGCTTGCAAAAT
The DNA here is from genome assembly GCA_007115665.2 of Sequoiadendron giganteum. NCBI lineage: Eukaryota > Viridiplantae > Streptophyta > Pinopsida > Cupressales > Cupressaceae > Sequoiadendron > Sequoiadendron giganteum. Next base: position 323,040,747 of record CM021101.1, on the reverse strand, counting down.
CCACCTGAAACTCTTGGAAAAAATCAAACTTCAAAATTATCTTTGAACCTCGGCCTTTAGACTTTTGTCCCCAAGCCACCATTGCCAATCCACCATTCCACACAGCCACCATGAGACATCTTCCCGACTCTGAGACCCTGATCATCTTTTCGCTCTGCAAGTTTTAAACAAAGAAATTAAAGTCCAAACCTCGCTCAGACTCCAACCTCTGGACTTCTGTCCCCAAAAATCCTTCTTACTTTTTCCATCTTGAATGATTGAACTTGTCCGCCTTTCTGGACACTGGACCCTGAACCTCGTTTCACCTCCAAAGTCTATGACAAACTAATGAACCCACCTCGGGTTTGATCCGTCGGGAAGCCCATCCCGGACTTCTATTCGTGCTTCGCCGTTCTCCACAGCTATCCCTAAATGGCTTGCCAAACCCTGCAACTCGAACTCTGGAACCCCGCCTCCGGAATACCATTTGCCCAGTGCTGTTCCAAACAACCGACCCTTGATAGCTTTCCTACAGCTCAGGCTCAGGCACCTAAATAATGACCCAAATGACCTCCAAATTGAAAATGGATTTTGACCCATGTGCTTAAAATTGACCTTCTCCCACATGAAACCTTTGTTAAGAAAATCCAAGACCGTGGGAAATCATTCGGGACTCCTTGCCCTGTTTGCCCTTTCAAAACAACATTTTGGCACGAGAAGTCCGGCCCCTGGGGCCCAGGTCACCCGTTTTCCTTTCAGTGTTATTTTAATCAAGTATTAGAATTTTCTTAAATAGAAATTGTGGATCTAACCTTGATTTTCAGGAGTTTGTCTAAGGTTGCATCCTCATGTTTAATTTTGCTAACTCCCGTCTCTCTGTGCAGGATTTATGGAATTTGGTGTAGAAGCCTTTGGGGTAGCCAAGGATAAAGGGAAAAGAATTGCTAAAGCTCCCCGAGGCATTGAGGACAAAGACCAAATGAGGTACTGATTCCAAGGAGTGCTGTTGCACTCCAAAGTTACAACTAAGTGGAAAGAAATCACAGACACCAACATCGGGCACGTCGATATTGATGACTTCACACAAAGAGTCAGGATAGAGCCAAAGATCGAGAATTCCAAGCTGATCATAAGCAATGGACTAGCTAAGGTTGCGGGTTTCCCTCTCACCTTGATTACTCCTGACCTGGTGATGGTGTGCTAGGAAGCATACCAAATTGAAACAAGGACCATCGTGGACAAAGACGGAAACATCCTGGCTGATATGTCCCCTCTAGGAATAACAAAAACCTTCCAAATACTTGTCTTCAAAAGCATGGAGACCCCAACTATTCAGGAGTGCAAGACATTGTGGGATGAGGATCCTTTGAAGTGCAGGAAGCTGATCAACCAGTATTGGTTGAAGGAGAAATGGGGCAGTGTTGCCAAGGTTCCTCAGGAGCTCTACTGCAGTGACTTCTTCGAAGACTACCATGATCTGGTTACCCTGCTGAGCAAAATAATGGGCCTTCCTACTGCAGCCTTCTTCCAGGAATGGATGATGTATTTCGCCGAACAAATTCTCCGTGGAGAGGACACTATGTTCTATTGGGGGGAGATAATCAATAATTGCTTCCATGATCAATTCGTTAATGTAAAGAAGACCTCCAAGTTATACATGACATCCTACTTGGTATATTCGCTTGCCGATCAGTGGTATTATAGTGGATTTTCTATAGTGCCCATTGAGATGCCAAGAAGAGAGCGCAAACCATATGATAAATACCTGCAGCTGTAGTATAGGAATTTTAAGAGGGATTACTATAGGGTAAACGATGCATTTATCACCCACATCATGCAATTGCTTGGAGGTGATTTTGAGAGAAGAGTCTCTCAGAGTGCTAGGATCCTCCTCAAACATTATGCCTTCTTATTCATTTAGTACCCAAAGTTCACATACATACATGCCCAGGGATTCTCCGAAAGGCCGAATAAGCTACCCCGGTACCCTAATGACCAGATTATACTATTGGAACTATCTTGACAGATAAAACATATACACAAATATATGAGTAGTAAGCATCTGGAGGGGATCCCTTATCCTCTCACACTTGGCTAAGGAATGTATGAACTTTATACTTCCCAATGCATGGGTAATTCATAGAAAGAGCTGGCTGAGTACCACTTCAAGCCACATATAGCTAGGCTGTGGATGGAATACGATCACATTAGGAAGGAAATTGGATAGGAATATGCCCACCTCCACCATGTCGAGGATTTCTGGGCCAATTGCACAGATGATTTTGAAGTGCGGGTAAGGCACTATATGCATATAACCACGTACTTTGTAAAAAGGGTGAACTTGTTTCTGGTGCCAGATCAACTCGAAGAAGAGGAGACCACCATGATCGACCCAAGATACAATGCTATTGAAAATTTACCATTGCCTTTAATTGATTTTAATGAGTGAGAGTTTGATGACCCCGACATCCTTACCAAGGCCGTTGAGGCTTGAACAAAGGTGCAAATCGATGGGCGGGTTGCTCATTTGAAGAAAAAGGGAGTCACCTTGACATTCAAGGGGCTTGAAAGCGAGCCAAGTTGTTCTGATGGTGGGATGGCTACTACTACAACTAGAGAAACATCCAAATCCACAGCATCTGTCAGGTCAAAGAAGAGAAAGGAGGTTGACGAGCAACAGCCTACCCCGAAATTATATGCTAGAAAGGCCTTGGAGAGTGAGCCTCCTAAAAAGAATAGAAGAATGAGAAAATTCACTAAGATGCCAATGATACCCGAGGATCCACTCCACGAGGGTGAGGAGATGGAAGTTGATCCACCAAGATCTCCACCTACTTCATTTGCTGCTGCAACTGCTGCTGCTATTGCCACCACCCTACCTATTCCACATGCAATAGTTGCTTCCTCTCCGCCTACAGTGGACTTTGTTGTCCACCTCGCCTCCACTTCTATCATCACTCAGGTCATATTAGTGGATTTTTCCTCCACCACTACCTTGCCTATTTTTTCATCCTCCATGTCTCCTTAATTTTCTCTTCCGATCGCTGCCACTACTGCTGCAATGCCTGCCCTCACTCTCCTATAATCCTTCATCAAATATATGAAGAATGTGCCATCTGAACTTTCGGGAATGTTTTCAAATCCAATGGTGCAAGTTGCAATTGCCAAAGAAATGGTTAACACCTCGGTTCCTCCTCCTCCCACGGAGCCAGCTAGTATGGAGGCTACGATGAAAATATTTGATGAGTTGGAATGAGAACAACTAGAGGTAGCTAAGAGATTGAAAGATGAGGAATTTGAGTATCATGAGCACCCAGTATACGAACATTGGGTGATCGATGAGGTAGCCTACGAGTCTTCCAGTGATGACAGCGAGGGTCTAGGAACATACATAATTCAAGAAACAACTGATCTAGAGCTCGATGCAGAATGGGCCAAACAACTTAAGGAGATTGAATACAAAGAGGCTGAAGACAACCTATGGCTGAAGAAAGAGTTGCTGCTTAGATAGAAGGTGATAAGTCTCCAGTGGAGAGGCATGATTGTGCCCCTAATAATGGTGAGGAAACATCCTTTCATGAAGGTAGATAGGAGGATAAGCCTGAGGAATGCGGGCATGATCAGGATAAAGAAGAAAAAGATGGTGAGGAAGAAGACCACCCTAGTGAATGAATGCCCACCAAATCTCCCATCAAGCGCATAATTCTCGTACAAGACTTCGATGAGGAGAGGGAAGATACAAGGATTGAGTAGGAGGTTCTCAATGACAAGGCCGCTGAACTCAGGGTGGAGGACAACAAAGATCAACATGAATCACCCAAGGAGGGGTCCCCAATGCCCAACTAGTTGGAAAGGTAGTTGGAAAAGAGGACTCCCGCTTTGAAGGATACAAAAGAAAGATTGGAGGCAATATTGGCCAAAGCTCAGATTGGTACCAAGAAGGAGAAAAGGCCTAGAATAAGATCAAAGGTAACGATGGATACCTCTGGATCCAGGGCTGTACAAATAGCTACGTCGGTGTTTGGAGAACAAGGAATAAGATACAACATCTCCACCATTGACTTGGGAGTGGCCACTAGAGAGCGGAAGGTTGACCATCTCGAGGAATCAGTCACCACAGTGGTGCACCTCATTCAATAGGATAAAGTTTTGAAGGAGGAGATTAGGGCACACATGGCTGATTTGACAGCCTATATTCAACAATGGTCATCCCTAGAGGAACAACCCACTACATCCTTGGCCTCGCCATAGTTGCTGTCCAAAGAATTGATTAACAAGCTGGAAAAGAGAAAGAACTTGGAAAAGACCATGAAAAATAGGTTTTGATAGGTCTTGCATATTGGGAATACAAGTATCAATTTGGCTATTCAAAAAGCGAACAAGTTCTTGGAAGTACAAACGTCTCTTGAAGGTATGAGGTGAATCTGCATTAAGTTCCCAAAGAAGTATGGGACTTCTTATCCAAAAATCAAGGCTATCCTCGCACTACCAATTGAAGTCTAGGAAAAGGAGTTTTCCTTTAAGGACTATGACCATTGGGTGATGGATGTGTGGAAGTGAGACTTCAATCACCGGAAGGAGAGGCTAGAGTAGGTACTTGAGCGAGTAACTCCAGATATTTAATGGGCCAAGGAGGTTGGAGGGGATTGTTTCTGATACCTGAAGCTGATGACAAGGTATGAAGTGCCTACTGTCAAGATCAATCTAGAAAGCATAAATCCTCACTTCTGAAAGAGGATGGAGGGTGGGATGTTAGCCGAGATTATCACAAATTTTATGAGCTTTGCTACTCGAGCTTTCACCCAGTCCAAGCGATTCAGAGACCACATTGCCAAGTATGATGAGGACTGGGAAAAGCTTGTTAACAATTCCAAAGAATGGAGCTACCAGGTGCTGAGATCCGACATCATTTAGGTTGATAAGTTCCAGTCAGGGATCTTGAAATTCAGGGAGTATGCAGCTTCGAAGAAGTAGGAGGGAAACCCTGTTATTCATGAAGAATTCCTAAAGGAATAGTTATGGAAAAGAGCAATCAACAAGAAGATGAAAATGCTACAATTCCACCACACAATGAGATTAAATCTTGGCCACTCATTTTGGTTTTTGATAACTATAAATAGGGGTCTGCTCTCATTTTAGAGAGAGTTGAGTTGTTGTAAAGACATGCTGCAGAAATTGTAATAGAAATACATTGATCTTGGTGTATTTATGGATTTATTCTCATGTTTCATGATTCTTCTCTCATAAGTTAAGATTTTAGTTTGATTTACTTTGTTGTTCTAGTTTCCTTTTAGCTATCCTTGGTAGATTTAGTAATGTTGTCCTTGGTTGTGAAGATTCCTGCCGTGTGTATGATTTTCTTGTCTGTACTTTTAGTCATTTGCTGATGGTAGATGGTTGTGTAAAGTTAGTCTGGACTCTGATTTTATAGCTATTCTTTAAACTTTATCTTTGTTCGTACGTGTATATGGTGAATGAATGATGAAATATCTGCAGTCCTTAGAAGATAACATAGATTTCATGGCATTGTGAAATTTTTGATTAAGTGAAATTCTATTTTAAGAAAACTATCCATAGTGAAAACCTCCATGATCACTATTCATTGGTAGTTGCAGGTCCAAAAAGTCTTTCTCTCCCCTATCCTTTTTCCTTTTTTTTAGAAGTGACCTATGCTAAGGTTCATTGCACATTGTAAAGCCAAAACTTAAAACTGAAATGGAGTTCTGTTGTGCAATTTTTGCACACACACCCCACTGAAAGTGGGGACCCACATTTTTTTTTGCTTTTTGGTGTCTTGGCCCTTCTTTTTTGGGGGTTTTGCTTGCTTGAAACCTATGCTTTAATGTTCATCTTGCCAGTTGGAGTGGCACATTTGTGAATTTTATTAAGAAATCTTAAGATCTCAGTGTATTTCAAACTTTTCACCGTTTCTGGGAGAATCCGCCCTGGTCAGATTTTCCTGGTTTTCTTTCGAAGACCAGAGGTGGTTGCCTTTTGACCCAAATCCGGGGAAATTCATCATGTCCGAATTTCTTCGAAGTCCATTGCCCTATTGGATTTTTGGGTTTTGTTCTTGGCTATCTTGTCGATCGCATTAGTGGTGATTATGCTACTTTTGGGGTATTGATATATTGAATCTCAAGGAGTGATTGGTCATTTGGGTTTGTTTGTTCACTTGTCATTTGACTTTGAGTGCTAGAGCTTGAGATGTGTTGCTAGATTGTGCATTTCAAAGCTATTTTGGAGTGCTGCATTTGAATTCTGTGAGCATTGCTCGTACCCTGCTCGTGTTTGTTGGTTGATTGTTGGCATTGCTGGTTCTAGTTATTTTTTTCTCATGGTATGTGGATATGCTCCTTTCCTCTGTTGGTTTCGAATTGCTTTGCTTCGTTTGCTTCCTGGTTTTTCGTTGCTTCGCTATTTCTTGGGTGTGTGCACCATGTCTGGGCATTTTGGGTTTTCGTTGTCCTGCCAATCCATCAGGTTGGTCACTGAATATTTATTTTGGTCTAGCATTTCACTATTCTTTTCGATGCTTGCTTGCATTTGTCCCAAGTTTCCCATCTTTGTTTGTAAGCAAGTCGTGCCTAGTTTTTCTATGCTCCCATGGCGGAGATTTTAGGGTTCTTGACCTAGGGCATAGCCAATCCCTCTCAAATTTCTGAGAGGGGGGTTTTCAATTCATATTTGATCCGTTGGGGTCCGTGGTTAGGTCATTGTCGAGGTGTAGACCCTAGGTCCATGGTTGTTCGATTCATTTTGGTAAAAATGAGAGAATGTGATGAGTTTAGGTTTTCGGTGTCTTTGTGGAATTTCGCTTGCTCTAGATTTCCTCGGCTTTTCCCATTCCTTCTTTTTTGCCACTTAAACTAGATTTTTGTCTGCCTCATGAAAATCTATTTCCTCCGAATTTTCCTGGTATCCATGGGTAGGTCATTTTGCCGGATTCGTGTTTTGATGGTAATTTATCTTTTTTTCACTAAAATCCGCCGCCACCAGATTTTCTTAGGTGTTCCATGTCTCCTTTTTTCCGAGTTGATTATAACTATTACCGTTTTTAGGAAAATCTGCCCTAGTCGGATTCTTCCGAAGTTTTGGGGAAATGATGAATATGAGGATTATGTGAGAAGTTTAGTTATTGGTAGTATATTTAAATGATCAAATGAACTTATGCTAAGTATCTTTAAGGTTATTCCTTTATTGAATTGATGGATTGAGATGATATTTTGGGGGTTTATATGTCTGTCTCGCTAGATTCCACCTGGTCTGGATTTCCCTAGAATTCCTCTCCAGTCTGGAATCCATGAGGTGGACTAAATCCCAGACTTTGGAGATATGAATTTCTTAACATTTGTTGCTTCTCTTGGACCTCACTTTAGTCATTTTTATTTTTTTGTAGGCAGGATCAAGACAAGATTTGTTGGTTGAGGCAAAGGGAATGCAACAAATCCAAGTGCAGAGACTTCTGCTATCTCTGATGTAGAGAAGGTAAAGTTGGATATAAAAAAAAGATTCTTGAAAGCAAGCTGACTTCTATTTGGTCAGGGATCACTGATACCAATGTGGGTATGTGGGATTATGAAGAGTTTAAACCTGAATTGGTAGCACAAAACCTTCCTTTGTTGGCCAGAAGAACTTTGGAATTCGGATTGGCACATGTAGCATGTTTTCCCTCCAAGGTGCAGTGTTATGAATTGGTGCTTGAGTGTGCCCAAAATTATGACAGAGGGATGAAAAGGATAATTGGTCCCCAGGGAAGGATTGTGGAAGGTTTTAGTCATGTGTCCAGTGCTAGGAATTTTGATATGCCTGATAGGTCACATGTGGTGGCCTTTGATATAGACACAACAAGGAAATACTATGAGGAAAATGTGGTCAAGTCCTAGTAGGTAATCAAATCTTGGTTGGAGAGGCCCAAGTCTCATTTCTCCAAATTGCCAAAGCAGCTATTCAGGCTCAAGTTCAAAAGGGATTATTACAATGTTATCACTCTTCTCAGTAGACGGGTAGGATTGAAGAGTGCAGAGGTGTTTGAGAGCTAGATGTTTAATGTTATTGCTCATATGGAGTAGGGAATTGATTATCATTGGGCAGGTGCCATAAGTGCATTGATCCATGAGCAGTTGTGCAATGTCTTGCAAACCAAGACTTTCACCATGACCTCCTACTTAGTGTATGCATTGGCAAGATTTCACCCATATAAGGGGTTGAGCACCAGAGGTACATTTGGGTAGGATGCAATATATGAGGTATATCCACAGCTGCACCTAACTAGAAGAAGCTATAGAAGAGAAAATGATGCTTTCACAATGTATATCACTAGATTGCTCCAAGGTACAAAGCATGTGAGAATTTCTGACAAAGCTAAAGAATTGATAAGGAGATGTGGGGCATGGTTTATCCAGTTTCCCACTTTCTCTTACATTAGGATTGATCATTGTCAAAGGGATCCTTACAGACTCCCGAGGTACCCTACTGATCATATTATATTGTTGGAGGTCACTAGGTAGATTTGTGACTTTGACATAGTTGTAAAGGGAGATAAACATAAAATAGGTTTTGGGAATGATTTTCTCTTGAAGATAGGAATGGGTGAGGTCTACCCTTCTATCCAGTCTACTCATGCTTCTGAGGAGGAGATGAGTACTTTTGGTCTCTCTTTCCATTCCAAGAGGGCAAGGTTTGACATCATTGGTGAGGCACAAAGAAGGCCAGTAGGGAGTACAGTCATAAGGTCAATATTGAGGATTATTGGGTTAACCTTGCTGATGAATTTGAGGTAAGGAAGAATAAATTCTCTAGGTTGCTAGTGGAATTGGTAAGGTTGTACAATGTGAAGGCCATCCCTGACCAGGTGGAAGAGGATGGAAATTTAATTCTGGGTCATTTTTTCGAGGTGGTGAAAGAAAAGCTAGTTGGAGAGATCAACTGGTTAGAAGAAGAGAAAACAGAATTGGATCAAATTGTGACTTCGGTGATCAAGTACACCAAAATGTGGTTGAAACACAAAATGCTGGAATTAGAGAGTGAGGGTGTCCAATGTACTTATGATCTGATGGGAGACTTGGAGTCTCATTCTACTTCTGAGGAAACACACGAACAGGTTCCTAAGGGTAAGGAAAAGGTGGATTCCCCTTTCAAGATTCAGGTTAGAGATGTTCAAAATGAGAAGGTGGAAAAAGTGGGTAAACAAAGGAAACCTATTGCCAAGAAGAGGAGACATGCCTCAAGGAAAGAGGCTGAAAAAGAAAAAGAAGAGAAGGAAGAGGTAGATGTTACCCCTCCATCAACAAAGAGAGGAAGGCTTGTGAAGTTGTCACAGAAACAGGAGGAGGCTCCTAAAACTGATAAGGAGGTTGAACCACCAGTGGTAGAAGTAGAGAGTTTAGAGGAAAGGACACAAGTATATATGGGGAGGTCAAGGAATCCTTCCCCAAAGGATGTTGTTATGAGGGAGGATGTTCCTGTGACCACTCCCATTGCTGAATAGGAAAGTATCTCCATTCCTCGGGATACTGGTAGTGTACAAGAAGAGCCAAGGAAGGATGAAGATCCTAAGGAATTGGGAGAGAAGAAATTTCAGGAAGCAAACCTCTACAGTGTGGAGGCAGAAATTGGCAAGGTGATCCAGTCCCCTTGGTGGCCTATGCAAATTCACCTGCGAAAGAGAAATTGAGTAAATCTCCTCAACAGGAGGAGATACCAGCTAAGATCCCTTCACCGATGCAGGTTGTTGTAGAGGAGTAGTTGCAAGATAAGGAGGATCCAATCATGGATATCCCTAATGTGCCAAGTGTTGAGAAGGATGCCCATAATGACCAGTAGGAGCAAGACAAGCAAGATACAGTGCCAACCGAGTCTACTATTCCAAGTTGGCTGAATAAAGAATTGAAAAGTAAACTAGTAATAGTAGAAGATGCTCCTCCTAATTGAGATGAATTAATGGCCAATGTTGAAAAAGGAAAGATTAAGAAGAAGGCTAGGGTTGTGTCCCAGATTGAGAGATGGGTCAGGCAATAGAGTGGTTCACATTGATACCCTTGCTCTGGATAAAGATAGGGATAATGTGACTACCAACGACTATCATGTGCAGACTATTGACTTAGGGCATACATCTATGGAACAAGACATTGAGGAGTATGAAGGCTCTAGTGCTATAATTGTGGGAAAATTGAAGAAGGATGTACAAACTAGGCATGAGCTGGAGAAAGAGAATGAGAAATTGAAGAAGTACTTGTAGGAGTTGATGAAACCCTTGCAGTCCATTAGCTCTTCCTCCTCCGCTGTAGGTTTCTTGCCTCAGGAAAAAATCTACGATCTTGAGAAGAGGAAAGGCACCACACTTGCCACAGTTGCTTGGTTGCAAGGGGTTCAAACTAAAGGAGATGTTGCTATCAAAGACATCTTGTCAACCGGAGGGGATGCCATGAGATTAGTAGATTGGTTGAAGACTGTGCTAGCTCAAGATAAAGAGGACATTGATCTTCTACTGTAGAAAACCAGAATGATCATGGAGTTTACTGAGGATAAGCTGGTAAAGAGTGGGATTCTTCCTTTCCCAAGGGTTTCTGAACCTTGGGAATGGTTTGAAATATTGCAAATGAGACAGAAGGCCTTGAAGAAGATTCACAAACAAGGAAGGCAGATTGAGGACACTTTGACTAGTATTCATGATAAGTGTATCTCATTCTTTGAAATTATGACAGGAAGGAAGAAGTTTTCTCCAAAGCATCTTAATCTGGAGCAACTTAGGAAATGGTGGAGAGATGTTTATTCTCTAGTTGGTGAGGGACCAGTTACTGAACATTAGCTAGATGATGTTGCAACCTATATTACAGTTATTGACAAATACTTAACTAATAGGGCTGATTGGGATGGTACAGTGAGGCAGGCAAGGGATGATATTAAGTCTCTTGAAAGAAGAGTTAGGGTTTTGCCTATGCCACCTGTTGCTGAGCTGGACAGAGTATTATTGGCCATGCATGGTGAAGAAGATCGAGCTAAGGACAAGGATGGGAAGTAGTTATGTAGGGCTACCTTAAGATTTGTGCTTCCCATTACTCACATGCATTGGGCCGACCCTTTGATACCTGGGTCAACTTGGATGAAATTGGTGCAAATTTCACATTTCATATTATATTCGAATATCTTTTGAGGCCGACCTCTTGTAGGTCATGTTTTATTGTAAATTCTTATTTTTGGGCCGACCTATCTTAAGGGATTCTATATAAAATGGGCATGTTGCCTCATTTGAGATAGATAGGTGATACATGATATGCATAGAGAAGTAGAATAGAGATTTCATATTTGAGTGAATTAGGGTTTATTTTCAAGCAAGTGTTGTAATAGAAAACTGGAATGGTTGCCATTTTGGATGACTTAATATAAGAAAGGATATTGTGATTTGGTATCTATCTTGTGGAGCTTCATCTGGGATGGATCTTGTTGTTCTATCTTTAAAATTGCTTATAAGTTCATAGTTAAATAGTTTGGTGATGCTTAGGGTCATGTTTGGAATGTTTGCAGTGATCTCTAGTCCATACTTTTTGCAGTTAGCTAATTGTTAGCTGCTTTGCAAAGTTAGCCTGGACTTAAAATTGTGCTTAGTTCAATTATAAGGATTTGTTCAGGATTGCTTGAATGAATGTTTGTGATTTGAAAATATTTAAATACCTTAGAAGATTGCACTATTTCTATGAAATTGCAGATTTATCTGGATTAAACAGAAGGTAGTTTATGAGGGATCAGTCCATTTTGAGCATCTTACCTTTTCGCACTGTCAATCTTAGGGTTAGAAGTAGTCTTAGAATTATCTCTGAAACCTTCATCTTTTGCTATTTCTTTATTATCTGGGTTCAATTAAAGATTCAAGTATCAATTTATTATTTAGATCTGATAAATTCAAAGTCCAATATTTTCTTGTAGTAAGGTCCCTTTGTGATTACCAACATTTTCACATTATCTCTGAGTTGTTTTGTTGCATTGTCAAGACCTAACATTAGAGACCTTGGGGTTATCTCTTTTCCCATAGAGATTTACCTTTCAAGAGAGATAGGATATCATATTCTATTTGAGTTATTGCCGTGCAAAAAACACCATCAACAAGTTCCAGACTGTTGTTTGAACCTGCAACAAAAGTGTAGTAATTTCCTATCTGAAGAACTATATTTGCAGATCCAATTCTCCTCCAGCTTAGTCCACGTAAGACCGCCTTGTGATTCTAGAAAATCACATAAAACAACTGAGATATTCCAAGCAAGTCAAGACCTGACATTAGAGACCTTGGGATAATGTTCTACAATCTGATTGTGGAAGATTGTCTTTCAAGAGAGGTGATGCACACATGCATTACCTATGTTGAGAAGTGCATAAAAACCCCATCAACAGTTTGGAGTGTATAAACATAAAGAAATGGATGGTACACCCTTAAAAGAACCTATAAATGTGAATTTGCATAGATATTACACTTAGCAATCTTTTTAATAGTATTTATGTTAAAGAATGTTGTTAGATTAAGTAGATAGTTTTTATTTTATCTCACATTACTTCATTTTTGACGAAAAAAATTGTCTCTTGAATTATTAAGATTAATTGTTCATGTACTTGAATTATTAATTTATTTTGCATGCTATTCAATCATGTGTGTGTTGTATTAAATTAAATCATCACTTGTATATAATTTTACAAATTTTATCATAAGGGCATCTAGTTTAACATGAGTATACTTAATCAAATATGTAGCATCTAAAGAGACATAAGCATTTCATTAGATCATGGAGATATTTATTAAGTAATCTCATCAATATTTTTTAATAGATCACATCAAAATCTAATGCATAGAAATAAAAAAATGCTCACATATATAAATCATAAGGTTCATATACATCATGATCACCACAATGTGGTGGGTAGTAACAAAATACATCTAGGTAGGTCTATGGCTACTAGAATCCTTAGGGTATGGTTTTGGTGCTCATTGAATGAGACAATGGAACGAGAATATCCTTTGGAGCTGATCCACTCTTGCAGACCCTCTAGCTTGCCTATTGTTGTAGCCTCGTACATGAGTGTTGCACACACTCCTACTCAGCCCAATCCCTCTCCTGCATGATCTGATATCTCTCTGCTCAACCCTGCTAAGTTCCTCTCATAGAATGGCCTATGGATCGCTATTAGTATCTCTAAGCTCCTCATGTGTAGCCCTAAGATCCTCATATGAAACTCTCACTTTCTCCTCTCTAGCCTTAGCTTGCTCCTCTCTAGCTCAAACATTCTTGTTCTCAGCTCTAACATCATCAATGGCCCTCATCACATCATCATAGGATGTCCTCCATTGAGTTAGGGGCTTGAAAAATCAACATGGAGCCCTGCTCTTAGTGGTGGCCTATGCTCAACCCGTATTGATTGGTGTGGGGAAATTGGTGGAACTATGTCTACAATAAATCAACTGAAGAAGTAGAGCCAATCTTGTGTACCAAGTGTAACAAATAAAATAAAACATAAATGAGATATAATGCATAAACATAACTAAAGATAATCATATGAAAAAAGATAAAATAAACATATCATCACCTAGATCTCCAACCTGCCAATCAAGATCTGAATATGACACTATGGGCACCATATTGAGACTCCTCTGAGGGGATGGTGGGGTGGTAGGATCTACATATCTTCTCTCTCTACATGTGTAGGATTGGATGCCCTTTGTAGCTACAAGATATGCTTTGGTAACACGAGGATAAGATCTAGGTCTCTCCTTGGGGGAATCTGTGGCCTCAATTGGCTCCTCGAGATCCCCTCTTGTTGGTTGTGGATCCTCCTCTCCCTCCTCCAAATCCTTTGCTATATCATCATCGTCATCATCTGTCATATCCCTATCCACACCCCTGTCCTCTCTCTCATCCCCTTGATATGAAAAAGGTGCAAGGTCACCTATGGGATGATTGTCATGGAAGATGTACTAAGGTCATGCTATCATCCACCACCTATCATATGCAATTGAGGTGCCTACATCATCCTTGTCAAATATTGGGGGTGCATCTCGCTCCTCATCCTCTGAGTCACTAGAGATGAAATTCATGAGTGTTGGATGTTGGATTTCCCCTAGTCTAACACTGCTACATGCAGATCTCACAAAAGTGGGCCGCAAGTTAGGTGCTATTTGTATCCAACCAAACTCTCATCACACGATCATAATAAAAGGGAACGCTGATAGTCATGATGTCCAACTAGTAGTCTATCTCGCTGCATCCTAACTAAATACCGTGTAAGACTTGGGCATTGTTCTAGAATCCTATACAGTCTCCATACAATGTTTTCATCCCCTAGATGATCAAACATGACTCTCTAGTGCAACAAATCTCCACACTACTAGAAGTGTATATTAGAAGGCTGAGGGATAGCCAAAGGTTGTCGTTGTGGGAAATATGATTGGTCTAGTACTTTTTGTTGAGGTGTAAAATTTTTCCCTAGTGAAATGTCCCACAATATATCATTAATTTAACCTTATAACATTGATAATGCAAAAACCCACCACCTTAAACCCTTTTTCTTATTTGTGTTTTGGTGTTTTCCATCAATGGAGGGAATTTTTTCTAGGACACTCTTGCATGGCACAAATGTCTGTGCATTGTGTGGGCATCCCTGACAGATTTTTTGGTCAATGGAAATTGAGGTGTTACATTTTGTGGCATCCATGAGTTGTAACATCTTTTGTGACTATAGACTTTCTTGAGAATGTTCCTTTTGTCTCGTAATCCTCATTTTGAACCAACTTCTTCATTCCATTCAATCTTTCTCTCATCCCATGACATTCTAACTTCATTCTTGCAACTTCACTTCACACTCTCCATTCTTTCTATATCACTTTCTCACAGGTTTCACATTATCGACATTATGTTCTTACATGTTTGTCTAGCACTCTCAAGGCTACCATACTTCCTTTCAACTTATCTAGCTTTCCAAAGGGAGGGTAATGCTTTATTGTTGTCATTCCATCACATTATTAATATTATAGATAGCATATTGACTGTCTTTTCTTTCTACACATATTGTCTATTTCTTTTCTTTATCATTTTCTATATATTATGGTCTATTGGATATCTGTGGAGGTGGAAACACCAAAGCATGGGTTTGACTGAGGAAAACTCTAAAACACAACCCTAATTTTTTTTCCATGTATTTAGGTACTTTGTTTGTGTGGAGCTTGCAGAAGGTTGGACTAACTGTAAGTTGGATTTCTACTACCCTTGCTATTGCAAGTATGGATGTGTTTGATGGTGTTTTCATTGATTTCAACATAGTTCATGCTATTTATAGATGGTATTTGTATAGTTGAGATACTGTAGAAGTGCTTAAGAGTACATGGAGCTATATTTATGAAGTTGTAGTTGTGTTTTTGCCAAGTGCTTTTGAGAAAAAATGAGAAATAATGAAAGCAGTGTTGAAGTGTGTTTTGAATGTGCTCTGGTATTGTGCTCCACATTTTCTCTGTATTGATCATATGCCTATGTGGATCTGTCAATATGTCCATAAGATTCAATAGACTATATATACGGAGTTTTAGCTTCTGAATCGATGGTAAGTAGAAGGTGTGTTCACCGGTGTGTGAACTGGTTTGGCAGAACTTTCTGTTTTGGATTGGGAGAAATGTTTTGGCTCTACAGTCTTCTAATATCTGGTTTCAGATCTTGCAAATCTAGGAGATGACTCTTTCTGATGGTTTATGTGTTCTGAAAAACTTGCTTGTGATTTGGTGCTTTGGAAGACCTACTCCAGAGCTTCCGTGTTTTTTTAATTGGTCCAGTTGGACTAATGAAGTGCTCTTTGTGAATAAAGTTTTTTGCAATTGCAGTGGATGTACCTGAGGTGTTCTTAGAGATGGTAAAATTTCTGGTGAAGCATGTTGAGTGATTCATGTGTGATTATCTTGCTAGAGATGCATGTACTTCAAAGATATTTGGTGTTTTCATTAGGTTTGGCTGACCTAGTGTTTACACATTATACTATGCTTTTGCATCATCTTAAGAAAGTGTGTGCTTGATCCAAGATGTTGTTTGGGTCCTAGATTAAATATGTAATTGTTCCTCTCATTCTTATCCACTGCGAGAATGTTGAGTAGAGACCTAGTTTGAATTTGTAAATGAAAATGTATAGCTGAACTTGGAGAATATTCCTAATGTTGAAGATGGTATAAAAGAAAATCAACTTGTAGAGAATTTGATATCCATCCATCCATCCATGAATGGAGCAAGTGAGTGAAGTGTGTGAACAAGTGTGAAAATCAGAGAGTGGAAGAGTGATTTAAGGCAATAATACTTTAAGGTGTTATATTCCTAAAAGCAGTGAGCTGATGGCATCTACAATCTTTTGATCAGGTTGTGAATGTGTGGAACCCTAGTGGTGGATCTTCATTTCTATCTTTTTGTTTTTTTGTAGGCAGCGAGCCTCCTTTCTAGATAGTGAGTCCTTTCAAGGCAGTGAGCCCTTGTATCTAGGTAGTGAGCCTTTGTATCTGAGCAGTGAGCCCTCGTGTAGTGAGCCTTTGTATCCGATATTGCATTACTACTATATTGTGAGTTAATCCTCACCATGGTTTTTCCCTCATTGGGTTTTCCACGTAAATCTGGTGTCTTTGGTGTTTTCTTTCTGTTATCTACATTTCATGTTTACACTTAATAATAGATTGAAGTTAAAGAGCAAAAAATAAGTTTAAAATTAAAGTTATTTGATACAACTGATTCACCCCCCACTCTCAGTTGTATTGTGAATTTCAAAACTTGCTTGTCATTTCGTTCATAATCAATCTATATTTCAAGTTATATTATTCTTCTTGTTGTAGTTAGTTGATCTATTTCATGCATTCTTAGCATTCTATAATTATTATTTAAACAATCGGATTAAGATTCTCTGGTCATTATCACACCCTATGAGTTTTAGATTGTTAGCTTGACTCTTTGTCCATATGAGACACCAATGCATCCCTAAGATGACAATGAGTCATGATGTTGTATTTTCCCTACATTGACGTCCTCTATACAAGATCCATTTGGTCAACAGTCTGAGACCTTTGTGGTTTGTTCACCTAACTCCCAAAGTCATCAATTCCTAAAAATCCAAAAACATAGATTATTTTGTTCTTTGTTTGTCGGCCTATCCTTTAGCTTTTATCATTGAGGTGATCGAGGGAAATTTGCTCCCTTTAGACCATGTTTGTCTTGGAATTATGGAGTAGTGAATCCCCTCCTTCATATTTTGGTGAACCTGATATGAACCTCCCATCTCTGGTTTGAAAATTTTTCTTCTCTTGTGTCTAGAGCATGTTAGAGGTAGTGCGTTGTGAGGATTTTATGAGATTTACAACCCAATCTATGACCTATGGACATGTAAGAAGTCTTTGAAAAATTAGAATGGGATCTAGAAGGTATAGACACCCTCAAACCGATCCTACTTTCAAAGATATTATTTCAAGAATTTCTACTGGTTTCTCCTCTCCCTTTAGTGAGGCAACAATTTGCATCCCTACGCCTACCTCACCCTCTATCTCCTTTGTGGAGGATGATGTTTCTCTCAAGGTTCATGTAGAGAAAATATTTTCCCTAGATATGAGACTTAATGAACTTGAGAGATTCGTGGCACACGATGATAAATTTTCCCAAGTGGCTCCTATCATTGAGAAATTAAGAAATATGTTGGGTAAGGATCAAAGAGGCATAAAGATTCTTTGGGGGATAGAAGAAATTGTAGATATCCATGTTCCCACCTACACCTCTAACTTGGTTTTCACTCAAGGTCTCGGGTCAGAGATCACTACAAAAAAATCGAACGTCTTGATGCCCAGGGTGTCGATGTCTATGGTTGACACAGGTTTTACTACTAATACCAACTTTGTACTTGAGTAGAATAATACAATTAAAGTGAATAAGGTTCCTTTGGGTTTCAACTACTCTAGACCTGAGACTAAAAGTGTCCTTATTTTTGGATCTGGTGTTGATGCCTCTATCGGTACCGACAGTAGGGGCTCTATCGATACATGTATTGATCCAATGCTCAATTTTCTTCTATAGAACATGGGCCACATGTAAAATTAGTTGGAAAGTTTGATGAGTTCCTCTTCCCAACCTATGTTCTAGCCTTTCCATCATCATAGTCCTCTTTCCATTTCCATTCTAAAAAATCCTATCCCTTAGGGGGTGGAGATCCCTAAGTTTAAAAGGTACAATGGCCGCGGGGACTCGTGGACACATGTCTCATCCTTCAATGTTCTATGTATTGATTTATTTCATAATAATTATTTTTTGGCCAAGATATTCTCGTGTTCTCTTAAGGACACTGCCATGGAATGGTATTGTGCTTTACTTGGAAATTCTATTCTCTTTTGACCAGCTAGTAAACCAATTTCTCTAGTAGTTCCAGGCCAACATTGGGCCGAAGATCACCTTCAACGATCTCATTTGATGTAAGCATGGAACCCACGAGAAGTTGAATGAATTTATAGCTTAGTATTAGGTTATTTTTTCTTAGATTTCCTATCCTTTTCCTGAATTCGATGTTCAAAAGGTTCTTATAAGGAACTTGCATCCTGCACTACAAGAGACTTATTTTAATGAAGTATCCTTCTTTCACACATCAGCGTGCTTCTTTGAGAGAATTCCATCAAGCGGTTGTTGAGTACAAGGACTTTTCCTCATGATCCTATCAGGATGGATAGTTAGTTGTGTCAGCCTCGAGCAAGAACAAGGATGTGGCTAACATGGTATCTATTCCATTTGATAAAAATAATAAAGGATGTAACATAAATTTCACTAAATTATCAAAATCATACACTAGTTTCATACAAAAATTATTATAATATAAAGTGGTAACATTGCCTAAGATTTGACTGTGCCATATCCTCAATGGTACAACTCTTAAAAGTTTTGTTAATTCCATCAAGTTGATGGACATGATATTGAAAGATGTGCCTACTTGCATCATGTGATTCAAGATCGCATCGATGATGGGACCATTTTCCTTAATGGTAGAAAGCATAGTTCTTACAAATCTATAGCCAAACCTAACACCAACTATAGATATATACAAATCTATTCCCATCGCACTATGTGAACTTGGTCACCCCTTCTTCATTTGCTTATGATCCTACCCCATCTGATTATGTGAATGTGGTATCATTCACTCATATCCCTCCTACATAACATGTGAATGATGTGCCTGATATTACATTCACCTCACATGATTAGCCTTGAACAAGGAGCCCTCTTTGTTGTATATTCTTTCCTGAATCAATGGTAACATCATAATTGGCATTATGGTTGACTCGTCAAGCCAAGTGAACGTTATCATGGAGGAGGCCTTGTTTATGAAAAAATTGCATAGGGAGAAATATGATGAATCATAGACCTCACTCTTTGCACTCATGATGGGTTTTCTATCACCCCTATGGGATTTATTTCTTTGTCATTTTTAATTGGTCCTAAGTTTGTGGATGTTCCATTTATTGTGATCCTAGGGTTGGATTTATTCAAAGCAAGGTTGGGAATCTCTTGGCTAGCCTCTATGAATGTAGTCACTTCTATGATACAAAAATGCTTGAAGTATCCCCACGAGGGTACTATGCACGTTATCCAAGACACTGAATACAAGCCTTTGGTAGCACATGGGGGCTTCTCCCTCGACCATTTTTAGCCCACCTCTGTTGGACCCCCCTCCTAGGGATGTCTTTTGTATCAAGCTTATTACAGGTACACGACTGGAAGCTTAGTGCTGAAAGGTGGTTTTCCTCCATCACCCTATGTTGTGTCTTTGAAAGCTTGTTTGAATGTACAACATTAAGCTTCATCCTCTATCCCTCCAAAGAGGAAAGCTTGCTCTTGCCCTCAAGCCTTCCCCTTGTAGTTCATTTATTTCATCTTCTACACCTCCTGCTTCTTCTTCTTAGCCCTTGGTGGAATCCTTTGTCTATACAGGAGAAGTAAAGATGATCATGTTGCAAAAGTTGAAGCCCTAGGTTTTCTAGCTTCTTGTCCTACCCACAATGCCTCAACCCACCCTATATGGCAAGGGGATTTTTTTTTGTGGGGTTGTTCTTGTGTCTTGGCCTTCGCTTGTCTCTAGGGTGGGGCATGGTAAGAAGCATGGTACCAAGACACATTTTTCTATTTTTTCTTCTGTGTTTCTTTCTCCTCTTGCTCCTCCTATGGAGTTTCCCCTTCCATTGACAATGGGTGTGGAGGTTGCTCCTGGTAGAGTAGGAGCCCCTTACCGCTTCTCAGGCCATACTTTCTAGTGCCCATAGCAGACATAATTGACTTGCATGTGAGCATAAGAAACAAGAAAAGGCTCTGGCTAAGGAGAACATGACTTTGTATAAGGGTGGGGAGGAACCTCTTATTTCTAATTTTTCTCCTACTTCTTCTGTGGTTGATTCAACTCATCTTTCTACTTATGCTTCAATTCCCATCTCCTTTTTTGCTTCTTCCCTCTTCATTAGTAGATTTCGATGAACCTCACCCCAAAAGGGTGTAGGTTTTAATTGCTCCTTTGATGGAGCCTCCCCTTCTTACCTCTCTTCCCAACATTCCTCCATTCTCGTAGCTCATTGACATGCCTTATAAAAAGGTGGTGTCCTCAGTGGCTCCATCTCCTTCTTCTTTTGCTTCCACTTCTTCTATGGGGATTTTGCATCCTTTATTGAAGTGCAAGCTTGAGGATGACCTTGCTTGATGTGAGGGTTGTAAGAAATCATCGTATCCTATGGAGTCTAGTTTTTCTTTAGCTAGCATCATCCTTGTGACAGAGGTATCCTTCATGTCTCTGTAGTTAGTCATCGCTCCTCTTCCTGAGGTTAGTTGTGACTCTCAAGTTTCCTTCCTTCCCTTGCTCAGTCGACACATGGAACTCCTATCAAGTGCATGTTCAACTCATTGGAGGATATCTCGACTCTTTCATTAATATTTGAGAGATCGGTGACCTTAGTCTCACAAGAGCTCGATGAAGACGACCTTGTTGGGATTTCATCCTTGGCCCTTGTCATAGGTGAGTTGGTTGGTACAACCCTTGCTATCCATTCCCTTCAAGATTTTCCTCCTTTCCCCTATAATGATCTATATTTGGAATAGGATGATCTATTGGTGGACTCATATTACAGTGGTGCCTCTTCTACATCTATAGATTAGATTTGTGTGTTTTTTTAGGTTCCCACATACTTATTTGTATGTGTTTTGTGCTCTTTCCTAGAGGACCCTTGCTACCCTTGTTTGTATGTGTTTTGTGATCTTTCCTAGAGGACCCTTGGATACAAGCATGATAATATTTCATAACCTTCTTCTATTTGTTTCATCATTCTTCTATATGTCATAAACTTTACTTTTTCATATTGGGGATGATGCAAAGTGTTGGGGGCATTTAGGCCTCTTCCATGTTGACCCAATTTTTATTTTTCATTTGTCTTCATGTTCTCTTGTTCATGTTCTAATACATTTGGGGATTGATGATAGTTCGTACATATCTTATATCTATCTATATCTATGAGCAACTTTGACCCAAAATTATCATATCCACCTATCTCTTGATTTATCCGTCTCTACTTGTCTTTTCCTTGATATTCTGGTTTTGACATGTTGTCCCTAGCGTGTGTGACAACATCCCACAAATACATCTCACCATGTATTTCATGCCATGAAATATTGTTTTTATTCTCTCCTTAGAATAACATGTGCTCCTCTGCATAGCACACATCATTCTAAGGGCAGGATTTCATACCTACTTAATTTTCAATAAGGAGTAATCTTTCAAAAGGATTCTTTCATGAAATTTCTGTCAAAAAGATCCCTTGATGAAAAAATCCCTTTTTGAAAACTTCATTTTCACAAAAGGAATATTCTTTTAGTAGGATTCCCTGATGACAAAATCACTTGTAGAAAATTCAGTTTCTTTCAAAAGGAGTGTTCTTTCAAAAGGGTCCCTCAATGTCTTGATGTCTTCCCAGATGAAAGAACCCCTCTTCTAAAATTTCTTTCAAAAGGATTCCTTGATGCTTCGTGTCTTATGCTATGTCTTATATATGATATTTGATATCTTGTGTCTTGATGTCTGGATATCTTATATCTTGGCATCTAGCTTGGGGGCAACTTGATTAAACTCATCTTTTTTGCGATAGTCCTACAATGTATTTTGTAGCAACCACAGGCCTACATGATTGTTGTATGAATTATAGCCATGCTAAGCATACCTATCAACATCATCTTATATCTGATTAGATTGTGTCAAATTAAAATTTTATAATTTTTCACTTTTTCACCTAACATGTATGTCTATAGCTAACATGTTTGTGGTGAAATTGTAGCTAGCTTTGTAGGATCAAAGACTTGTGTCCTCTTTGCATTCTAGAGGATATCCCCTTTCATGCCAATTATATTGGATCGAAGGATTGCTTCCTCTCCCTTTTGGTATATTCTCTTCAATCTCTTTCTACTTTAGCTCACATACGATTTGATACATATGCTCGCTAAACTAGGGGCAAAATTTTGAGAAATAAATTTCACCCTAGTGCAATTTCCCATAATATACCCCTACTTTAGCCTTAGAAACCTTTTGTCTTAGTGATGCTTTGGAATTTTCTATCGGTGGAGGGAATTTTATCTAGGATGCTTCTGTGCCATGTAGACGTCTGTGTGTCAAACAGTGTCCTTGACAAATTCCCGGGATAGTGGACATTGATGCGTTACGTTTCATGGCATCTGTGAGTTGTAGCATCTCATATGACTATAGAACTATCTAAGAATGTTCCTTTGCTTCCTAATCCTTATTTTGAACTAACTTCTTCATTCCATTTGATCTCTCTCAACCTATGAAATTTTAACTTCATTCTTGCAACTTCAGTTCACTCTCTCCATTCTTTCTATATCACTTTCTTGCAGGTTTCATGTTATCGACACTATGTTCTTACATGCCCATCTAGCACTCTCAAGGCTACCATCCTTCCTTTCAGCTTCTCTAGCTTGCCAAAGGGAGGGTAACACTTTATTGTTGTCATTCCATCATATTATTAATATCATAGATAACATATAAATTGCTTTTTATTTCTATACATATTTTCTATTTCTTTTCTTTATCATTTTCTCTATTGTGGTCTATTGGTTGTCTGTGGAGGTTGAAACACCAAAGTGGGGGTTTGACTGAGGCAAACTCCAAAACACAACCTCAACATTTTTTTGTCATCGTGTGTGTAGGTACTTTGTTCACATGGAGCTTGTGGAAGGTTGGACCAACTATAAGTTGGATTTATACTACCCTTGTAATTTCATTCATAATCAATCTATCTTTCAAGTTATGGTATTCTTGTTGTTGTAGTTATTTTATCTATTTCATGCATTCTTAGCATTCTGTCATTTTTTATTTAAACAATTGGATTAAGGTTCATAGGTCATTAGCACTCCCTATGAGTTTTAGATTATAAGCTCGACTATGTCTGTACAAGATGCCAATGCATCTTTGAGATGATAGTGTGTCATGCTATCATTTGTGTCCCACGACCTTTGTGGTTTGTTTACTCGACTCTCAAAGTCCTCCATTCCTAAAAACCTCC
This sequence comes from Sequoiadendron giganteum, assembly GCA_007115665.2. Taxonomy (NCBI): domain Eukaryota; kingdom Viridiplantae; phylum Streptophyta; class Pinopsida; order Cupressales; family Cupressaceae; genus Sequoiadendron; species Sequoiadendron giganteum. The sequence continues at coordinate 323,017,184 of CM021101.1, read as the reverse complement.
AAAACATAGATTAGTTTGTTCTTTGTATTTTAGCCTATCCTTTATCTTTTTTCATTAAGGTGATCGAGGATAACTCGTTCCCTTTAGAACCTATTTGTCTTGGGACTAGGGAGTAGTGAATCCCCTCCTTCACACCTGTAATGTTCTCAAATTCCCATACCTTAAGAAGTGTACAAAGTATGATACTTTGAGCCTCTCGATAAACAAAGTGACCAAGATCATAATATAAATATGCAAGAATACTCCATCCCCAGGAATAAACTATATGGTGCTCCTCCATCACTTGTATAGTATGAAAGAGGCCCCCATTAGGGTGTGTGCCTCATCCATTAGGTGTCAAAGCTAAAGTGATAGTAACACACATGATCAGATGAACCAAGGGAACATCAACATAAAGAAGCAACTTGAGCTCGATGTGAGCTCTAGGATCAATAAAAGATATATGGTGGCCAATACAGTAATGTATATCATCCCTCATATATTGAGGTGTATGAAACTCATCAAAATAAATGATCTCACCTCATATGGGTAATCTAAATGTGTGATGTACATCCTCAAGTGTCATTATCATCTCCCTAGTTGGGAGATGAAATGTGGAAGTATCTACATTCCATTGCTCAACTAGTGCCATAATCATAGCATCATGATACCTCATGGGTGGCATGAGGTATATCCAATATAATCCAATGGTGCAAAGAATCTACTCCTCCTAAGAAAGCCATGTGAACTACTCTCAAAGTCGCGAGAACAATCATCCTCCCAAACACTATCGAGTGTGTGGTGGGACTTGTAAGAAGAAAAAGGAAATCATCAGTCACATAGAAAAATTAGTAACTAAAAATTTAAAATCAAAACAAAGTCTAAATCAGGACCTAGGTGCCATTCTAGGATAGAGACGCCATGTATTTTGAAAAAAGCTTCAAAAAATTGCAAAATACTAAATAAAATCATAGGGAGAAGGTACAAACAACTCACTAGTGGTGTGACAATACCTTGCTTGACCTTTGCTCATAAGATCTCAAGTCTCAAGGGTTAGTATGGTTGTTGGCTTAGCATCTTCACCCCTTTGCACAAAGGCATCTCTCTTAGAATATTCAAATAGTAAAAGTGAAAATGATGGTCAAAACATTGATTTTGCACTAATATATAGTAAAATTTTGTACTTGCATATATCAATCAATTCACCATTGTGGGGGCTAGTGAACTCTATGATGCCGCTTGTTGTGTTGGATTCATAGTTTCATCCTTGATCACATCCAATTTTTTTTGATAGTTGGTGTTGTGATTTTATGACCCTATCATAAAAAAATTCATCACCAAGCCTAACAATTTGATGTAGTTGGTGTTGAAATTTCATGCCACCCTTTGATGACCCATAATTGATAACTGACCAGAGAGATATCACATGGGTCACCTTCCATAAGTATCCCTTGAAAAACCCTAGAATTGGCTAAGTGTTTTGTTTTTGGCCCTTCGGGTTGTCGATTGCTTGCTTCACTGCATCCCTCTTCTATCACCCTCGTTCTCCTTCTTCTTCCCCATTTCCTTCCATTTCTCCCTTTGGTATTTCAGGTTTCACCCATCGAGCTTAACCCTTTCCCTCTATCCCCCATCCTTCCTTCTAAAAATTGACTAAGCGTTGATCTTTCAGAGTTCAGGGATCGGCCATCACCTTTACCTCTTGCCTTTGTTAAGGTAAAATATAAGACCTTCCCTCGACCTCCAATGTGGTTTTAGAAAAAACAACTATGTTTTTTTTTTTCAAGCATTGGGGATCAGTCTTCCCCTTTTCCCCTTAAACCTCTTTTATGGAATGAGGTAAGGCACCATCCTAATGCTCGACCTCTGAAAATATTTCTCCCCTTTGTATTCCTTCCAAGTTTCTTTTTCCCTTTCTTCCTTGGTATCTTGACCAGTTCTTTAAAAATCCATCTATCTTTATTTTTCAGACTTTCAAGTTTCATGATCATGTCTTACCTCTTATCACTTTCTTCATAGGTGGTAAGTGGTAAGCCCGACCCCTGATCACCAATGGTCGATGAGTCCTTTCGAGATTTGGTGTTTTCCCTTTCCTCTTGCACTTTTCCTTGCTTAGTGGTAAGCAGTAAGCCTCATGACTGATCTCTGAAGCTTGACATCGGTGCCAATATAATATGAATTATGAGGTATGATGGATGCTAGAGGTATGATGTTCGAAAGGGTGCTTCTTTTCAAGCCTATGGACCATTTAATGATGCAAAGGTTTCTTTTTGAGCCCAATGCCCTAACCTTTCCATGGATTTTAATGTGTTTTTTAGTGATTCCATTAATCTTGAACCACTTCCTCAGCTACTTGTTTTGATTCTAGGGCCTGAGGAAATCATTTATGGAAATTCTTGACTTTTGTACATGATCTCATGGGCACCCATGCTCATTTATTGCTGATTATTATCCTTTTCCTCTTGCCCCATATCCAAATCACTGATTTCACGAGGGAATTTTAGAGGGATTTTTGGACAACATTCATTGTTGAGTATGGCATGCTTGTCTTTGTTTCTCTAGGCTCTCTTTCTTGTGCAAATTTAATGAGAAAATCTTGCCTTGATTAGATATTGTTTGACTGCTAACCTTATCTAGGTTAGGGTTTGATTTGCATTCATCCAAGTTATTCTTGATCTATAAAATCAACTTGTATTATTTTTAGGGGTTCTTTTGGGCTTCTCTCACAATTTTTCTTATGTAGACATTGTATCTCTACATTTTTCCATTATAAAATTTGTATTTATGCCTTGTATTAATGAAATCTAGCTATTGTCATAGCTATTTATTGCATTTTTGAGTAAAAATTCTTACCTTCATTTCTGAATATGTGTTTTAGTTTATTTTTTGATGAATTGAGAAATCTTAAGCAAAGAAGGAACAATTTATATCTTGGTGTATCACCTCTATTTGCATTTCATGTTCTCTTTCTATCCCTTTTCCTTGTGCATTGTTAGAATAGAGTAGTGATAGGTTTTCATGTGCTAGGTTAGACCAACATATTTACACTTAGATTAGAAGAGGAAGTCAGCCTTATTCAAAGACTCAACCTCATTTTTGTAAGTTCCCACACCTTGAGGTTGTTTTCATTGTGTCATTAGAACACTGAAATCCTTGTTCAGTAGGGTGCAATTTTGTGTGACAACAATTTTTGGCACGCCTAGTAGGACTAGAAGAAATTTCACTTCATCTTGTTGAGAGAGTGGTGCCACTCTCAACATTCTAGCCTTGAAGAGGCTCTCAAACAAAGTACATGGCAACTCTACATCAAAGTTGGTGATTGAATTATTGCCCAAAACTCCTAGTTGCAAGATAGACCTGTGCATTCATACCCCAAATTCAAACAAGAGCATATTCTAGACGTAACTTCCAATGTACTAAACTACCATCTTTACCATCTTTTACTTCTAGAAGAAGAAGGAATTCTAGAAAATTTTTGTCACCTATTAGGAGAAATAGAGGTACTAATCCATCTCCTAGAGCTCAATCTACACCACCTATGGGTAGATTTTCCCAAGCTAGACCATTTATTGCTCATACACAAAAGAATTTATTCCATATGGCTTTACCCAAAAATCCACCCTTTGTATCTTTTAGTGGTGGAAACCATTTAATTCTAGCCCAAAAGGATGATATACTAGTTAATGCCCTCAAATGCATCCCTAATTTCATTGGTGATACATCCAAAATCCCAGAAGATCACATCCTAGATGTGGCAAAAATATGATATGTACATGATGTAACAAAAGACAATATGGTTATTAGGCTGCTAGGAACTTCCTTGAAAGGTAAAGCATTACAATGGTATAGAGATTTTCCACCCAAATCCATTCACAATTGGGATGAGTTAGATGAAAAATTATGCAAGAATTTTCAAAACAAAAGTGATCATTTATCCCTGGTAGAACAACTGACAACAATCAAAAGAGCACCTCATGAGTTCATGAATGACTTCAATTGTAGATTCCAAAAGACTTGGAACAAAGTCCCTGTTTGGTGAAGCCTTCTCCTAAATGTGCTTTCCTTTATTTCTTAAAGGCTCTTAACATTGACATAGTTGTTGTGATTCAATCTATGGGAGATTTTACCTTATCAGGTTCATATGATATTGTCATAAGGGTAGAAAATTTATTTATACAAGCTAGGAAGATAGCTCCTAGACCAACAATGCCTTTATTTCTAGAGCTTCCTCAACAACCCACAGTGGCTCCTATTCTAGTCACTATAATTTCTCAATCATCTATTCCTACCATATCTCCAAAAAAGGTGCAAGAAATGAGAAACATAATCCAAAGGTTGAATAATGAGTTAGAAATAGAAAAGAGGCAGCAAGCTCAAAATAACAGAACTTATAAACATCAAGGTCAACATTACCAACAAAATAGGCAACCTTATCAAGGGAAAAATCAAGCCACTACTAACACTTCAAAGGCTTTGGTCCCGACTCAAGAATCTAGCTCAAGAACATGATTGATATTATCCATGCAATCATCCTCATAACTAGAATTCTTGTCAAAATGGTGAGTTTGTGCAAACTCTAGTGATTCATAATGAGACCTCCACATCAGGGCAACAATTTAATGTAAACCAAATAGCTACTAGCAAGCATGATCACTTGCAGGGAGACTAAATTCGTCAACTAGAATCAAGAGGACCTCTATGGTGTGAACCAAATAACTACTGATACAATAGCTAAGAACACTAGAACTCAAAGGTGATCAATGGATAATTATCCTTCATACACAATGGGACAAGTATCATCTTCCCAACCATCTCAAAATGTTGTAGTTTCTAGAAAAATAGGTAGAACGACATTTATACAATCATACTAGCCTATAGGTAAGAGCAATAGGATAGTGGAGTGACCTCGATTCACCCAATGAAAAAAGTTGGGTTTGGTTGTTCCAAAGGTTTCACCTAAGGTTAGTCAACCCCCTTTCAATATAGTTGATCAAATGAAGAAGGATAACTTGAATGTCACCATGTTGGATGCTTTTCCCATATCACCTCAAAGGGATCTACTTCAAAAAGCTTTAAAAGAGCATAATCAACCAAATGATGTATTTGAAAAGGAGCATGGCACTCCTTCGATCAACCTAGTGCAACTCAAAGAAGAATGGAATCCAAATAAAATTAGTAATCCACTTACAAAGCATCATATTGGACCTTACACTCTAAGTCCTGTAAACATGAATTTTACCTTACATGATCAAGGGGATGAGTGTGTAGTTCATGAACCTACTACCCATGTGGAGGAGGTCCCTAGTTGCTTTCTAGATGTGTTGGGAAATGCTTTTCAATTTGATTCACCTCCTAAAGCAAGGGATTTTGGTCAGAGCATATTCTGCAACTTTGAAGAGAGCACCCCTATTCCCAACCTCATAGAAAATCAAAGGGATATGGTGGATATTTCAAGCTACAAGCCTATGATTGTTATAAGTAGCCATCAGAAGGAGAGGGAGAACTACAAGATGAAGAGCAATCCTGTCATGCAAAAAAATGAAGAGGAGCTTGAGGGGAAATTTTATGAGCAACACATATTTAAGAAGGCCAATTACTATAATAGTGGCTCACCCTTGCTTAAGGAGATTTATTTTTCCTTTGCAAAGGGTTCTCATTTTGATGTTGACCTATTTTCAGAGAAGATTCCCCATGCTAATATTTGTTCTCCTGAGGTGCCAATGTCAAAGGAATTTGACACTTGCATCATATGGCTACCCTCCAAGGACAAGGTCCGTACAATGAGGTGATTCTTCACCAAGATTATTCATTATGTAACCCTTTGCATTCAAGAAGTTCAATTCAATGGTTGTAGTTTGATGAAGATTGTAGTTTCAACCTGAAGAGGATAGGCTCTTTTAGAGGATATACTTTTGATAGAGGAAAATTTCTATAATGTTCCTCTTATTTTAGTTGATCTCATGTACATATAATTTAGTTATGTTTCTTTTTCAAGAAGTTCTTTGCACACTCTACATTCTCCTTTAGGGAATGTATGTTCCTAGTTTCTATGCTTTTCTCCAAATGTAGGTCTGCACATGTTTTATTTTTCCCTTTGTAGGCCTAGTTTTGTAAATCCCCTTCATGACTCTGTGCCAAATGGACTGTTTAGGCCCCTAGATTCCATGATTAGCAATAAATAATCTCGCAAAAATTACCATAAATGTTGACATTTCATGCCACCCTTTGATGACCCATCATTGATAACTGATTTGAGAGATCTCATATGGTTCACCTTGCATAAGTCTCCCTTGAAAATCCCCAAAATTGGGTAAGGGTAAAAGCACAAAGCTATGTCACATTTTTAGTGAAATAAATAGTTCTGAGTGAAATATATTCAGCATAAAAATTTTTGGCCGAATAGGTTTTGATTGAAACCACGTTGCCTATATGTGGCACATAGGGTTTCGACTGAAACCACGTTGCCTATATGTGGCACATAGGTTTTGACCAAAACCACGTTGCCTATATGTGGCACAGAGGGTTTTGACTGAATAAGTTTTAGCTGAATCCCCAAAAAATAATTTTTTCCTTTTCTTGCTTTGAAATTAGCTTTTTTAATGTGCAAGTTTTCTATAGAAAGGGTTTGGGGTGAAACCCTTTCTACCGAAATTCTCTATGTGGCATCCTAGTTAGCAGCCAACTCAACTTTTTTTTTTTTTTAAATGAAATTTTTAACTCTAGTAGAGTATTTCTCCAATCATAATGATTTTTCTACAAAAAATAAAAATACCCTTTTGTAGAGCTCGGAGCGGTGAATCCAAATATGTAATTTTTTAAAATATTTTGATTAGTTTACATATATTTTATTTTTAAAATAATGCAAGTAGGTTGTTAAAGTTAAAAAAGAGGCTAATTAGAAATTAAAAAGAATAGTAAAACATATTTAAAATTTTTTAAAAATATATGGGGCACAAGAGGAGAGAGTCCTCTTCAAAAGGGTATAATTTTTTTTTTAAATGGTTAAAAAGTCTACAATAGTTGACGTCTTGTGAAAACTGTCGAATTCTAACAAGTTTGACTGTAAAACGTTATTACGAGAAAAATATACATCAAAATATGATTTTTTTTTCCATGCAAAAGGTATTGAAGTTACCTATTTGGAGAAAAAAATTAGGGAGAAATGAAGTTTTTCCAATTTATTTCTTGACAACCTGTGAAGTCACTTTTTTTCTAAAATTTTCAGCATTCCAAAATATGTTCTTAAATTGATTAAAAAGTAATGAAAAATATTTTTAAAAAAATCTAAAAAATTACAAGAATAAACTTCATAAAAATTTCTACATTTCATTAGTTAACATAATTTTGAAATTCAAAACATAAAGACCACTTTTATGTGGTCAAAGTTTAGAATTTTTTTTGATGTTGGCCGATTCCTTTATAAAGTGTGACACAGGTTTGTGCTTTTACTCCTAACTGTTGTGTTTTTAGCCCTTCGGGCTGTCACTTTCTTGCTTCCTTACATCCCTTTTCTATTGCCCCCAATCTCCTTATTCTTCTTCTTCTTCTCCCTTTCCTTCCATTTCTCCCTTTGGCATTTTGGGTTTCTCCCTTCAGGCTTAACCCTTTCCCTCTACCCCCTATCCTTCTAAAAATTGACTGTGTTGATATTTTAGAGTTTAGGGATCGTCCATTCCCTTTACCTCTTACCTTTGCTAAGGTAAGAGGTAAGACCTTCCCTCGACCCTTGATGTGCTTTTGGAAAATCAATTGTGTTTATTTTTCGGGCATGGGGGATTGGTCTTCCTCTTTTCCCCTTACCTCTTTTATAGAATGAGGTAAGGCACCCTCCCGATGCCCAACCTCCAAAAATATTTCCCCCCTTCGTATTTCTTCGAAGTTTCCTTTTCCATTTCTTCCTTGGTATATTTATCAGTTCTTTCAAACTCTACCTAAGTCCTTATTTTCTGGACTTTCGGGTTTCACGATCCTATCTTACCTCTTACAAATTTATTTTTAATTAGTAAGTGGTAAGCCCAACCCCCAATCTTTGACGATTGATGATTCCTTTCGAGCTTCGGTGTTTTTCCTTTCCTCCTATATGTTACCTTGCTTAGTGGTAAGTGGTAAGCCTCATGCCCGATCTCTGAAGCCCGACACTGGTGCCAATATAGTATGAAGTATGAGGTATGAAGGATGACCAAAGTTTTTTGTTTGGCAGGCTGCTACTTTTTGGGCCTATGGACCATTTAGTGATGCAAAGGTTTCTTTTTGAGTCCGACACCTCGACCTTTCCACAAATTTTGATAGGTTTTTCTGGGTGATGCCATTAATGCTCGAACCACTTCCTCAACTACTTGTTTCAATTCCAGGCCTCGAGGAAATCATTTATGGCACTTCTTCACTTTTGAAGATGATCTCATGGGAACCCATGCTCATTTATTATTGATTATTATCCTTTTCCTCTTGCTCCATATCCAAATCGCTAATTTCATGGGGGCATTTTGAAGGGATTTTTGGACAATATTCATTGTTGGGTATGGCATGCAGGTCTTGGTTTGTCTAGGCTCTCTTTCTAGCACATATTTCATGAGAAAATATTTGCTTGATCAGATCTCCTTTGATTGCTAATCCTAGTTGGGTTAGGGTTTGAGTTGCATTCATCCAAGTTATGCTTGATCTATAAAATCAATACTTGTATTTTTTTAGGGGTTCTTCTTTTGGGCTCCTCTCAGTTTTTTCTTTTGTAGACACTATATCTCTACATTCTGCCATTGTAAAGGTTGGATTTATGCCTTATATTAATGAAATATAGCTATTATCACAACTATTTCTTGAATTTTTGAGTAAAAATTCTTACCTTCATGTCTAAATATGTGTTTTAGTTGATTTGTTCATGTATTGATCAATCTTAAGAAAGGAAGGAACAATTTTTATCTTGGTGTATCACATCTATTTCCATTTCATGATCTCTTTCTATCCCTTTTCCTTTCGAGTTGTTAGAATAGAGTAGTGATAGGTTTTCATGTGTTGGGCTAGACCAAAAAATTTGCACTTAGATTAGAAGAGGAAGTCGGCCTTCTTTGGAGACTCAAACGCATTCGTGTAAGGTCCCACACCTTGATGTTGTTTCCATTATGTCATTAGAACACTGGACTCCTTGTTTAGTAGGGTGAAATTTTATGTGACAACAATTAGATTGCTACCTTTATTCCACCTTCATAAAGCAAACAAAATTAGGGGGCATACATCTACCCTAAAATTTGATTCTCCATAGAAGTTTACATGTTTTTTTGAAAGTATAAGATGGTTTTGAACAACTAACAAATCAATTTTGCAGGATGCGGTTCCTAACCTTATGGTTTTGTAGATGACTACATTGGGGGCTTCATTCTCTCATTCATGAATGATTCATAAAATCCATATGAGTATCCTTTTTATGTAGTATGATTTACTTTCAACTTTAGCTTGCCTATGCATGAAGTGTCATATGGTCGATAAAGTGGGGGCTAAATATAGTGTAGGAAATTGTACTCCCTTGTAGGTGATAGTAAAATTTCACACTTATTTTGGACCTATTTTAGTGACCTTTGCATTCTTGCATTTTCAACACCTCCTAACTAGGTGGCAATCCCCTTAATTATGTACTCCGAGGTCCATTTTATCATTTTCTAAAAAATTGCAAGCATTGAAAAAATGCAATAAATTGATGTTTTGCCCTCGATACATTGTGTCTTGAAAAATAGGGTCAAGACCCATCCGCCTATTCTGTCGGGGACCAATTTTTAATATGTCAATGTCAGTATTTCAACAATCAAAATTCAATTGTAAAATATCATCTTTCAGAATTTAATTATCAAGAAATTAGAGAATTGCCTATAAATACCTAGTCTTTTCAACATTTAAAACTAGAAAGCAATAATATAAGAAAAGAGAATCAAGAGATGACTCCTCCACATTTGAATTTGCAGGTTTTCAATCTCATTTTTAGATTTTGATCAAGCCTTATGTCATGTTTGAAGATTGATGCCAATAGAAGAGAATGATGGATTCTAGGTTTGGGAGATGTATTTGGCCATTTCCCTCAACCTAATGACTTGTTTCCTAGTGTTCTCATCTTCAAGCTTCATCTTGTTTGCAGCCTAAAGCAAGGTATCATTATATTTCATATTTCCTAAGGGTCTTTGACTTCTCACTAGGTAGATCTTGTCATTTTCATGTAGGAATCCTTCTCTAACACACTTGAGTAAAGTTTCATATATTTTTAGTTCATAACAACCTTAGACACACTTAATGTTAGGACACACACACTTTTATCAATTAATTTTACTAGCTTTTGTGGAGGTAGAAATACCAAAACAAGGGTTTGACTAAGGCAAACTCCTATATAGCCACCCCCATCCTTTTGTAGATTTATTGCAGGTCTAGATCCGAAGATGAAGGTTTGTAGGGTAGAAAATATAGAGCAAACAAAGAGCTACAATATCAAGTTTTGAAGTTTAGACAAGGCCTAAAAGGACCCATACACCCCTGGGAGAGTCAGTCCTCTTATGCATTCTAGATCCAACTTTTTATGATAGGTACATGCATCATTCTGAACTTCCCAAATCTGCAAACAAATTGTTGTTTCAATATGTGCATTTCAAAATTATTGCATTTTCATATTAAGTCATATAGTCTAATTAGGTTAATCTTAATAAATAATTCTCAGTCCATTTCTAAGGCTCAAAGGGATCTGATTCAGGTCTGATTGAATCACCTTCATGGTTGAAAGTCAATATAAACACCTTTTTGATTTGCATCCTAATGTACCTTTGAAAAATGAAGAGATTTATCCTAGGTTTTATGCATTAAAATTAGGGTTCCCTTTTTCATATGATACAATTCCTTGGACTATCACCCATAATAATAGTCTTTTTGAATCTAATGATAATATGTCATAATTATATTAAGTGATTGTTTTCATTTAGCACCAAATGTTTCATAATTCATATTTGGCACTATATCATTATCAGCGAGAAATCCATTATCTTTGATGAAGCTTATGAATTGTATTGCTTTATTTATGTATTCTACATTTTGACATTTATTAGTCCGTGGTGTTTGTCTATCTGTATATCTTCTTCCCAACATATCTATTTCAATCATTTCCATAATTTGGCCAGATTGTAATTTAGATACAATTTTCACTCATGTTTTATTGAATATGTTGATTATCTTCATTATCGTAATCACTATGATTTTCAATACCTTTTAGAATATTCGTTCACTTAATATGCCAAGAATTATAATTTAATGAGTCCCAATTTAATTTTATTGCATCATTATCAAGACCAATATCTCTATATATATCACAAAATAAATTATAAACTAATGACCCAAACCAACAAAAGTCAACCCATTTATGTGATTCACATGGAAGGATGGATAAAAACTGCACGAATACTCACAATTATTTACATATTCCTTTATTCTCATTTGTTCTATTTTTTCACTTTATTTTATATGTCCATGATTTAGTTGCATCAATAAATGGAACACTTTCCAAGCAAAAATGTGTGTTATTATATCCATCAACAAAATATTTTGTATATTTTTCATGACTATTTTCATCATTTTTGGCTATTGATTCAAATAGGTCTCATGCAAAACATTAAATTGATAAAAAAATTATATTTCTCTCAACTAATGTAAGTTCCAACAACATGTGACATGTTTCTTATGCTTCAATGTTTATTTTAACAATTATTTTAGTTGGAAGTATCCCATATGCTCTTGCTATTGATCCATTAGGGTTTTCAATGTTTTTAAGTTGCATCAACATTTGATGATAAATTTTAGAATTATTTTATGTTTTTGTTGCATTTTTAGTAATGTAATTGATTACATGTTTGGAAAGAACATGCCCACATACATTTACTTTCCATAATTGTAGTATGTAGTGATAGTATGTATTTACTCTATCTGCATAGTAAGTTTTGGTCATGATCTAGGACCAATTTACACATATCCATCAATTTTCATGGTGAAATCCTTAGAAAAACATATAGCAAATGAAGGGATTACATATCCTACATAATGGTGACACTACGATAAGAATGTAGAATCAATAAGAAATTCTAGATTATAACAAGGATGATAATAGGAGTGTCATCCAATTGGGTTATGCCCTTGATAGCCAATTTTTAGGTGGGTCAACGTGTTATTAATGATGATGGAAATTTAAAGGGGCTTAGGTCTAGATTTTACCTCATGAGTTTTTTGTAATATGGACAATGCAACGGTATTCATACCTACAACTAGGTCTTATCACCTCATTTTCCTTTTTTCAATATAGGGATTCTCTCAATAGATGAACTTATATAGGTAGGGAAAAAATTTCCCACATATATAAGTTTTCTATTGCCTTCTTCATTATCTCTATAATTTTGAAAGGTTAGGAGTTGATAGGTGCATAATTTATTTGGACTCATGAAAATTTCTCTACAAGGGCATGCAGAATGTGAGCAATTGGATTAGGAGTGACAACACTCTCAAATTTTGCAAATTTGAGATGCCCATTTCAAAAAATTTGCCTCTGCACTTTCAGAAGTGCACCTGATGAATCAGTTGAATCAGTCTGAATGACCCACTTTGGAGGGTCAGAATTTGAAGCTAGTTGATTTTCATGAAAAACCCATTGGTATACATATTCAATTGACATATGTGAATGTGTATGTCAATTTTTAGCTTCCCACGATGAGTTTTTTCAGGTTTTCGAAAAGCAAAGCTGGAGGGTTTTGGCACATTTCTGTTGTTTGCAAATGTTCAGTTTTGTAAAGTAGTCTCCCGTTTGAGCTTGCATTTTGCAACCGGTTGATCGTCAAGAGAAAATGATTGTTGTTCTGCATTATCCCCACCTAAATGATCTCGTGCATCATTTTTCAGAGCCTCATGATCTGATTTTCTATTTTTAGTAGATCAAAACCAAATGCAATTTCTCCTTTTTTGCACCTGCATTTGCAGAAACCTTTCAGAGAGGCCAACTTTGAGCATCAATATCTTTTGATCAATGATGGTTCAAGAAAATTCCTTTTGCATGCATGCTTAGGGTACCTAAATGATCTACTGTGTGTAGTGGTAGCCTCCTAGGGGTTGATTTACTTTTTATTTTCAAAATGGCAATTGGGTGAGTTTTAATTGGTTCAGAACAGTTGTTTGTTGCAGAGTTTGAGAGGGAAACTTTGACAGTTAATAACTTTTTCCTTGTGATTGATTTCTCTAATCCGTCTTTTGCATTGCATTATGTGGACCAATGTCTACATGCTTGTAAGTTTTTATAGCTTCAGGAGGTTGTTTGCCCAGTTTTTAGAAGTGATTCCAGAGCCAACTTGGCAAGTTTTTCTCATTTTGCAAAAGTGCCAGAAGCAGATTTTAATGGCAACCCAGTTTGAATTTTCTTGCCAGGTGCATTCAAATGTCATCTCAGGTGAAATTGAAGAGAAAAGTTGTTTGAAAATGAATTTTTTTTAGTCGAGCCCACATGGGACTCAACATGCTTTGGTTGGAGGACACTTTGGCTATGAAAGGCATGAATTCTAGAGCATTGTTTCAGTAGCAGGTTGTAATTTCTCATCATCACAAGATTCTTCCTAATGAACATTTCTATTTGAAGAACAAGAAGGTTATATATACACAATGTACAAGAATGAAGCTTATTGACAAGTTAGAACTTGTAGCCAAACAAAATCCTACTCAGCATAAACATGAATAGAGAATGTGAGAAAAATCAATATCAATGCTTAGCACTCAGTATTGTATGCATCCAGAGATATGTTGTTTTCCATCTGCTCATTTTTATGACAATCATTTAAAGGATGGTTGTCCAAAGGAAAGTAGGTTAGTAGCATTTCATGATATCTTTTACCCTGGTCTATATTTGTTTTATAATGTTGTAAATGGCTATGAGGAAAGTGGAAGATCAGTCAGATCTCAATTCCTTTACAGTGAAACAGAAGTTAATGTTGTTTGGGAGATTTTGTAGTTTCTAAAAATCAAGGTATCCATTGGATTTTCTCCCCGAAGGGATTAAAATAATAACACCCTACAAACAATAGGGGACATTGTTAAAGCATACACAAGGCACATTAACTGATTTGAAAATGCCTCACTAAAATGTCATCTTATGGACATTAAATCTTTCAGCGTATGAGTACAGTGGACTTTGAAAAGGCTCTTAGACGCTTTCAATCAAAAAAATGAATGGAGAATGCAGCCAAAATGGATGTGATGAAAAGGACTTTAAAACTTTCAAGAAAATGCAGTGGAAGGGAGCACCATCGAACCAATGTGAGAGAGGATTCAAGAGGAATACCCATATTGTAGCCTACGCAAAAAATGTATTTGTTGAATATACTTTAGAAACTCATAAACAAATGCAATTGGCTCAACCAACAAATACAAAATGGAGCATTGAAAATGCTTTTGAAACCTTCAAACACATGTAATAGGAGGGCGCTAGCAGCATGGAAGAAATTGGGAATGCCATTAATGCAGGAGTACTAAATGGATTTGTTGAAAAGACCTCAAAACCTGGAGGTCAAATCCATGCCTTGGTTACATCCTCCCTGCTCATGCAGACATAGGATGGAGGAACTCGATTGGAGTCTTTGCATAGTAAGGTGCAAGATCTGTGGCTTTCAAACAAGAAACCGCTATAGAGAATACCCTTATATGGCTACCTGAGTTCTGGGTGAATCTCAAGTATGATTAATTGGAATATGGATAACCAACACACATTGGAAAACATTTCAAATTTTTTGAGGAACTTCTATTTTTGGTCAATACCTAGACTTTATTGTGTTGCTCGAATGCATTGAAACACAATATGGAGTAATGCAGTGACGAGTCTATAAGGAAAGAGTTTAGGATTGTAAAAGTATATCAAATTTTTGAGGATACTCTATCTTGAGATAGCACCCAAATTGGATTTTTCTTTGCTTAAAAGCACTATGGATGAATCCCTAAAAGGGGAATCGAGTAATATGTCTTAAAAGGCTTATTTTCTCCTATCTATGTTGAACGGGCTGAGACAGTGCTTGACGCCTTCAATTCGCTCGTACAAGTGGTGTTTGTTGCAAAGTTAGTCTTTTAGTTTTGATACATTATAGGCTTGTTTTTGCTGCATGGTGGATCATGATGGTCACTTGGCTGGAGGGGATCAGAGGTAAGCACGACGAGTTTTTTTTTAAAAAAAAGAAGACTAATGTTTGGTGGCTCTGTTTACCATTGGGAGATGTCATTGCCAAGTAGGGTGAAGGGCCCCTGCATTTTTAATTTCTTAAATGAAAATGCACGGGTAAAGAGTGCAAGTTTTAAAATGAAAACCTGTGACATGGGTGAGGTGAATAATTATTCACTAAGTAAATTTTTTGGGAAAATATTTTAAAATGTGACATGGGAGAAAGTGAATAAATATTCACTTTATTTTTATTTGCTGGGGGAATTTTAGCAAGTGAATTAAATATTCCCTATGATAAAGTGAATATGCAAGGTAAAGTGCAGCCACAACAAATAGGGGCAAAACAAGAGCAGAAAATTAAAATTTCATGGGCAGAGATATTTTCTTTTAGCTGTAGGTAAATGGAGGAATATCCTCACATGGGCATATTTTTCAGTTGCAAAGCAACTTGGTGCAAAGGCAAATTTGGAGACAAAATAAGTTTGTTGTAGAGAGAGGAGAGAGGCTTTGCAAATTGCTGATCAATGGGAGAGTTTTTTCTAGATGTCATCAAACATATCAGTTTTAGGGCTTCTTCTGGATCCTTCTCTTCTTCTATATCTTTTCTTCATCTCTCATTGTAACGGGTCAACAAGTTAGAAATTGGGTCAAGTCTAGGTGAAGTTGCAGAGCAAAATGTAAAATCTGGCAGCTATAGAGAAACTTCAAGTTAGGTTTTGAGTCATTTTGTTGTAGGTTTTGAATTCATGGAGATATGATGTTTTATGACAGTATTGGCATTTGAATTAAATTGATAAATTCAAACTCATGTCTCTCCTATGTACAAGCATATTTGAATTTTGAATAAAATGATCAAGGGTTATGTTGTTCATCTCACTGTTGTGGTGTGTGCAATTCTTGTTTTAGCTTTAATTCAAACAATTAATTAAAATGCTTAAATGATAGTGTAGGTTGATATGTTCTGTACAAGGATTTGATAAATAGCACTGAGTTGGGGTACATATTGGTGATATTGTAAGGAAATTTTGTCAAAGATCTTATATTCTATGTGTTGAATCTATTATAAACCCTTAGGTGTTTGTGAATTTGACTCCTCTAATGAAAGTAAGGCATTGATCTAAGTTGCATCCGTTCTTTGGGGTTCAGTATTTGTTCGTGTTCACTTGAAGCTTGCTACAAATTGAAAATCAATGAATATATTTTACTTTGAAGTATTGTTGTGACTATCTCACACTCCAAATGGTTGATATTATTGATCAACAACCAATTATATTCAGTATTATCCCATTCTATTGAGCTATTAAGTGAGATCATATATTATTGTTAATGTTGTTTATGATAATGGTGCAGTTGTAAACACATTAAGGGATCACCCTCCCGGGTCTTGCAGAGCCCAAAGTGTAGGAGGTCTTTAAAGTCCTCGTTAGTTGGTCCAAGTCCTTCGAGTTTCCCTCGATTGGAATTGGCATTTCCATAGGTAGATTAGGAGATTAACCTGGTTACACTAAAAATAACCAACAAAATGGCGACTCTACCGGGGACATTGTTGAAGATCATTCTGCCTTATAGAGTCATGAGCTTGTTATGATAGGTTCAATCTCATTTTCAAGTGAGTCAATTCTCATAAATGTTGCCAGAGAATCTATTGTAATTCATCTTTCAATGTAAGTTTTGTCTAGATTTGTTCACATTTCATGATTATTTCATAATACTTCACAAATTGTGAGTGTCGACTCCGAGATCTATGCACCAGTGTGCACTATTTGAGAAGAACTGAGAAAGAACCAAAGGATTTGCAGTAGAGATGAAGCAAATTTGAGCTCTTATGATGAAGTACCCTGACAAGTTTGAGTAAGGAATCCATATGATGTCATATTGTTGGATAAGGAGGTGTTGTAGTGCTTATGCTGGTTCTTGAACAAATTTGACCTGTGAAGAAATTCCAGTTGATCAAATTTTTGAACTCTATAAAGAGGTGGCAACTCTACTAAAGAACCTAATGAAGAGATGAATATGGTTCCAGATCTACAATTTTTTCCAATCAGAAGAACAATTTATAGTTGCTGCAACAATTCCAGGTATTTTTTACTCTTGGTTTTCAAGAAACTCTTGTATGAAAACCATATTTGAACTTCTTAAAAATAATTTGGTTCCATACTTAGTGATTTAGCACTACCAAAGGGAAATGATAGTAAATTTAAGTTTGCACACTTCCATTTGCTGGATCTGTTGAATGTAATTTCAGTTCCATTGAAAGAATTTTGTCAAGTGCTCAAATATTTGCTTGTATGGATGGTTAGAATGAATTTGTGTATCTTAGAGGTTTCCATCCATTTGTATTATCGTATGATTCAAGCCCGGGTTGTCATTATGTTAGCCATTGTCATAGTGATCCTTCATTTGGCCAGGCTTGTAACTATGCACAATTAGTGAGCCTTAATTTGTAGTACCCATGGACCATGAAAGTAAAGTAGCTATACCAGTGAACACTTTGATTCAACTTGTCATAAAGTGTCAAAAGTATAATGATCTTCAAGCATCTAATACCCCAAAGTGTAAGAACCCAAGAGTTCATAAGCCTAGGTTCAGTCCTGAATGGAATGATGTATTTGAAAGAAGGCTTAAAGAGATGGATGAAAGACACCAATTGTTTCAAAAATCCCAGTCAAGAGACAACCATACTATGTCTACTTGTCAAGTCATTGCACCATTTGTCAATTCATTTGACCCATTGTATGCTCAGTTAGATTTGTCATGGGTTGATTACAAAGGAATGTATGCCAAATCAAGTTTATAAGAAGATTCCTAGATTTGATGGGTACACCGTGTGTGAAGGAGATGCACATGTTCAAAGTTTTTCCAGCTTCATGGAGAAACATTCATTTGGAGATCAGGATATGTGGATGATATTTTTTGTTAGATCTTTTGAAGCACGAGCTCGGGATTGGTATTTGAGTTTTCCTGAGAAGTCATTTCCTTGCTGGGATAAATTAGTGAATTCTTATAGAAAAGAATTTGCAAGAGATCCTCTAGATCTTGTCATGGGATTAAAAGAGATTAGAGAGCAAAATGAAGAGTCAAGTGTTGATTTCAGTCATAGATTTGATGTTTCTCTTTCACTAATCCCAGAAAGTTTCAGACCTAGCACTCTTGACTATATTCATATGTACTTTGAAGCTTATGAAGAAGGATCTAGTGCATTGTTAAAAGATTTCAAAGTATTGAGTATGCAGATGGCCTACATATTTTGGATAATTTGGAGAAACAGAGAATTGAATATGTGCAAAATTTGTTGTCTTCAATTATGGGCAAACATGCTGATAAAATTAGTAGCTATGTGAATGCGAATGATCAGAGGTCTTCAAATGAGTGCATACTTGAGAAAGTAAAAGATGAGAGGAATGCATCATCAGATAATGAGGAAGTGGTCTTTGAACAACCTACAAGAGAAGTTTACCCAGCTGAAAATTGCAGCCATGATTATGAAGGACATGATGAGAGGAATGAAACATTTGAAGTTTTTCTTATTTCTCCTAAATATGCAAAAAAAAAGAGTACATCCCCTATAGAAATTGAAGGCTGCAAGCATGAAGATAACTTCCTGGATGATTCTCTCAGTCCAAAACATGCTAATGAGACCTTCCCTTCAAGAAATGAAAGTGAGGCTGTGAAGAATGATGAGATTTCAAGTCTTCCGAGCCAAGAACATGATGAAGAATATCAATTGGATTTACTCTTTGAAGAAGAGAAATGTGATCAACAAGGTAATGGTACAATTGATTATGTCAATTCTACATATGATGAGTGTAGTCTTGATGCAAGTCTCCATGATGAGACAAAGGAATTTTCTGATTTAGGGAACTCTATTGAGAACATCAGTATCTTAGCTGCAAATGAAGAGGTATGTGATGAATTTCAGTTTGAAAGACAAGCCACGAGCAACTGCAATGAGGAAACCACTGATGGTTTTCAGTTTGATAAAGAAGATGTTTATGTCTACCCTCAAGAGAATACAAGTGATAGGCTCAGTGAAGACGCCCAGTCTAATGTTGAAGTACAAAGAGATGTGGATTACTGTTGTGACAGCCCAAAAGTGAGTAAGAATGAACAAATGGATGATCTGTTCTCTATGACTGATGGTGACCATGTTTTTGACAATGTTGTTGGCAATCCAATTTCTTATGATTGAGGAGATCCTATTTATGATCAGCCCATTGAATTCTCAGGCTTTGAAGATGATGATATCATGGGATATCCTGATTTGCAATTTGATAATGCATTCAGCTCAAGTGAAGGTCAAGGAGAGGAAGTGGGTGAAAGGATATATCAGATAAATGATCTACTAAGTTATGAAAAAAATTCAGATCTATTGACCACAAAATATCAGAAATGTGCACATGAGGAAAACTCTCAGTTGTTGTGTGCAGCCCCTATTAATTTTGATAGTGATGATGTCCTTCAAGATGCAGGGTGTGATGCATATATCTTTGATTCTCTTTCCAATGATGAACCAGTTGATCATGACAATGATAATGTGAATAAAGACAAGAAGCCATTTGATGGTAATGATGCATTGTATGATGATTATGATAGTGAGCATGCTGATGTAAACTTAGAAATCTGTTTTGATGAGTTTGAAGCAGCAAATGACCATGAATATTGCATATCAGATGAATCAAATATTGAAGATTGTGATGCAGATTTGGACAAGTCTTTGCTTGCTGACTTGATGGAGCCTAGTCATGAGTCTTTGAATGTGGATGTAGATGTTGATTTTGATCAGAAATCAGATTATGCTTTTGAACCAGAATTGCTTGTTGTTAAGCAAGCTTGTGATATTGAAAATGTTGATATATTATGTTCAGAAGATGACAAGATGACTACAGATGATGACGAGTCAAAAATCTTTGATGACTCTCAATACCAACATGATGAAGAATAGTTACAAAGTGTGCTAATGGATGAGTGTATCTCTATGCATACACTTGGAGATAGTTTGCATGATGAGTCAGATCCTCTGGTAAATTCTTGTGATGATTTAAATTTTGACATGCAAACTAATGATTAGATTGAGCTCAAGAGTTCTAGCCATGTCGCAGAATGTGAGTGCTATTTTTCTCAGCTGGAAGGATTTTTTGTAGAATGTGGTAATGTGCAAGATATTGAAGCATGTTGTTCTCAACTTGAGAAGGGTTTATATGATGAATATGAATAGTCATTTCCACATGGTAATCAACATTTTGAAAGTGTTCCTGACTTTCAGGTGCACAATGATTATGAACATGTTGATAATGTTTGAATGATTGCCTATCAGGAGATGCCAACATGTTTAATCAAGTAGATGGTTGTGATCAAACTATGCTTTCATGTGGTCTTGATCACCATTTTCAAATCATGTCACTTGATCCAAAATTAGAAAATGAAGAAAGTGACAGTGATGTGACTTATTTGATTTGGTTTCCATATAATGAAGTTAAATAGAGAGCAAGTTTTCACTTGCATAAAGGCAACCTGACACTTGTGTTTGCAAAGGTGCAGTTGTTCATGTTGTTATGGTTTGATAAGTGCAAGCATGAGTTGAGGGAGATCAACTCTTTTTGCAGAATTATGTTTGATAGAGGTAAATGTTGACTCCCATTTTTCATTCGGTGGCCCAGGGTCACCAGATGAAGTTGAAAAAGGAAAAAATGAATAAAGGAGTAGTTTGAGGACACCTGTTGGACTCAAAATTTGGTCTACTCTCCCCAGAGATCTAGAATATTGCTATGCCCATAGGGGGCATACATCCCCACTCGGAGCCACTGGTGGAACTCTCAAATTTTTCAAATTTGAGATGCTCATTTCAAAAAATTTGCCTCTGCACTTTCAAAAGTGCACCTGATGAATCACTGATGAATCAGTCTAAGTGACCAACATTGGAGGGTTAGAATTTGAAGCCAGTTTATTGTCATGCAAAACCACTTTGTAGACGTATTAAATTGACATATGTGAGTGTGTGTCAATTTTTAGCTTCTCACGATGAGTTTTGTCAGGGTTTCGAAAAACGAAGCTGGAGGGTTTTGGCACATTTCTGCTATTTGCAAATGTTCAATTTTGCAAAGTAGTCTCCCGTTTGAGCTTGCATTTTGCAACAGGTTGATCGTCAAGAGAAAATGATTGCTGTTCTGCATTATCCCCACCTAAATGATCTCGTGTGTCAATTTTCAGAGCCTCATGATCTGATTTTCTATTTTTAGCAGATCAAAACCAAATGTAATTTCTCTTGTTTTGCACCTGCATTTGTAGAAACCTTTCAGAGAGGCCGACTTTGAGCATCAATATCTTTTGATCAGTGATGGTTCAAGAAAATTACTTTTGCATGCGTGCTCAAGGTACCTAAATGATCTATTGTGTCCAGTGGTAGCCTCCCAGGGGTTGATTTTCTTTTTCTTTTCAAAATGGCAATCGGGTGAGTTTTAATTGGTTCAGAATAGCTATTTGTTGCAGAAAGTCCGAGAGGTCAACTTTGACAGTTAATATTTTTTGCCTTGTGATTTATTTCTCTGATCCATCTTTTGCATTGCATTTTGTGGACCAACATCTACATTCCTGTAAGTTTTTTATAGCTTCAGGAGGTTGTTTGCCTAGTTTTCAGAGGCGATTCTAGAGCCAACTTGGCTATTTTTGCTCATTTTACAAAAGTGCCAGAAAGCAGATTTTAATGGTAACCGAGTTTGAATTTTTTTGCTAGGTGCATTCAAATGTCATCTCGGGTGAAATTGAAGAGAAAATTTGTTCGAAAATGAATTTTTTTTTAGTCGGGCCCACATGGGACCCAACATGCTCTAGTTGGAGGACACTTTGGCTATGAAAGGCATGAATTCTAGAGCATTGTTTCAGTAGCAGGTTGTAATTTCTCATCATCACAAGCTTCTTCCTTATGAACATTTCTATTTGAAGAACAAGAAGGTTGTATATACACAATGTACAAGAATGAAGCTTATTGACAAGTTGGAACTTGTAGCCAAACAAAATCCTACTTAGCATAAACATGAATAGAGAATGCAAGAAAAATCAATATCAATGCTTAGCACTCAGTATTGTATGCATCCAGAGATATGTTGTTTTCCATCTGCTCATTTTTATGACAATCATTTAAAGGATGGTTGTCCAAAGGAAAGTAGGTTAGCAAAATTTCATGATAACTTTTACCTTAGTCCATATTTGATTTATAATGTTGTAAATGGCTTTGAGGAAAGTGGAAGATCAGTCAGATCTCAATTCCTTTGCAGTGGAGCATAAGTTAATGTTGTTTGGGAGATTTTGTTGTTTCTAAAAATCAAGGTATCCATTGGATTTTCTCTCTGAAGGGATTAAAATAATAACACCCTACAAACAATAGGGGACATTGTTAAAGCATATGCAAGGAACATTAACTGATTTGCAAATGCCTCATTAAAATGTCATCTTATGGACATTAAATCTTGCATCATATGAGTACAGTGGAATTTGAAAAGGCTCTTAGATGCTATCAATCAAAGAAATGAATGGAGAATGCAGCCAAAATGGATGTGATGAAAAGGACTTAAATTTTTTCAAGCAAATGCAGTGGAAGGGAGCACCATCGAACCAGTGTGAGAGAGGATTCAAGTGGAATACCCATATTGCAGCTTACATACAAAATGTATTTGTTGAATAAACTTTAGAAACTCATAAACAAATGCAATTGGCACAACCAACAAATACAAAATGGAGCATTGAAAATGATTTTGAAACCTTCAAACAAATGTAATAGGAGGGTGCCAACAACATGGAAGAAATTGGGAATGCCATTGTAGGAGTACTAAATGGATTTGTTGAAAAGACCTCAAAACCTGAAGGCCGAATGCATGCCTCGGTTTCATCCTCCCTGCTCAGGCGGACATAGGATGGAGGAACTTGATTGGAGTATTTGCATAGTAAGGTGCAGGATCTGTTGCTTTCAAACAAGAAACCATTGTAGAGAATACCCTCATTTGGCTGCTTGAGTTCTGGGTGAATCTCACGTATGATTACTTGGCATATGGATAACCGACACACATAGGAAAATATTTTTAATTGTTTGAGGAACTTCTACTTTTGGTCAATACCTATAATTTATTGTCTTGCTCGAATGCATTGAAACACAATATGGAGTAATGCAGTGATGAGTCTATAAGGAAACAGTTTGGGCTTGTAAAAGTATATTGAATTGTTGAGGATTCTCTATCTTGAGATAGTACCCAAATTGGATTTTTCCTTGCTTAAAAGCACTATGGATGAATCCCTAAAAGGGGAATGGGGTAATATGTCTTAAAAGGCTTATTTTCTCCTATCTATGTTGAATGGGCTGAGACAGTGCTTGGTGCTTTCAATTCTCTCATACAAGTGGTGTTGGTTGCAAAGTTAGTCTTTTAGTTTTGATACATTATAGGCTTGTTTTTGCTGCATGGTGGATCATGACGGGTGGATCATGACGGTCACTTGGTTGGAGGGGATCAGAGGTAAGCACCACGGGTTTAAAAAAAAAAAGAAGACTAATGTTTGGTGGCTTTGTTTACCATTGGGAGCTATCAAATATGCCTGATCAAGCAGAAATAGGGTAAGATTATAAACACAATGTGCCCACCATGAAAATGTTTCATGGAGGTTGATGGAGAGGTTGATATGAGCAATTGGGGTGTGTTAGCACTTGGAGATGGCATGCGATTTTGTTGATGAATGCCTCTGTGTAATGTAGTCTCATGGACTGCCATCATTTCCGCCATTGATGAAGTTGCAGAGCTCGAGAAACCAAATGCAAAGAGATTAGGGAAACATAGGCGATGAAGCAAGCTAGGAGGAAATCAATGATGGAGAATGGAGGATGAACTCCAGCATGATGTAAACCATTGCCCCCCAAATCGTGATCACAAGCTGCTCGAGTTTTAATTCTTGCAAGATGGAAAAATTGCGCCACGTGTCATGTGGGCCTAGTGTATTTTGATGTCATGGGAGAGTTTTAAATGGGGGTTTCATTCACTTTTATTTGATGCATATTGCTTTAAATTTAAAACAAAACGCAGGTATAAAAGGTGGGCCTGTGTGAAATATAAAGTGTAAAAATTTTGATGGCCCGATTAATTTTTGTTTTAAATATCATTTTCATTGCCAAGTAGGGTGAAGGGCCCCTGCATTTTTAATTTATTAAATGAAAATACACAGGTAAAGAGTGCAAGTTTTAAAATGAAAACCTGTGACATGGGCGAGGTGAATAATTATTCATTGAGTAAATTTTTTGGGAAAATATTTTAAAATGTGGCATGGGAGAAAGTGAATAAATATTCACTTTAGTTTTATTTGCTGGGGGAATTTTAGCAAGTGAATTAAATATTCCCTATGATAAAGTGAATATGCAAGGTAAAGTGCAGCCAGAACAAACAGGGGCAAAACAAGAGCAGAAAATGAAAATTTCATGGGTAGAGATATTTTCTTTTAGCTGCAGGTAAATGGAGGAATATCCTCACATGGGCATATTTTCAGTTGTAAATAAACTTGGTGCAAAGGCAGTTTTGGAGACATAATAATTTTTTTGCAGAGAGAGGAGAGAGGCTTTGCAAATTGCTAATCAATGGGAGAGTTTTTTCTCGATGTCATCAACAAATCAGTTTTAGGGCTTTTTCTGGATCCTTCAATTCTTCTATATCTTTTCTTCTTCTCTCATTGTAACAGGTTATCAAGTTATAAATCTTTGGTTGAGTATAGGTGAAGTTGCATAGAAAAATGTAAAATCTAGCAACTATAGAGAAAATGCAAGTTAGGTTTTGAGTCATTCTGTTGTAGGTTTTGAATTCATGGAAGTATGATGTTTTATGACAGTACTGGCATTTGAATTAAATTGATAAATTCAAACTCATGTCTCTCCTGTGTACAAGAATATTTGAATTTTGAATAAAATGATCAAGGGTTATGTTGTTCATCTCACTGTTGTGGTGTGTGCAATTCTTGTTTTAACTTTAATTCAAAGAATTAATTAAAATGATTAAATGAGATTGTAGGTTGATATGTTTTGTACAAGGATTTGATAAGTAGTATTGAGTTGGGGTACATATTGGTGATATTGTAAGGCAATGTTATTAAAGATCTTATATGCTATGTGTTGAATCTGTTATAAACCCTTAGGTGTTTGTGAATTTGAATCCTCCAATGGAAGTAAGGCACCGATCTAAGTTGCATATGTTCTTTGTGGTTCAGTATTTGTTTGTGTTCACCTGGAGCTTGCTACAAATTGAAAATCAATGAATATATTTTACTTTGAAGTATTGTTGTGACTATCTCACACTCCAAATGGTTGATATTATTGATGACTAGCCAATTCTATTTAGTATTATCCCATTCTGTTGAGCTATTAAGTGAGATCATCTATTATTGTTAATGTTGTTTATGATAATGGTGTAGAGGTTGTAAACACATCAAGGGATCACCCTCCCAGGTCTTGCAAATCCCAAAGTGTAGGAGGTCTTTAAAGTCCTCATTAGTTGGTCCAGGTCCTTTGAGCTGCCCTCGATTGGAATTGGCATTTCCATAGGTAGATTAGGAGATTAACCTAGTTACAGTAAAACCAACCAACAAGGAGGTGACGAAAAATTTAGATATTAGGCGGTGGTAGGAGAATCACATTTTTAAATAGGCACCAACTATGTTTTAGTGTGTGTGAAAAATGGTGGAGAAGGAAATAACAATTTAAACTCCAACACACATATCCATGAAATGTCTTACGTAAAAGGAATTGAAATGATAAAACCAAATTGCTACTACTATCCTTTCAAATCATTCTATGGTTCTCTAGTCTTAAGGACCTTTGAATTCATTCTCTTAGATCTAGTTAAGTGTTGCACATGAATCTACAAAGATGACAATCTAATAAATGAGAAGATGTTGTGCAATGCAAACTACATGCCTACATCACTATATTTTTGTAATTTTGAAGTTTAAATGTTGAATGAAAGAGAAAAGTGCTGCTATGTATGTTGATACTAGGATTAATGATGCAATTCTAATGTGATACTATGAAAAACAATGAAATCAAATGCAATACTAAAATGATCCAAAGTAAAAGTGCCATGATAACTATGCTATATGAAAATGAAAAATCTCAATTTCTCCAACATAAGTTTATCTCAATTGCCTCTTGAAAAGCTGTAGGATGAGCTCCTTTTTTATAGATTTTTCTAAGCTTGGGATGAGGTGGCAAGGATGGATGGTTCGGATCATGATCCTGGGGTATCAACGGTGGAGCACAAAGAGGTTGGAGGAATTCATGGAGGCTGCTCCATTTGGAAGGACAAATCATTCAATTGTCAAAGAGAATCAATTAGAAAGAGGAGCCATGTGTCTCCAAGGAGGTTAGGAGGTTAGATGAATATTTACAATTTATAAATTTGAAATAAAAGAAATCATGTGACATGTGATGATGTGGAGGGTGAGTTGGAGGAAGTTAGAGAATTATGGAGAAATGTGACAAATTTGAATTATGTGTCTCCAAGGAGGTTAGGAGGTTAGATGAATATTTCTAATTTAGAAATTAGAAATAAAAGAAATCATGTGACATGTGTTGATGTGGAGGGTGAGTTGGAGGAAGTTAAAAAATTATGGAGAAATGTGACAAATTTGAATTAAAAATTCAAATTTAAGTGAAGGAGGGAAATTAAATAAATGAAAAATTATTTAATTTGTGCATTTAATTAATTTTAGAGAGCAAATGATTTTTGAAATAGAAGAATTAAGGGATGAACTATATAAATAAATTTATCAATTTATTTATATTAGTATAAGAATTAGGATTTATTAATTAAAAATCAAGTATTTAATTAGTTGTGCTCTAGACCATTTTTATGTGTATACATTTTGCCCCTCTTTGAAGTGATGTGCGCAGACGTATTACTTCAAAATAAAAAAAAATCGATATGCCCCAAACATAAATTTTCAGGTGATGACAGATATATGCCCCCTCAGGAGATAAATCAAAGAATTTTTGAATTTTTGGATTTTTGAATGTTTGAATTTCTTTTGATGATTTTTAAAATTTTCAGCATGCTTCAACGATTTATCTCTTGAAAAGTGTAAGTGAACATGTCATGTGTTGATTAATTGATTAAAATTCCCATTGAAAATTAAAATAAATAAATGCCACTTAATTACCCACCTTAATAACCCCTTTAATAGGTAAAAAGTGGAAAAGAAGCTCATTTACACATTGATAATTTGAAATTTTGAAAAATATTGAGCAACTTTGAGCACTCAGAGCAAAATGGTGATCCCGATTTAGACTCATTGATTCGAGTGTGTGCGGTGGCACAATCGCCCGATAGCGTACAAACCTCGAGTATGAAATTATAAATCCTCTCTTTTCAATTTTGAAATGATTTTCTTGCGTTTTTGAATTTTTACGTGCAAAAGTTTTAGCGCATCTATAGGATAAAATAACGCATACATAGCCTATTTTAGCGTATTGATTTAGGGATTTAGTGTATACATGACCTGATGTAGTGCAACAGTTAGAAGGTTTAGTGCATAGGTTGACCAGGTCTTAAGTCAAATAAAATAGCGCATCCATGTACTAGAATAGTGCATTGGTGTGAAAATTTGGCGCATCCATGCCAGAATAGAAGATTTGTGATATTTCTCCTTGATTTCGATGTTTTTCAATCACGTCAGCCTTTGAGTTGATGTTGATTGATGATGTTGATAGATTAGATGATGATCGATCTCATGATAGGTGAGATTCGATGATTGATTGATGATGATTGACCTCATGATAGGTGAGGATCAATGATAGGTTGATTGATTGACCTCATGATAGGTGAGGTTCTTTGATAGATTGATAGGTTGATTGCTTGATTTGATATCATGTTGATTTTGTGATTTTTGATGGTGATAGGAGAGTGATTTAGGAGTACTGATGTCTCAGGGGTGATTCTCGAAGACATGGGATATGATCCCACAGTTGGTACATGCTGACCTAGATGTGATTGAGAGATGCGGGTTGTACTATTTGATTCATATGCACCAGGTTGGGATTAACTGGGCACTATTGACAACATTAGTAGAGAGGTGGTATAGCAACCACAACACTTTTCACTCGGTGACTGGCGAGATGACTGTGACGTGAGAGGATGTATACTGGATTCTATGGATTCTCGTTGTTGGAGAGGTAGTTGTTTATGATGCCATCGAGTAGGGAGGCACAAATGCATTACGAAGGATCTTCCATGATGACCAAATCAGTGGGTATGAGCTGCCTTGGTAGGAGTTATTTGAGAGTTATCGCCCATTACCTTTTGTACTTGCCAGTTTTGTTGGTGGATTCTTATGTCCTAACCGTAGGTCAAAGGGATTGTCTGTTGGTTGGGGTCGAGTATTAGATCAAATGATTCTACAAGGGACTCGATATGATTGGGGCTCATGCATGCTTGCCCATCTTTATCATGACCTTCATCAGGTAGTGTACCTTGGAGTGGCTAGCCTATTTGCATGAGTCACATTATTACAGATCTAGGCATGGGAGCATATAACTATTACCCAACAAGTTGCTGACAAATATCGACCACTTGGGAGGCCATATGTATATGGATATAGTGGGTCACTTGTCCAACATAAGTTGGGAAAACTAAAGTATTGGAGATGGGTGTTGGGTGATCTAGATACCATGACCTGGCGGCCATACTTGGACTATGAGCAATGGGTCGAGGATCAGCTAGAGATGCCCTATGTATGTACTACCAGATTTTTGATTGGGCAGACACAGTTTATCATTGAGAGGTTTCTACTGGGCAACGTACACAGATAGTATGGTAGGGTGTAGGGCATGCCTCAAGGGGTAGCGCACTATGCTCGTTGACACCAAGATATACCAGATTGGGGGACCCTCTTGTCCTATGATGTAGCATATCAAGATTATTTTAGTTTATAGCTAGTGGCATGGGCATATCATCCAGAGGTTGCAGAGGCTACCATGTCTAAGGATTATGCAGATTACTTCGGGACACATCCATTTCTTAGACTGTCTAACCTTGACAAGCTAGTGCCAGGATTAGATGATGATGAGGAGAGGGCACCCAGGCTGAGGAGTGGTAGAGGTGATGGGGATGAGGAGGAGAGGTTTGAGGTTGGGGATGATGATGAAGATGACGGTGGAGATGGGGGTGGAGGAGGTGGTGATGGAGGTAGGGGATTTTTTGTGAGTGATGTGATGATTCCTCATCACCAGAGATCCTTGGTAGCTATTGTGTAGCAGCATGTATAGATTGGGGTGCCTTCACAACAACAACAAACATAGATTATTGCCTTATAGGCACAGTTGGCTCAGGCTTAGGGGCATATTGCCACTTTACAGGGACAAATACAGACATTGCAAGGTCAGCTAGCTTAGGCCTAGACACAGGACCAGATTGCCACTTTGACAAAAAAGAAGGATGCAACTAGATGACAAGGAGAGTAGGTGGTGGTTGTAGCTGAGGTAGCTAGAAAAGGAGATATTGTTAGAGATATTTGTGAGTTTTCCAAGGAGGCAGAGTATTACAGAGGTAGATACTATGAGGGAGTGCCTACAGAGCGATGGGTTAGCTATGCCCAGTCATGATCCGGTCAGACATAGTCCATGACCACTAGTAGGGGTGTTACTCAACCACTTCTGAGGGGTCCACTAGGTGGTGCTCTAGGGGTAGGTCTATCAGGTGCAGGGGGTTTTATCGGAGGATCAGAGAGACCCACGACATCTAGGGGTAGCACTTCAGGACCCCATAGTCACTCTTGGTTTGCATTGTTGAGACATTGTATACATTGATTAAGTGACATTATGAGATTATGATATACTATCCCATTTTTTATGATGCATCTCTTTATGTTATTAGACATCATTGTACACTTGACATTTAGATTTATGTGATATATAATGGTGATTTATTATCTTCATGTTGCTTATTATGCTTATGTAATGGATTTTTATGATAAATGTATTTTATTTTCTATGATATGTGATGCTTTATATGCCTTTGTGATAATGATGCATGGATTCCATGATGATTATATAAAGCCATGTTGATTCTATATGTTTATTTCATGCTATGTTTTATGTATGGATGCATTAATGAGATGATGATGTATGATTCTATGTGTTGATGGATGTATGATATGGATGATACTTTTATTTATGAGATGGATGTAGTCATGCAAATGATATGGTATGCACTATATTCTTGTATTTTTCACATGTATATATCGATGATATGGATGCAATATGATTTATTACATGGGAAGCGAATATGTGACTCTATATGTGTGTATGAATGATTTATGATAATGCATGGATGTATGATGAAAATGAATGGATTGATTTTGGATATGATAATGCAAATGTATGGATCTATAAAGATGTGAATGTATGGATATATGATAATACAAATGTATGGATATATGATGCTCTATTTTTATGAATTTTTATGTAATCATATGAGTAAATGTATCGTATGATATGTGAATGGGTTATGAAAAATTCTTATGCGTTGTTCATGTATCTATGCAATGTAATGCAAATGTATGATAAATGCGTATCTATGATAGATGCATGGATGGATGGATGATGTTTTATAATGCAACTACTATGATGGATGTATGGATGAATGTATGATAATACCCTTATAATGATATGATATGGAAATGAAAATGCAAACGAAATATTTCTTTTTGTTATGTCAAGTGTACTCAATCTTGTAATGAGAGATAACATCATGTTTGAGAGTTGTCATCCTTGGAGAATATTATAATGTAAATGCAAAACTAATATGAATGCAATATTATCCTAGCTATGCAAACTTAACTATGAGATACTGTCATCTAATTCATTGTGCTTGGTATCATCATTGAGCGTTTAAAATGTTGAAAGTTAGTACAAACATCGATGGTATACTTAGACCATGATGACTTGAGTACAACTTCCGTTGAGTTTTGATATTGCAAGATAACACAAGCATCTAGGTATAATTGGACTGAGATAACCTGAGCATTACTTGCATAAACAGACAAGAGTTAACCATTTTCCTATGCAAATTCAAAATTTCATCAATGATTGACTCACAAACAACAGAAAAATAAAATATCGTTCTCCTTCCTAGCCCCTCTAGTTCAGAACATCATCGAGGGACTCAAGAGAAATAATAGAAACAATCGAGATACAACATCTGAACATTCGTGCCAACGTGATCCAACCATGATTCAGAAGATGATCATCTAGTGAGATATAATTTGATTGTATTGATGTTGAGTTGGATGGTTGATTTGGTTGATTGATTACAATTGATTGTTGTTTGTGCCAAGGTGTCTTGCTATTGCTTGTTTGTTATTGGTTGGTTTAAGCTCGATGGTTATTTTTCCCCAGTGAGTTCTGGATTTTGCCCCCAGTGAGGAACAAATCAATTATTACGAATATGCACAATGAAAACCAGGCCATGGTGAGACACGACCGCAATAGATGAATATGGATATGAACCTCATTTATGATAAAAATGTATGCGTACTGATGGAAAAAGAAGACACTCAACACACGTTTCCAAAATAGATGGAAGAGCAGATCTAATGACAAATAGTGCCTGCTTACCAGGTTTTCACCACTTGCTTTTATTGCACTTTTTCAAATTTTATTATTTTTTGTTGTTACCAAGATGCCTGTTTGCCAAGTTTTCATCAAGGAAACAATTTTTTTTATTTTTTGATTTTTTTTTTCAAGATTTTTTCTGATTTTTTAGGACATTTTCTGATTTTTATGATTTTCAGGATATTTTTTTATTTTTATGATTTTTTCAAGACATTTTTTGATTTTTATGATTTTTCAAGACATTTAAGCATGCACTGAATACATTATGTGTAGAAATTATTCATATGGATGCTATTCATCGGTCCCTCAAATAGATCCACTTTTGGTGTAGACAACTGATATGCCCCCGATCCAAAGACTGATACAATAAAAAAAGGGCCTAACCAATTTGGCTCAAATTTCCTTTTCTTTTCTTGATCCTGCTGATTACAGGGATTTTCCTTTATTACTAGATCTCCAACTTGAAAATTTCTAGGCTTGACTCTGTGATTGTAATTGTGTGACATCCTTTGCTGATATAATTTTAAGTGATCCACAGCTAGCTGATGACATTCATCCAATAGTTCCAACTCATGCAACCTAGAAACTCTGTAGTCTTCTTTTGATTTGATTCCCTTTAGAGACACCCTAAATGAAGGTATCTCAACCTCAATAGGTAAAATGGCTTCTGCTCCGTATACAAGGGAATATGGTGTGGCACTTGTTGGGGTGCAGACACTTGTTTAGTACGCCCATAAAGCAGGATACAATTGAATATGCCAATCCTTTCCAGCCTCATTGACGGCTTTCTTAAGAATTTTCAAGATAGTCTTGTTTTTTGCTTCCGCTTGACCATTTCCTTGAGGATAATAAGGCGTGGAGAATCGATGTTGGATATGGAATCTATGACAAAATTCTTGCATGTCCCAATTTTTAAAAGGCGTACCATTTTTTGTGACAATAGATTGAGGAATACCATATCGACAAATGATGTAATTTAGGACGAATGAGGAAATCTGCTTCCCAGTGATGTTGATCAAAGGAATGGCTTCAATCCACTTTGTGAAATATTCCATGGCTGTGATGATAAACTTGTGCCCATTGGATGATGACAGATGAATTTTTCCTACAAGATCCAATCCCCACTAATAAAAGGGCCAAGTCGAGGCAAATGGTTGCAACTCCTGGACTGGAGCATGGATAAGATTACCGTGGATTTGACATTTTTCACATTTCTTGAAAAATTGGTAGAACTCCTTCTCCATAGTCAGCCAGTAGTACCCCAAACATAGGATTTTCTTAGCGAGGGTAAGTCCACCTTAATGAGTCCCACAAATACCGGCATAGACTTTGCATAAATTCGAGTTGGATTCATCCTGTTCAAGACAATGAAGGAGAGTACCATCAAGACCTCTTCAGTAAAGTATGTTAGCTATCAAGGTATGACATGCAGATTGATGAATAAGATTACGCTTCTAGTTTTAGGAAATATTAGGTGGAAAGGTATTGTCTTTCAAATAAGCATAGATCTTTCCATAGGTAGAGGATTCAGGTTCAACCAAGTGGCATATAATTTGGGATTCTGGGTTGTCACAGGCAGGGTTAAACACTTGTTCCACCATGAACTCATATCGACTTTTATTTTTCAGGATCTGCAAGAGAGAAGCAATTATTTCCATGGCATCAACTACTTTTTTATCTGCCCTTGGAATCTATTCAAATTTAATCTCAACAAAGTACTTTTTGAAATCATCAATCATTCTCTTGTATGACATCAACTTATCATCCTTGGTTTGATAATTATCATTCACTTGGTTAATAATAAATTGGGAATCACCATAGACTTGCAGCTCTTTGATGTTCCACTCAACTTCCAATTTGATATTAATGATGACGGCTTCATATTCTACTATGTTGTTGGTACAAGGAAACATCAGATGATAGGATTTTGGAATTTTATGTCTCTGTGGAGTAATAAATAGGATCACAACACCTGAACCATGTTGTGTATATGATCCATCAAAATATAATATCCATTGTTGTGGAGTGATAGTAAAGACATCTTCATCAGGGAACTCAATATGCATCGGTTGGTTGTCTTGTAGGGGTGCTTATGTTAACTGATCAACTATCACTTGTCCTTTAATTTTGTTATGATCCACATACTGAATGTCAAACTCACTCAGTATCATCACCCATTTAGCTAGTCTTCTTGTGAGGTTTGCCTTGCTAAGCAGATATTTCAAGGGATCAATTTTAGCTATGAGCTTAATGGTGTGAGTTAACATGTAATTCCGAAGTTGCCGAGTAGCAAGTACCACCGCCAGACAAGCTTTATCAATAAAAGAGATTAATTTCATAACCATTCAATGTTCTACTAATGTAATAAATTTCCCTCTGCTTTCCCACAGAATCTTCTTTTGCTAATAGTGCGTCCAAGGATACCACAGTTGTTGCGATGTAGAGAAGTAGTGGTTTCCCTTTGGTGGGTGGCACCGGGATGGGTGGTGACATCAAGTATTTCTTCAATTGATTAAAGGTTGTTTCACATTTCTCATCCCATTTGAACTTTACATTCTTGTGGAGCAAGTGAGTGAATGGACGAGTTTTGTCTACTAGCTGTGAGATGAACCTCTTGATGGATTGAAATATTCCTTGAAGAGATCTTAATTGACTAATGTTATTTGGTTGTAGCATTTCCATGATGGCTTTGACCTTGACGGAATCCATTTCAATTCCCTTTTCTGAAACTATATATCCTAACAATTTTGTGTATGTCACACCAAATAAGCATTTTTTTTGGTTTAATCTAACATTGAATTTCTCCAAGTAGGTGAAAAATTTATCCAGGATCTCCAGGTGTCCCTCTCTAGTGAAATATTTAGCCAATAAGTCATCCACATAGTCTTCCATGAAAGTATGCATCATATCATGAAAAATGGTGGTCATTGCATGTTGATAGGTGGCTCCAGCATTCTTCAACCCAAAAGGCATGACATTCTAGTAGAAAGTACCCCATGGGGAGGTAAAGGCTATTTTATCTTGATCGTCCAGTGCAATTTTTATCTGGTTGTATCCTGAGAATCCATCCATGAGCGACAACATTGCATGTACTACTATTAGATCCACTATGATATCAATGTTTGGCAATGGAAAATCATCTTTTGGACAAGCCTTATTCAAATATATGAAATCCATGCAAATCCTAATGCTGCCATTTGGTTTAGATACTGGTACAATGTTAGAAATCCACTTGGCATAATCTATTGGTTTGATGAATCCTGCGTCCAACAATTTTTTAATTCTGCTTTAACCAACAAGGTGATGTGAGGATGCATCTTTCTTAACTTTTGATTGATTGGTTTTACTCTAGAGGGAAGAGACAAATGGTGCATGATTATTTTGGTATCAATCCCTAACATATCTACATAAGACCAAGCGAACTTAACTTGCCTTTCTTCAAAGAATTTGGTAAAGCTTAGTTTCTCTTATTCAGTCAAGGATGCCGCCAAATGTAGAGTTTTTACTTTGTCTGGAGTACCAATGTTGATAGACTATGTAGATTCTACTAGTAATAAAGATCTCTTATGGTAATTTTCTAGCAGAGTGTCAAATCTTCCATCCTTCGACACCTCAGAGAGGTTTTCACCATAGGATATGCTCTTTATTTTGACATTTTCTTGATCTAATTCTGCCATAGAATGAATTTTCACCATTAGATCTATTTTCATTATTTATTTTTTAGCTAGAAGATTTGGCACTCCCCTTATTCTCAACTTCGTTATGAGTCCTATGGATGACAATTGTTTCAGGGTTGTTAGCATAGAGATAGTTAACAATAGCATTATCATCTGCAAAAGATGGGCTATCAAGAGGCGTGGCTTGGTCCCAATCGACAAGTTCAGGATGGATTAATGGCAAGGGATCATTAGGTTGGTCGAGGTAGAAAATGGTGAGGATTAGAACGGAAAAATATTCATAGTATGTAATAGTGAGATCAAGGTCTATGATGTTACTTTCCTTTAAATGATCTGTCTCACTAGGAGTCTGATCATTTTCACTAGAGCCATCAATCTAAGTTGTGATCCAAATTCAAGGGGTCTAGACCCTGAGCCTTGTCCCTCCATGAGCATGGGTGTATACTTTTTTATTACGTCAATTTTTTTATCATGACAAGATTCTTTTGATAATGAATCCCACTCATAATCATTAGAATCAGTTTCATAGGCATTACTAGCTTGTAGTTGTAAGATTCATTCAACAACCTTTTTGGTGGCATCTTCTTTTGTTTCCTCTTTGGATTCTTCTTTATAACCCAATCCCATCTATTTTTTTGGATTCTTAGTGATCAATTGAATAGGCTCTACAATACCCTCTTTTCTTTTCCCAATAGGACCACTACCTTCATAACCATATTTTCTAGGATAATGAAACCTTTTCCATATAGATTAGTCAGGATACTAATGGTTGTTGCGACGAATGTCGATGCAAATTAATCTTCTTCTTTGTAAAGCCAATTGAGCACATCCTTATCTTCAAATTCTTCCATGGTACTTGCCTTTATGAATTTTCCATCAAATAAAGTCATGGGTTGTGGAGATGGTTGTATTGATATTGATGGTTGCCCATATGCTCGAGGAGATGGTAGCAATTGTGAAAGGTACAATGTTTGTTCAATGGAATATTCACCTACACATTTATCTTTCAATTGCATATTTTTAAATTGTTTGGATAGGATATTTAACTGACTCTCATGATTTACCTAGGTGGAGTTAACAATGCCTTTGTCCTTGGATTGGGTGTCTTTCTCAAGTTGATTTGATGAACTATTTGATTGACTTCCACTGCTTGAGGGAGTAGAGTCAATGATAACCTTATTCTTTGATTGGTCCTTTTTCTCAACCAATCTTGACAAGATATTTTGTTGTTTCTCACCAGTGGAGGCTCTAGAAGCATTATCTTCTCTGTTATGAGGCACGAAGGAGTCTTGGACCGTTTTCAATGTGTTGTAGTATTGAGAGTTGTTTGAGTCGGATGAGATGGTGATTTCTTGTCCATTAAAGGGGAACTTCAAACATTGGTGATATGTTGATGGCACCACCTGCATTGAGTGGATCCATGGTCTCCCAAGGAGTATGTTGTACGTCAAGTCTTTGTCCAACACTTGGCAAGCTATGTCTTTTTGGATAGGTCCCACTTGGATAGGCAGGACAATTAGTTCCTAAGATGGTATTTCTTCATCATCATAATCTTTGATGGTAATTTTCCTTCCTGCATCAATAAAATTCTCTGAAAACCCAAGTGCATGGACTAGTTTCAAAGTATAGATATTCAGACTTGCTCCTCCATCTATTAAGACACGTTTTATGCAATGTTTGTGAATTATAACCTCGATATGCAATGCAACATTATGGGGATGTGCGGGTGAGGTGTGGTTAAATGTCCCGCCATGGCCTAAAATTGACATACCTCTAGATCGGTTGGCACCATGGTGGATACTAGGGCTTGTTCTAGAATTTATTTGTGAGCTAGTGAAATTTTAAACAATTCTAATATTGAGATTTGCACCAATATTGAATTGGTTGGATGGGGCAACAGGCGTTCTTGATGTGCTTCCTTTTAAGACATATTTTCCTTAAGCCCTTGTGGTAGCATTAACTAGTTGATGGTCTTGTCTCCCCCTAATTTTGATAACATTTACTTGATTGCCAGTAGTTGCAATATTGTTATGATCATCATTGATTGAGGTAATGTCAAGGGTAGGAATATTGTTTTGATGATCGTTTCCGTTAGGTGTATCGATTGGATCTTTGACTGTTGAGAAGTGGAGAATGGTTGTGTCATAAATATAATTCACGTTTTTATTCTTACTATTTGCAGAAGAAGATTCTCCTTTGTCATAATTGGGTAAATGATTCTTAAATGCACCATGGTAATTGCTTGTTTGGGGTCCTTCTATTTGTATGATCTTTTGGTCTATCAAATCTTGCACCTGATGCTTTAATTTCATGCAATTATTTGTTAGATGACCTTTGTATCGATGAAATTCATATTAATGAGCATCATTCCACCATGACGATTTCACTTTTGGCTCAAAACCTCGGGTGTCAAGCAAGGTGATAAGATTTTTTGCAAGAAGTTCCTTCAATGTGGATTCAAGTGTTTGATGCAAAGGTGTGAATTTCCTGTGATTTGATGGCGTTGAATATGGTGGTGGTCGAGATGGAGCATTGTTTTGGTGATTGGTATTCTGGTTTGTGTTTTGGTTGGTGTTGTTTTGATTAGGGGTTTGGTTGGTCTTATATGTGGTTCTTGATAAATTGAAGACCGGTTTGGCATTGTCTGTTTCATTTGAAGCATCATTGTTAGTATTCTTGTATTTTTTCCAAAACCTTAGTTTATCGTTGTTATGATCTTTTGATGAGTTCCCTTCATTATAGATTTTGATTACTCCTCTTTTTACCAAAGCCTCTTTAATTTTTAGTCCATTTTCAATCATCTTTTCGAAGCTAGGTGGACATTGCAATTGCAATCTATAACTCATTTTGTCAGTTAGGTTGTCAATGAAGATTTCCATTTTCTCTTTTTCGGGTATGGGTCGTGCATACCTAGTGAATAACTTTCTCCACCTTTGCAAGAATATAAGGAATGATTCCCCATTTTTCTGTTTAGTGTTACAAATATCCTTCTTTGTTATCTCGTGTTGTATGTTATAGGAGTATTGAGTAATGAATTTTTTAACCAATTCTTCGAAGGATTGAATACCGGGAGGAAGTTTGGAAAACCATTCCATGCATAGTCCACCAAGGATTTGTGGAAATAGTCTCATAAAATATGTGTCTTCATGGGTTAACTCCAAGCTCATCGTACAAAATTCCCTCACATGGTCAATAGGGTATGTTTTACCATTATATTTGTCATACTTTGGGAATTCACAATGTTTGGGAAAGGGTATCATGTTCATGTTTGGATCAAAAGGAGAGGGACATATATCTTGTAATAGATATCTTTTGGTAGTCCCTTTCTACATATCTTGGATTTTTTTTTGCATGAGCTGCATTTGTTTCATGAAGGCAAGCACTAAATCAACATTTTGGGTGTTTCTTTCGGTGTTTTTAGGTGTTTCAGCCTCTTTGTTCTTGGAATATTCCACCTCTTTGTTTTTAGATGATTCAACTTCATTGTTTTGGGGTGTACTTTTCAATTGGTTTATGTCAAAGTCAGGGGGAAATTTCATACCTTGTTTAGCCATCATTAGGAAATATTTTTCTCCCTCTTTCTCTAATATTTTCTCCATAAATTTATGAAAATTGGGATCTTGTTGTACTTGTTCTATGGCTTCATCAGTTATTTATTCTACCTCATCTTAATGAACTCCAAAAAAAGGATTCTCTTCTCTTTCAGCCATGTTATTTTGGGTTTCAAGTTCTTTCTCCTTGAGTTTTTGCCTTTGTGACCTTGTTTGAACGGGCATACAAGTGTTATAGTTTTGACTAAACTTTGATCTAGTTTTGAGGGAGTGCCAAAGGGACACAACAAATTTGATTACACAATGTTCATTTCGGGGTTGAAGGATGATGAATCCTGATGGTGAAACTTGGTTGCTAACCAAAGATAGATGTGATGATGGAGTACTTTTAGATATTTGATCAAATTTTAGGTTAAATATTTTAACTTGAGAATGCTAGTTTTGACAAGTTTGAGACTCTAGTGTGACTAGAGAATAGTTTTGTTTTGAAGAGGATCCTCAACTAGGAGTTCAAAATTTGGACAGACAGGTAATTCAACTCTTTGGTTTGAAAATTTTATACATGCGCCAGAACAATGCATGGATGTGATAAAAGACATATGCGCCAAGGAATAAAATAGATGTGCTAAATGATGGCTTTTATGTGCTACATAATGGAACAAATGCACTACAAAAAGGGATAGATGCGCCAAAACAAGCAAGATATGTGCCAGAGTATGGAAGGTATGCGCTACCAAATAGTACGGATGTACTATAACAAAGGAAAAATGTTTCAAAACAATAGATGGATGCACTGGAATATTGAAGGCATGCGCCAAAATAGTCAATGGATGTACTGATAAAAAATAGGGTTCTCTATTTTGATAGTTTGATGATTTTTTTTTTCTGGCACTGAATTTGATTGTTTTATGATATGAATCTTTTGAACCAATGGTTGTATACCCTAGTATGTGATGTTTATTCAAAATTTATTTTAAAACATGTAGGTTAAACATATCAAGAAAGTACAATCCCTATGGCTGTGAAGGATAGTGTTTACTGGATTCCCACTTGGATTTTTAGTCCAGATGTGCTTACTTTTGGCAAATGATTAGAGGCTTGACCACACTGACTCCCCCTTGCATTGCACTCACTTCTCGATTCAGCCAAGCCTCAGTCCTCATGAATCTCCCATGATGGACTTCTCATTTCTACCAAAAGCGACAAGAATGTGGGATGGCTTCAAAGGTTATACCTCTTGCACCAGTAAATAGAAAGGGTATTTTTTGGCATAATACAACAAGGGTTTTAGTAAAGGCATTTCATTCATGGGGGATCATCCATACAACAAAAGACCATTGCTTCCCTTCTTTTCGGAACAACCCTTGTGATACTTGAACTTTCCTCAAGTACCCACACTTATATCCTAGGTGGAAGTCACTTGGCTTTAGCATGTTCCCAGTTGGGTCATTCCCTTGGGGTGATTACCTCTTATCCCACCAAGGCGGGCCCTCTAAGGTTTAAATGTAATAAAATGAAAAAATGTGGGTTTGGCTTTCTAATCACCCAATTAAGGGGAGAGCATACACACCTACCACTGTCCAAACACAACAAGCATGGTGCTCATTTTCCTCTAATTAAGCTATGTTCCTAACTTAATCAAAAGAAAATGACAATAAAATCAACCTTGCAATAAATTGTTAGTAGTTTCAATTTTGCATTCTTTGATAGCGTTCTTTATGTTTTCAGCAGAGTCTCTGACAACGCGTAAAATTCCTGCAAAACATAAAGACACGGATTAGTTTTCAGAATTTTAACTTTCTGCAAAACAAAATAGATGCACCATAACAACAAACAAATGTGCTAGCAAATCACATAGATGCACTAAAAGATACTATGAATGCACCATAAAACTCCCTGTATGTGCCAAATGTTGAGATGTATGCATTGAAAGGTTGCTTGGATGTGCCAGAATAGTGCTCGTATGCACCACATAATTTTTTGCATGCACCGAAAGAACTCACGATCACACTAAAATATTTTACGTCTGGACCTGTAAAACAAAATTTTCTAGAAAATGTTAATGAAAGGGGCTAGGGCCCCATGATGGGCACCAAATTTATGTGTGTGAAAAATGGTGGAGAAGGAAATAACAATTTAAAATCCAACACACATATCCATGAAATGTATTACATAAAAGGAATTGAAATGATAAAACCAAATTTCTACTACTATCCTTTCAAATCATTTCATGGTTCTCTAGTCTTAAGGACCTTTGAATTCATGCTCTAAGATCTAGTTAAGTGTTGCAAATGAATTTACTAAGATGACAGCCTAAGAAATGAGAAGATGTTGTGTAATGCAAACTACATGTCTACATCACTATATTTTTATAATTTTGAAGTTTAAAAGTTGAATGAAAGAGAAAAGTGTTGCTATGTATGTTGATACTAGGATTAATGATGCAATTCTAATGTAATACTATGAAAAACAATGATTTCTAATGCAATACTAAAATTATCCAAATTAAAAGTGTCATGATAACTATGCTATATGAAAATGCAATCTCTCAATTTCTCTCAATTTCTCTAGCATAAGTTTATCTCAATTGCCTCTTGAAAATTTGTAGGATGAGCTCCTTTTTTATAGATTTTTCTAAGCCTGGGATGAGGTGGAAAGGATGGATGGTCTGGATCATGATCCTGGGGGATCAACGGTGGAGCACAAAGAGGTTGGAGGAATTCATGGAGGCTGCTCCATTTGGAAGGACAAATCATCCAAGTGTCAAAGAGCATCATTTAGAAAGAGGAGCCATGTGTCTCCAAGGAGGTTAGGAGGTTAGATGAATATTTCTAATTTATAAATTAGAAATAAAAGAAATCATGTGACATGTGATGATGTGGAGGGTGAGTTGGAGGAAGTTAGAGAATTATGGAGAAATGTGACAAATTTGAATTAAAAATTCAAATTTAAATGAAGGAGGGAAATTAACTAAATGACAAATTATTTAATTTTTGCATTTAATTAATTTTATAGAGAAAATGATTTTTGAAATAGAAGAATTAAGGGATGAACTGTATAAATAAATTTATCAATTTATTTATATTAGTAGAAGAATTAGGATTTATTAATTAAATATCAAGTATTTAATTAATTGTGCTCCAGACCATTTTTATGTGTATACATTTAGCATTAGGTATCACTTTAGAAATAGGTGAAAAGCTAAATTCTCTTTCTTAATGACTTTGTGCCCATTTTCATGAATTGAGGTGAAGCCAAGACCTCACATCTTGCTTCATCAAGTGCCCTTTTCTTGGCATGAGTGAAGTGATTTTGTGATAGATCATTTACTATTACATTTTTCCCTTGTAGGGAACTTCTTTAGCCATGAAGTTCATGAGAGAATTCTTAAATGTGCTTGTAGTTGTTAGGAAAGGTGTCTCAACCTTGATCCTAATGTTAATGATATAGAAAATATAGTTTTCATAGTGTGAAAGATAAAATCTCAAATTTTGGGCTATACAATTTATTTTTGGGTAAAATATATTTTTAGGTTGTTTACCATCGCTTCTATCGATGCCTATTATGAATATTTTTAATCTATAAAATTATAAACGAGCTTCAACTATATATTTGATCAAAATTTATCACCTTCAAAAGTTGGGCCTTCCACATTGTAAATGTAAAAACATATAGGACACATAAAAAAGATGTAAGAGGGAGTTACACCTATAGAAAAAATTATGATGCATGCTATGATGTGTAAAAATATCTTTGAATGGAGATAATGAAGAAAAAATAGAATGCCCAATTTGGTGAGTGGATTTTGACATGATTATTATAGGTGGAAGGAATATGTTATTTTTTAGCATTTGAGCTTATTTTGGGATTTCAGTGTTGGTTTTCTAACTAGGTATTTGGATGCCACTTTATTGGGTGGTTTGATGGTTTTTTAATTATTGTTTGATGATTTCATTTATTACTTCTATTAATGGGTGATTGAGATGAAGGTATTGATAGTGATCAATTTGTAGGCATTTTATGCTACTAGAATTATTTTAGATATTTGGTTGGTGATATTCCTATAAGGGATTTCTTTGCAAGTGTATTGTAACCATTTTTAGATTCCTAAATAATAAATTGAGTTACTTTGGAGTGTATATTTTTCTCCCAAAATGGTTTTCCCCATGTACACTTGCATTGTGGTAGAATCCTATTTATGTTTATATGTGCTTATTTTTTGTAATTGTAAATATCTAAAATTTTCACATTAGTATCCTCTAAGATTAGTTTATGAAGTGTTTTCACATTCCTTTCTTCCTTTTAGGAGCATCTTGCATATACTCTTCCTTTGAGATGGAGTAGGGAGTTTGCATAGTGAGAGTCCTCAA
Source organism: Sequoiadendron giganteum (assembly GCA_007115665.2). Classification (NCBI taxonomy): domain Eukaryota; kingdom Viridiplantae; phylum Streptophyta; class Pinopsida; order Cupressales; family Cupressaceae; genus Sequoiadendron; species Sequoiadendron giganteum. Next base: position 322,973,781 of record CM021101.1, on the reverse strand, counting down.
ATACTAATCTAGGTGGTTCTAGTATTCTACACACATGATATAGCATCTATTGTTGCAATGAGTACACTAATAAACATGAGTATGGACCTCTTTTTCTAGCACATTTTGTAAGGGCATAAGAACTATGGATTTTGATAGCCATTGGGTATTGACATAGAAGAATAAATATGGGGGAGAGTAGGAGGTAGATTAATTGGGGGATGATGTCTCTAAGATGATGAATAGTTAGTATGATGCCACATTTTGGTTTCTTGACTAGTTTCCACTAGGTTGTTGATCTTAGTATCTACCTAGGATAATCAACTTGTTAGATATTACTCACATTATTTCCATCAAGGCCTCTTGAAATTGTACTTTATAGGAATGAATAAGAAGACACCTCTTTCATGGGAGTAACAAAATAAAGTATTGGTTTAAGAGGTGATAATTTCACTTAGGTTAACAAAATAGAAGGTTGTGATAGAAAAGGACTGTAAGCCTTAGGGTCAAAAGACATAATTGGTTGAGGTAAACCTTGCCTACCATAGTCAAGCTATTTTTATCTTACAAGGAAAGATGAAAGGTCAAATCAATAATTTTTACAACCAAAGCCTAAACCATTAGATAAATATCAAATTTAATGGCTTCTAGAGGTAGAGTATGAAGTTGTCACTTAATAATGATGTAATTACTAAAGGAATCCTTTCCCAAGTTTTCTAGAAGTGCGAGTTGAAAAAAAATAGCTTATATAGGAGTATAATTTATGTTATAGATTTAGTCCAAGAGGATCACACAATCTCTTCTTTGAAATAATAAAATAAAATTTTCCCTAAAGTATCCCAATTATTGATACTTCTAGGAAAACACTTGAATAAAATTTGTGTAGCTTTATATCTAAAAAAATGTAGAAAAGAGCCTTAGGCCCATATATTCGTCAATGATATAATATAAAACATATAAATTAATAAGTGTTAAGATAGTGTGATTTAATTGAAATCATACTATATAACATCACATCTCCAAATTCCTTAGAATGGGTATTTAGATGTTGGTGCAATTGAGAGATATTATTATTCTCTCAATTAGCTTGAAATAATAGTTGTAGTGGAATTAAGAGGGGAAGTGGAGTATGACAATGGTAGTTACACATTGATTTGAGTTCATTATGTCACTTTACTATTCCTAGTTACCAAGAGAGAGATTGGAGTAAATTTAAACTCATTAGGATGACCCCATGTGAGTTGGTGGAGGAAAAATTGGATTCCATTCTTGGGAAGTGTGTCCATTGAATGATAGGGGTCAAAGATATTATTATTTTTATTGTTCAAAATGTATTGATTAATTTCATCATGGGAGAATTGAATTTTTCCATACCATGGATTGTGGTGCTTTTGGTTTCAAGAATCCATTTGTAGTTTCCTTTCAACTCCTTTGTATAAATTATATACATTGGATGTAGGTATTATGGGTCATTTAATAGGTACATATGTGCTACTATGATATTATCAAATTGAGGAGAAATTTGTTATATTAATGTAACACATGTTGAAATATAAAGTGGAATATTATGATAATAACATCAAATTAAGTGTACAATTTTTTGTTATTATATTAGCCAAAGTAATGAAAATGTAGAAAGAATATAAAAACAAACATTAAAAGTATAACAAATAACACCATTGTACATGGAAAAACCCTTTCAAAATAAAATCCACCATGAAAGAGAGCTCAAGTCTATATTAATATTTAAATGAAGAGTATATGTACAAGATACTTCTCCCTAAAATGATAGCATTCTAATAGTACCCATAAAACCTTTATATCAACCACTATCTCAAGAATCCAATATATAAAACAACCAAAAACAAGAGACAATAAATGATTTACAAAATAAATGACAAATACCATGGAACCAAAAATAGGTTCCTATTAATTTCATGTAAAATTCATGGAACCAAAATTAGGTTCCTATTAATTGCATGTAAAATTCAACACCCATATCCACTTAGTAAACCTTTTAGAATAGAATGCAACTCCCTTTACACCATGTACATGTCATAGATCTTATTATAATGGTCAAATTATTTTATTCAACATACTTTCTCAATCATAAGTGCTCCATGAGGGAAAATTAATGCCTTGGTATAGTACATGATAAGGAAGATATTCTATACTCTAAGTAGACTTTTCAACTTTTGTGATAAATTAAATTTAAGAGAATAAAATAATAATAAATAATTTTTCCCACACACATAGGGGTGTTCACTTTCACTATCTCCATTTTTTTGGAGATCAAATATTGTTTAATGTCTATTATCAAAACAATACTTTAATATTGTAAGGTGAATGAAATATACAATATTAACATTATCCCACTTTTGTTGGAAGGTGTTCGCCCTTGGTATCCTTGTGTTGTGTAGTGTAGTGCTCAAGTTTGTGACATGGCTTAATCACCTCCCATGGATTCATTAACTCTAGCGATTGTATCAAGCATTAATAGGTTGATCTTTTGGCCAATGAAAATTATCTTTATAAAAATTGGTATCAGATCTTGGGTCACAGGCTCGAACCCCTCACTTGCGCTAGGGGGGATTATTGCAAGGTGTGTTCCCTTGGTCTCCTTGTGTTGTGCAATGCATCACTCGAGTTTGTGACATGTCTTAACCATCTCTCGTGGATTCATTAACTCTAACGGTTCTATCAATCATTAATAGGTCAATCTTTTGGTGCAACAACAATTGTCTTTGCAACAACTTTGACATTTACATTTAAATTAAAAAACTAGGAAACATAAAATAAATCATTTATAATTTCCAAGGTACACGACCTTCTTGTACCAAGGGAAATTTTCTATACTCATTTATTTTGTGAAGGAATCTACAACATCATCTTGAGTGTCAACCTTTTGTAAAATGACCTTACCATTATCTACCATATAACAAAAAATAGATAATGTAAATCAACATGTTTAGTGTGAGCACAATACATAACATTCTTGGCCAAATAAATATAACTTTGACTATCACATTTAATGTTAACCACCCTACAATCAAAACCAATACTTGAAAATAGCCTCTATAACCATAATTCCTCTTTAGAGGCATGTGTAAAATTTATATACTTTATTTCAATGATGGAAAAATAAATCATGGGCTATCTCTTGATCATCCAAATAAGCACATTGTTAAACAAAGAGAATACATGATCACTAGTGAACCTTTGACTATCCAAGTCACTTGCCCAATATATATAAATAAAGCCTTGTATATCCAAGTATTTACCACATCACTAGTACCATGATAATATAACAAATAATAATAAATTTTTATAAATATCTAAATATTATTTTAATAGAAGTCCAATGTTCCTTACTAGCGTTTGGCATAAAATTACCTATAACTCCCATTACTTGGGCATTATCAAGTCTAGTGTAAATCATTGCATACATCAGGATACCAATAAAATTATCATAATAAATACTATAAATATCCTCAAAATCATCATATTATTTACGAAACATATCTAAAGAAAGATATGTGCCAATCAGTAATGAAAAGCTAGTTGGTTTTAATCTTGTATATCAAATATATACAAAATGGTATCGACATACTTACTTTAACCTAGCCAAAGATTTATATGTACTTGGTACTTGTTTATATCCATACCAATAATATATATTTTAGCCATTATATCCTTCATATTTAATATGTTATAAAATTGAGCTTTGAGCTCCCTAATAATTCCCTTACTATTACCAATAAACAACATATCATCTAAATACAAGATGATAAATAAAACTTGGTCATACATTTTTAGCATAAACATAGTGATCTTCTTCACTACTAAAAAACCCGCTTTTAACATAAATACATCAATTTTTTATACACATTGAAATTCTCTACTTTAAACCATACAATGACCATTTTTAATTGCAAACCAAATGTTCCTTTATTTTTACCATAAAACCATCAAGATTTCACATATAGATTTCTTCTTCAAGATCCCATACAAGAAATTAATTTTAACATACATTTGTTCTATCTAAAAATTATAAGCTAAAACAATAAATAATTCAAATAAAATAAAAGATAATTTAGTAATATAACAAAAAACTCACTAAAATCAACTTCCTTTCTCTAGGAATAGCCCTTGCCGACTAGTCTGGCCTTGTACCTCTCTAATCATCTATATGCTCTAATTTTTTTGCACACCCATTTGCAACCAATAGGTTTATTTCTCTCAAGAAAAATAATAGGATCTTATGTGCCATATTTATCTAATACCATCATCTCCTTTTTCATGTCTTGGATCCAAGTCTCATTATCCTTCCAAGAGAGATCATCTTTAAAATATCCCAGTTTCTCATTAGTACACAACAAGACAAATACATAATCAAAATTTGGTGGGCTATACTTGTCAATTGGGTTTTATTGTTTGTTGGATCATCTAAAGGTTGAAGTAAGGGGATTTAATTAGTTTGTTGCATTCTCATCCTACTCATCTTTCTCAAAAATATAACATGAACCCTCTTCTCCCTCTTCATATTTTGATCTAACATTCAATTCTTTAACATGTGCATATTATAATTTTTCTACCTTATTCTTATAATGAACTATTTTACTTATTTTATTTTGGTTATACACTAAAAATTCTCTATAATCCTTAAAAAACTCATCTATAAAGCATATCATTTTCTAGGTTAGTGGATTTCAAATATTATAATTTATTTTACATTCTTATTGTAACTAACAAAGATGCATTTTTATCTTTATAATCTAATTTAGATCATTTTTATTTAGGCAAATGAAAAAATCCTCATGACCAAATACCCTTAAATGTGAAATAGAAGGTTTCTTACCTGCCCACACTTCATAAATATTTTTATCAACAAGATCCAAATAAGGAGATAAATTTACTAACAAACAATATTCATAACCTTCATCCATAAGCATTGATCCAACTATGTAGCACTCAACATAATTATAGCTCTATTGTAATCAAGTTTTGGTTCGTTATCTTTGTAACTCTTTTATAGTTGTGTGTAAGGGGTAGCCTTTTATCAAACAATACCCACATGCTTAGATAAATAATCAAAATTGCCTAAAACAATTTAGCCACCATTATCAGATCTCAACACATTTATTTTCTTCTTATTTTACTTCTTAATAAGTGCTTTAATCTCTTTAAACTTGGGGAAAATTTATATTTAGAATGCAAAAATAAACCTAGGTGTATCTATAATAATCATAGAAAAGTGAAATAGTATCAATATTTAACCTTAGAATCACTCATTGGACCAAACACATTCAAATGAATGCTTTTTGATAATATATTTTCTTTATAACCTCTAAAGGGAAAATATTCTCTATTCTCTTTTTCAAACACACAATGTTCACATAACTCAAAATGCCTATAAGAGTAAATAGAAAAGAATTAACCATATTTTTATCAATAACCATATTTTTATCAATAAGGGTCCAATGACTCTTTTCATCAATGTGACCCAAACATTGGTACCACAACATGTATTTTTAGAATTACTAGTTACATTGATAGAGTTACAAAATGTGGAGACATTTAACATAAACAAAGTCCCAACCTGAGATCCTTTAATAATCATCAAATTTTCTCTCACCAACTTGAACTAAAATGTTTAAATATCAAATGCAATAAAGAATCATTCAATTTGGATACATAAATAAAAATTATTGAAAGGCCTATAATAAGAAAAACACTAGTAATGTATTTTAGCCCCAACATTGAAACACAGTTGTGCCTTCCTATGAATAACAATCTGATATAAACTATTGTCACCCATATACAGTTATCCATCATAAGTGTTCCAAGAAGATAAGCAATCCTTTGAGGACTCATATGATATGATAAAATTGAGTTAATCAACTAGGATTCATTAGAAATAAAATTAGAAAAAATAAACAAAGCTTCATATTCACCATCATTAGAAGATTTTTTTGGAGTCATAAGTATTATTTTTTTGTACTTCTAGTTTCCACATTTCACTTCACTCTTTCTTGAGGTCTTTAAATTTCTCCAAGAATTATATCTCTTAGTAGACTATTTTTTATCCCCTTTATACCCTCCTTTATCCTTGGGCATTCCCCAAATATGTAGTGTATCTTTTCTTCCTTTTCAATAGGTTTTACTATTATTTACTCCATAAGAAAGACATCATTAAGGGCATATAACATATGATCTATTATTGAATTGATCATATCAACAATTATATTTTTCCATGATTATGTCAAAGAAGAAATTAGCAAAATATACGTATCCCCCTTATCAAGATTAACATCAATGGATCCTAACTAACTTGGGATGAAGTTGATATGTATTCAAATTCTCTACTATAGAGTCCCATTCTTTCATTTTTAATAAGCATAATTTTATTTTAAAATAAATTTTATTAACCAAACTATTTGTTTGCTAAATCTCATCAATCCTTATTTATAGGATATATTTAGTAACCTTCTTAGTGATATTCAATAGGAAAAAATCTACAAGTAATAGAGAAAAATTCCCTCATGCCTTTTTATCTTTCTTTTTTTCATTCATCTTTAAACACGCTTTTTGGTTTATCATTGTTTAAAAATGTCTCCACTAATCTCTCTTTTCAAGGAGATCCCCCTTTTAAATTTTCTAAAGCTTGTGATTGGTACCATCAAAATTCTTAATATTTAATTGAGATGTATTTTTCATGGCTTCTAATATGCACATAGATCTGCAAACATGTAAAATAAGATGCTCTTAATATAACAAAAAAAACTCACTGTGCTTCCAAAAAGGCACCCCCTCTAATAAAAACTAAAACTTTGATACAAATGTTGAAATAAAAAGTGAACTATTGCAATACTAACATCAAATTAAGTATACAAATTTTAGTGTGTTCATGTATTAACCAAAGTAATATAAATTTCAAAGTATAAATTGGAAAACCATAAAAGTGCAACACATAACACTATATATGTACATGAAGAAAAACTTTCTAGAAAAAAATCTACCATCAAAGGGAAAATGAGTACATATTAATATTCAAACTAAGAGAACATGTACAATAAAATTCTCTCCTCAATTTGACATCATTTTAGTAGTCTCTATGTAATTGTAGAGCTTGTATATTAAAAGGAAGCAAGGTATGTAGAAAAAATTCCTACACCAATCTAATGAGGAAAGTATTGTGCAAATTTTGATCTTTTTGATGTGTGAAAAGTAGAAAAGCATATGAACATAAAATAAGTAATATACCTTAACATAAATTTATATGGAGAAAACACTTTTGGGAGAAAAAACACACACTCCAACATAGCCCAATGTATTATTTAGTAAACCAATGGAATACAATACACTTGTAGAGTAGCCTATTAAAGAGTATTACTAACATGTAAAAATGGACTAGATTTGGTAGCATAACAATACTTATAAATCAACCATACAAACTACAACTCTAAGAACCAAATAAATAAGCATGATTTCAAATTAAAAAACCACAATGGTTTAGGAAAACTATCAATAAAACTATAAGAAGTATGACACCCAAATGGGTCCAAATTCCAATGCCATCTTCTTGATCGTGTTCCTCTTGGATATTTTTAGCATATCCATGTCATATTTGACCACCCAAACTTGGGTACCCCAATTTTTCATCATTCAAAATTCAAAAAAATTCTCCATGATAAGTGTAAGAGACTATCATAATGTTGATCAAGATTTAAATGTAACCTCCCTCTTACATGATCTTACATGTCATAGAATATGTCATATGTAACTCTCTTTATGATGAATTTGCACACCAATATATCGACACATGAAAAAACCATACTACCTCAAAGTGGGGTGCCTACCTCCTCATGTGAGGTGAGAATATACTAAAATATGAAGTTTAGTAAGCCTTAAAATGGGATACAAACTCTCCACGAGAAGATAAAATCACTAGAAGATGAAATAGTAGGTGCATACAAAATATATTAGAATGAACATTAGGAATGAAAAGTTAATACATGTTTTACCAACATTATTCCAACTGTTAAATACCCTGAGAAATAAAAGGAACCCTCCAACACTAAAATCTGAGCTGGTAGAGGTTGAGAGGCCTATAGACTCACTGAATCACCTATCATATACTATTAAATAATATGCAATATTAATCAAAGTGGCAACCTTCTCTATTATAACCCTCCCATACTCTACTATGTCTTGAATAAAATGGTATTGGGCATCGATATTATTTTTTGTTGCATGGAAGGGTGGGTTCTTTGCCAAACATATGACACTCTAACTATCACAAAGAACTATAACAGTCCTTGCATCTAACCCAAAATTATAACATAATATCTTAATCCAAATGGCTTGTTTATAAAGATGTGTAGATTCCATATACTCTTATATTGTATTATAAAAAGCAACCACAACTTATGACTTACTCAACTAACTAATAGTAACACCAAACATTGTGAAAATATATCAATTGGTGGATATTCTACTATTAATATCACCTACACAAATTAAATCCACACATCCAGTGATACACACTAAATTTTGGATCCCTAGATGATAATTATGATAACATAGAGAATAATTAGAAGTACCTTACAATTATTTGAATACCCTCTTCATTACATCTCAATTTACCCATGTAGGATTAGCCATAAATTGACTAAGGACTCCCACTAATTGGTTATTGTATAGTATAGTATAGACCATAACATACATCAAACTGCCAAAAATATTATCATAAGGAGATATGCTCATATCCTCCATCTCACTAGGAGATTTTAGACACTACTCAACTAATACATTCATTTCCATTATAAAAGGAACACATATAGTTTATAAGTTGTCATGATGACTATTTCCAACAATGAGTTCACATACTTACTCTAGCATAACCATGGATTTTTCTTATATTAATCTCTTTTGATCTCCATCCACAAGATGCACATGGCTACCCCTAAATCCTTCATTTCAAACTATATTGAAAGCTAAGACTTTAAATCACAAATAAAACTCATCTCATTAACAAAAAATATGTTGTCAACATATAATGAGATAATGAGAATACAATCATTTTCTAACTTGTAGTAGATGCAATGATCTTATTTGGATCTCAAAAATCCTAAACTAAACACAAAGGCATCAATTTTTTGGTACCACATCATAGTGTTAGGATTTAGGTGCCATCAACCTTGTAAATTCTTTAATTAATTATTCTTCTAAACTATTTTGTACATTTATCCATAAGAGGTGAAACCATTTGACCAATGGTGGTGAAATAGCCAATGTAAATGCAGTGTTACAATTACCGTTTGTCCTTTTGGAAAAGGACAAAATAGCTAGGCGTCCCACTTAGGAATCTTCTAGAATGAGGTTGTTGGGTTAAAATAGGGTGTTGTAAGAGCATCTATGATATGTATGACTATTTTCATAAGATGCTATGACAGTATGACAGAATATGCTATTCTTGGACCCCAAGTGCCCATGCAAAAGAGATGCCTTATGACAGCTATGAGAGCATCTGTAAGAGGTTATTTTTGGTATTTTTGACCGGTGGTATTTCTGCCTATTGTTTGGTGAAACCATGGTAGTTTTTCATCCTCACAAATCTCTTTATATTGGGGCCTTGAGCTAGAGTTATTTAATTCAGTTTTGCAAGTTTGTAGGGTAACAGGGTGTTGCCAGATTTTACAAAGATTGATAAGAGAAGTCTATTGCTGCATGCAATATTTTAGATTATCAATAATTTACTTGCCTCTCTTTCGATGGTGGAGTTTTTCCCTTCGGGGTTTCTCCACATAAATTTGTTATTACATGTGTTATGATTCTTCTATCTCTCTCTCTCATTCTTTCTTCAGACTAAGGCTAAAGGTTAATATACATATTTCAGATTTGTATTAACTTATTTAAGTTCATATTTCAAGCTTTCTTCACATTTATAATCAACATTTGGTATCAGAGCTAACGGTTTTGTTAAGGAAGGGATGCTTTCCTTTTAAAGCATTGAAGGTTTTTTGCTGCATTGAGAGCTTTTGTGTTGTGGGTTTTGCAGATTTGTGAAATATTGCATACCATGGCCTCTACCTCTCATCAAGATATTGAGAAGTTCAATGGCATTGGTTACGAGATGTGGAAGTTGAAAGTGGAGGATCTCCTTGAGGAGGGAGATCAGTGGTTACCAGTTTCAGTTGATAAGAAGCCATCTACTTCATCCATGTTAGATGAAGATTGGTAGAAGTTAGAGAAGAAGGCTCAAGGGATAATTCGATTGCGTCTCACTGACTCTGTTCTCCTGAATGTATCTTTAGAAGACACAACTTACAAGCTTTGGAGGAAGATAGGTGAAATCTACCAAACTAAGAGTTTGTCTAACAAGTTGTATCTCAAAAGATGTTTATATTAATTAAAGATTAAGGATGGTGATTCTATTGTTCAACGTTTGAATGCTTTTAATTTGATTATAAGTCAGCTTGCATCTATTGATGTTAATGTTGCCAATTTTTAGCATCTTGCTGAAAATTAGCATTCATAGGAGCAATTACTTGTTGGGGTACTTTTTTAAAATTGTTACAAGTCATTCAACTAGTTTTTTGTTCTCAGAATGAAATTATGCTGAGGAATGATTTGCAAAATCATTCAACAATTCAAGCAGAATTTCATTGGGGAAAGCAACTTTCAGCTAAATTTCAGTTGCAGCAATTATTGTTATGTGAAGAATTGCAATTTTAAGGAGCCAGAATACAAGAGATCAATTATCTAATTATAGATTATGTTTCAAACATTTCATTTCAGCAAAGCATTGTGCGAACAGAACGAATTCATCAGATAATAGAAGCCATTGCATTTCATAAAAATCAATTTTTATTAACAAAATGTTCTGTAATCCCACACATGCCGTGGGAGTAGCCTGATTTATAGCTTTCAAGTGCTGAATACAAGAGATGAACTCATTACATTACTGAAAGTAACATAAGAAAAGGGAGAGAAGGTGATTCGTCATTGCCTGGAATGATGAATCTTTGTTGCAGCCAGCTGTGTTGGTCGTCATGCCCATCTCTAGAATCAGTCTGGACTCCAGCTTTAAAGATTTACCTACAAGATGACTGGTGTTAGAGCAATGAGGGATCACATTATACCCCTTTTCCTACATTACCAATAGAAATGGAATGTGCATAATAGGAATTCACCAGTTGAAAGGAAACAAATCAAAAAGAAAGAATTACCATTGTTGATTTGACTAACTTATTTGCATTATGTCCAGGTACAAGAAACAAATCAGAAGGAAACTATGGACGCTTTGTTGTTTTTACTGATTTGTTTGTTTTATGTACAGTAACAGGATAAGTTTTGTTGATGTTTATTCATCATTTCCAGTATGAGTGGGGTAAAATGTGGTTCCCACAAGGGTGGAGCCCAGCTCATCTGGGTTGTGCAAAGAATTTCAATGATCAGTCACTGAAAGCAAGATGCTAATGATCCACAAAGAAATTGTCAGGAGTGATCATAAATCTGGAAAGTTTCAGGAATATCTTTACAAAAATGGGAAGTAGCTCTTATTTTCAGTAAAGCAAGAAAATCTCTGTTATTGCAAAGAAGCTATAGGAGGAGCATAAATAGGTAAGTTATCTAGCAACTTTCGGAAGCAACTTTTTCTCTGTTTCAACAAAGGTGAAGTTATGTGTTCACTACCACATAAGAACTTGAAGTTTCTGCATGAAGTGTATCATGATTACAGTTGCAAGTAGAGATACAGGCCGAGATTAAGGAAAAACAGTCATAGCCATGGCTGTAGAAAACATTTCAAGTCTGAAATACAAGGAGGAAGAGGATAAAGAATGTCTATAATTAGTAAAATCGTGCCTATAGCAGCTTTAAGTTTACAGAATGATTAAATTCAAGCTTTTAAATGATAGTGAACACATAACAGAAACACAGAAATAACAGTTTTTTATATAGAGAAGTTTTCAAATTCAGCATAAAACCAGGTTTGTTCATGGCCAGCAGAGTGAAATAGTTCAAAATTTTACCTCACATCATAAAAGTGAAGTGCAAAATACTGGTCAATAGCATAATGGAGTTAAAGAAATAGAAAAATGCTCATGGCGGCCAGACAAAGACATAGTCCATGTGGCTATATGCTGAATGATAGTGAAATCTATAAAGAGATCAAGTAGATTTTTCAAAAGATTAAAAAAAATGTGTGTTTCCAGATCTATAAACAATAATGATTTTACCATAATGCAAGCTTCAGAAATCTTCCAGAAAGACAAATAGTGAGTCTTGCAGCTTCAAAGCTCGCCTACAAGTATTTCCATGGCGGCCAACACAAAAATACCAGCAAAGGAGGAAAATAGTCATGAAGCTCGGCCATAGGAAATACCAGTAAGAGGAGTATTGTGCAACTAAAAATAATGAGGTTTTCGAGATAAAAAATAGATTGAAGAACAAATAGATTTATCAGTTCTATTGTGCGAAAAGGAGCGTTGGCAAGACCAGAATAGCATTTCTGTTTCTCACGTTCTTTCCAGACCAAGCTCGACCAAGAGTGGTAATGGCAGCCAGATGAAGATGATACCAAAAGCGTAGCAGAGATACAAAGGACAACACAGAAAATATCAGAAAAATTTATCTATGGCCGCACCATGTAGAAGCATTTAAAAGTTTTAAGAAAAATGGAGATAATCTTTCAAAACGCAATCATATTGGCTTACCATCAGCATTCCTATTAAAAAACTCCCAGGATCTGCAGGCAGGAATTTTTGTTGAACAAAGATCTCAAGCTCCAAATGGCGGCTAGGGTTTGAGCATGGCAGTTTCTCTTTACTTCACCAAGAGTCGAAATGAAATGAATGGTTCACATTCGTTTTAGGGTTAATACCCTAGAGGGTGCGGTGAGAAAACTTTTTGCCTTTGGCGTTTTTCTAATCTTCATAAACCGTGGGTTCTTGCTACCCTTTCATTTCATGTTAATAGCTTTTCAATAGGATAATAGGCTTATGGTCTTTATTTCCTTTTTTTTGGACTTAGTTTTTATTCTTTATTTTGCATCATATTTTCAAGATTTGTGATCTTTATTTTTAAATGATGATTATAAATCATTTTTAAATAAAATATACTTCTGAAAATACAAAATAGGGGTCTTTGTTATAATGGTGGTCAAAGGGAGTCAATTTAAGCATAAAGAGAGCTTTGCTTAAATTTTGATAATTGAGAAAATCAATGCCAACATCTTGGAGCGATTTTAAGGAATTTGGAGCACAGAATTAGGAGTCTTCTTTCAGTTTTGAATTCCTTTTGACTCTACTTGATTCAATGAGTGATTTGAGGCATGGATTTGGTGTTTACATTCAGTTTTGAACCTGATTTGTGGGGGTTATTACTTGCATACGGATCACCAAATTGATGAAATTTGACAACTCTTCTTGGAGTTGGTTGGCATTGCATGCCCTATTTTGGAGGAGAAGATTGACAACACATCAGGATTTTGGAGCCAAAACTCAATTCTGAATTTGGGGACATTTTCTATAAGTCCTTCTTCTTTCTCTTTTGACAGGGTTAGTGCTTGATTTGGGGATTGCTGTGAGAGCATTGACTCAGATTTTTGTAACTCATGATTTCTTGAAATTTGTAATACAAATATCCCATATTTTCGAAAGAAGCTTGTATTTCCTTCTCCACTCAGTCTTGTGCAAGTATTATGTGTAAGCCTTTAGGATAAATTTTTGTGATTTCCATGAAATCCTTCTATTCAACCTTATTGCCTCAATATATTGTTTAGATTCAGTATGTTATAGTGCAGGTCTTTGACTGTGTTTTCTTACATTTGTTGAATGTTTGTTATGAAAACAATATTGTTTTCTTTCAAGCTAACTGCAATCATAGGAGCCTTTCAAATGAAATATTTATGCAAAATATACTTGATTGAGATGTGAATCTTTAGTTTCAATTTGATTTATTTGGTGAGATTTTTAAAAAAGTAGATTCAAGTTATCTGTCTCATATTGGTGAATCACCTTCTTAGCTATATTTCTTTTAAAAAAGACCCTTCTATCTCTTTCCCTTCTCAATTTTTTAGGTTTTACAAAGAACATTCAAAGGGAACCAGCCCATAATCTGGAGGTTCACTTCATTCCTTGGTCACCCACAACCTCGAAGTGTCCCGATGTGTCAGTAGGTTGCTTAAGTTCATAGCTTTAGCAAGGGTGCATACTTTATCTGACAATAGTTTTTGGCACGCCCAGTGGGACTGAGAACTATTTTTCAATCTTAAACCATTATTGTCATATTGCTGTTTGGTATGTGCAGCAGAAAATAGCAGTCTTTAAGAGACATTTTTTAGCATACTTGGCAACTCCGAGCTTAGTTTTTGCAAAACCAGTGCATTGCAGCCCATTAGAAAAGTGCAGACTAGGAGTAACTCAACTATTTTTGAGTATTTGCAGTTGTCCCCACCTAAAAGGAAGGGAAGAGAAGTCCAAAAAGTACAAAGGACGGTTGTTTATTCAAGAATGTCCAAGTCAAATCCTCCTGTTGAGAACAATCATACCACTACCCAAGTTGTTCCTGTTGTTACAGTCCCAATGGCTCTACCACCCATAAATCAACCATTTGTATCTTTTGATTAGGGCAGTCCTTTGAATCTTGCACAGCACAATGATATACCAGCTGCAGCCCTGAAGAGCTTGCCATTTTTCACTGGAGAAGAGCACATAACAACCATTGAACACATCAAAGATGTGGCTTCTTTGTGTGGAGTGCATCACATTACCCAACAGGATGTGGCAATAAGGCTCTTGGCGGCTTCTTTCAAGGGCAAAGCTCTACAATGGTTCAGAGGTCTTCCTGTCAATTCGATTGCTACATGGGATGAGCTAGGTGAGCGGCTCAACAAGCAGTTCGAGGACAAATCTGATCACCTATCTCTGGTGGAGCAGTTGACCACCATTAAAGGGGCTCCACATGAGCATTTGATGGATTTTAACTACCGTTTCAAGAGAACTTGGAATCGAATTCCAGCTACGGTAAAACCTTCCAATGATTATGCTTATTTGTACTATTTAAAGTCTTTAAATAGTGATATTGCACTTATGATACAATCTTTGGGAGGTGATACCTTGCCAGCAGCATTTGATGTTGTTGTTAGAGAAGAAAATAGCTTGATACAGGCGGGTAAAATAGCCCCTAGGCCTCCTATGCCTTATTTTGCTGACTTATAGCCAACTACCTCTGCATTACCACCTATAATAGCTGTTGTTCCAACTTTCCCAGCTTTTAATGCCCAAACAGTAGCTCAAGAGTATGTTGTTCCAAACCAATTTCAAGAATTGGTAGACCAAAATGATAATATCCAAAAGACCCTGCGTACTTTTGGAAATGAGCTGGTAAATATTAAAAAACAGCAAAACCAACCTCCTTATCAAGCTCCTTTTCATGCTAATCCTCAATTTCAAAGGAGTAATTTTAATCAGAGGCCATTTCAGCCTTACAATCCCAACACTCCTAGTACCTCTAAGGAGATTGTTCCGATTCAGAACAACCTCGTAGCTGATTACAAGTGGTGTTTCCCATGTAATTAGCCTCATAATCAGTCAACCTATTCAAACGGGATCCTAAATCAGGCGCTAATGGTGCAAAACAGTGCTGCTGTTCCATAGAATCTGGTTCAAGAAAAAATAGAACTATAGACTCCTAATACAAATTCGGGTAATTCTGATGTTTCTTTTTTGAATTGGCAAGGGGAGGAGTTTTGTGGGCTTAATGACCCACCAGGTTCATCAAGCGATCCTATTTCATCTAATACAAGGTCAAAGAAGAGGGCTATAGATTTAGGACAGCAGAATGATGGAGATAGTCATCAACCATCTACAAGTTCACAGGGGCAAGCTAAGGCTCCAGCTACACAAAGCATACCAGTACAGCCGGCGCAAAAACCAAAGGATTTTGCTATTCCTAAAGGACAGCAGAAGGTTAGTACCGGTAGTTTCAATATTTTAGAGTAATTGAAAAAGACAAATGTAAGTGTCTCAATGTGGGATTCATTGGCTTTGCCTGGCCAAAAGTATCTTTTACATGAAGCCTTGTCAAAGTTTTCTCTTTCTGAGGAAGAAGTAAATCAGCAACCTGTTAAGGTGGTTCTCACTAATACCCCTCTTGAAAAGAATAAGGAACAACAAACTGTTAAAGCTAAGCCACCTCCATTTTATGTTTCTCTGATTATAGGAGATCATTTAGTTCACAATTGCATGATTGATTCTAGGGCTAGTAGTTCAGTAATGCCCAAATAGATTGTTGATAAGTTAGGCATTAAGTATGAGCCTCTGGAGAAAGGAGTTGTGCAATTAGATGGCACTATTGTTAACATAGTGGGGGTCATTAAGAATCTGAGTCTAACTCTACATGCCTATCCAAATTTTGCAATACCACAGGATATTTATGTAATAGAGTTACCTCCATACTTTTCCCTTTGTTTATCCAGAGACTTTACAGCCAAGATAGGTGGATATTTATCTGCTGACTGGTCTCATATGCTTTTCCGAACTAGGTATGGTACTCGAGTTACTGTGAAATTTGAATCAATAGCTAAAGATCATATTGAACCTTACCAACATCCTCCCATCAATGCTAATCTTTGTACCAGTAAGCTTGAAGAGCAACCTGTTGTTCAAAAAGATGAAGATCAAACAAAAATAATCTCAGATGTTCTTCCTGAGGTGTGGGCTTCTAAAAATGGAGAAGTTGTTACAGGTGAGCAGTTGGAGGAGGTTGATATTGGTGTTTACATGATGTATGAGACTGACTCTTTTATGGCTAACATTGAAAAGAGCAAGGAACAACAAAGTGAACAACGTGAAAATGATGTGTGGGAGCTATTTTTTGATGGTTCAAGGAGCAAAGTTGGGGCTAGTGGAGGTTGTATGTTGGTGTCACCATCAGGTGAGAAGTATTATTTAGCATTCAGATTTTGTTTCAGCTATACTAATAATTCTGCTGAATATGAAGCTCTAATCCAAGGCTTAGAATGGGCTAGACAGAGAGGAATCAGCTGCCTAAAAGTTCATGGGGACAGTGAATTGGTTGTCAATCAGGTAAGGAAGCTGAATGTTGTAAAGAATGATACACTCAAGGCTTATCAGAATAGAGTATGGGATCTCTTAGAGGGATTTGATGCTTTTAATCTAATTTCCATACCTAGAACTCAGAATAAACATGCTGATAGACTAGCTACTGTAGGAGCTGAATTTGACACTCCAAAGGAAATTTGCAGTGATAAAGCTAATCGGCATATTAAAGTTGTTGTTAGACCTACTGTGCCAGATAATAACATTCATTGGAAAGTTTTTGAAAGTGACCAGCAGATTATAAGCTTCTTGAGAGAGGAAGCTAAGTTTTCACATGCTAATCAGGAAAAGCTCCAACACCAATACAGTGACCAGATTATTCAGCTTAAAAACAACAAGTTGCCAAAAGGCTTAGTTACTCTAGAATTTGTTTTCAATACAGATGATGAAGCTAGAAAGCCCAAGGGCAGCATTCAAGTTCAGCAAGATCATTACGAAGAGGTTGAAATCTTCAAAGGGAAGCTACTTAAATTAGGCAAGGTATGTACAGCTGAAGAAAAGCATGTTTTTATTCAGCTTTGTCAAGAATTTAATGATACCTTTGCTTGGCAATATACTGATTTGAAGGGATTCAATCCCCAGCTTGCCCAACATACAATAGAATTAGAACCCAATGTCAAACCTATTAGGTAAAAATAAAGGCCCTTGAATCCCAAATTAGAGATTGTTATGAAAAAGGAATTGGATAAGCTGATTGAGAGCAGTATTATCTTTCCCATTAAGCATACCTCCTGGGTTTCAAATTTAGTGCCAGTAAGGAAGAAAAATGGGGAGATAAGACTTTGTGTAGATTTTTGTGACTTGAATAGGGCCTCTCTAAAAGACCGTCATCCTCTTCCTTCTATGGAACAGATACTTCAAGTGGTCTTAGGATCAGAAAGGTTTTCCTTGTTAGATGGCTATTTTGGTTACAATCAGATTTTAGTAAAAGAAGAAGACCAGTTCAAGACGGCCTTCACCACAAAATGGGGGACCATGGCCTATAAGAAGATGCCCTTTGGTTTGTCAAATGCTGGGGCAACATTTCAGAAAGCCATGGATATGGCTTTTCAAAGTTTAATGTAGAAAATTGTTTTGGTGTATCTTGATGATATCACTATTTTTTCTAAAGAGGCTAAGGATCATTTGAATCATCTGAGACAAATTTTTGAGAAATGCGGGGAGTTTGGCATATCACTTAACCCCAAAAAGTGTGTTTTTTCTGTTCATGAGGTAAGATTGCTTGGTTATGTGGTGTTAAAACAAGGTATTACAATTGATCCTGAAAGGGTGAGTGCCATTTTAGCTCTTCCTTTACCAGCACATAAGAAAGGATTGCGGAGTTTTATTGGTAGGATTAACTTTGTTAGGCGATTTATCCCTAACATTGTTGATTTGTTAAGTCCATTAACTCATATGCTGAGAAAGAATGTACCTTTCAGCTGGACCAAGGATGGAAAAAGAAGTTTTGAGCTGATAAAGGAAGCATTAGTAGCTTCACCTACACTCCTGAATCCTGATTTTTCTAAGGATTTTATATTATATGCTTATGGAAATATTGATTCACTTTCAGCTATGCTTGTACAATGAAATGATGCAGGATCTGAACAACCTATGGCATTTTTCAGTCAAGGACTTAAAGACTATGAGCTAAGGTACACATTTGTAGAAAAACATGTTCTTGCTATCATAAGAAGTTTGAAAAAATTTAGACACATGCTTTCAAATAATAAGGTTATTCTGATGGTTGCTCATCCAAGCGTAAAGGATTTTTTGCTGAACAAGGATTTGAGTGATAGAAGGGTTGGTTGGGTAACTAAAGTAATGGAGTATGACCTAGAGATTAAGGTTACCAAGCTGATAAGAGGGAGGGGTCTCTGTGAATAGCTCATAGAGGACAGCAACGACAAAGCAATAGAGGAAGTGACTGCTGTTTTAGCACTTCAAGATGGAGAACAACTTGTTGTACCTGCTCATACAGGTTGGATTGCAGAAATGACTCATTTTTTATTAACTGGTGAGTGCCCTCCTGATCTAACCAAGTCTAGAAGAAGGTATTATCGTCTGCAGTCCATACCTTATGTTCTTTTAAATGGTTTTCTATTTAGAAGAGATTTTCATGGTGTCCTTTTGAGGTGTATTGAGGCTAATCAGGTTGATAAGGTATTGCATGAATTTCATCAAGGGTCAGCAGGTGGACACTTTTCCCCAAGAGCTACAACTCTTAAAATAATGAAAGGAGGCTATTATTGGCCTACCTTATTCAAAGATGCTCATTTATGGGTAAGAAAATGTAAAGAGTGTGCCATTTTTGTAGGAAAAAAGAAGCTGGCTGCTCTTCCATTGCAGCCTGTTCAAGTTGAACAACCCTTTATGAAATGGGGCTTAGATTTTATTGGGGTTATAAACCCACCATCAAGTGTAGGCCATAAATGAGTTCTCACATCCACAAATTATTTTTCAAAGTGGAGTGAAGTTGTGACACTCAAAGAAGCCAATGAGACGGCTGTACTGAACTTTTATGAAGAGCTGATAACCAGGTTTGGAATTCCTGAATCTATTGTTTTAGATAATGCACTTGCATTCATAAGAACTAGAGTGTCTGTCTGGGTTGTTAAAAATGGTGTTTATTTGAACATGTCTTCAAATTACTATCCTCAAGGGAATGGACAAGCTGAGTCCACTAACAAGAACCTCTTGAGGATCATAAAGAAGACTATGGAAGGTAATCAAAGAGCCTGGCACACCAAACTGAAATCAGCCTTATGGGCTGATAGAATTACTTCAAAAAGATCAACAGGACATTCTCCATACATGCTTGTTTATGGAAAAGAGGCAAGACTACCCATTTCACTTGAGCTTCCAGCTCTGGACCTGGTAAATCAACTAGATATGCTTGGAGAGGAACCAATGACAGCAAGGTTAGCTCAGCTGGTTGAACTTGAGGAGGTCAGAGCTGAAGCAATGAAGAAGATTGAGCAACATCAAGCTCAAATGAAAAGGACTTTTGATAAAAGGGCATCTCCAAGATTTTTTCAAGAGGGAGACATTGTGCTGAAGTGGGATGAATTGAAAAGCAAGCCTGGGAAGCACTCCAAATTCGATTCATTCTAGAGTGGACCTTTCATTATTGCTGAGAAGAAATAGCACAATGCTTTCCAACTGTCAAAATTGGATGGTGAAGTCGAACCAATCCCAGTGAATGGGATTCACCTCAAGCACTGCTTTTGAGGTAGGGTTGAATTTGTACATATTTCAGTCAATTCCAGGTGGTTAATAAGTGCTTATGCACATAGGATAGAAGCATCTATGTTTTCTCTAAGTGCTGTTAAGCACAGTAGTTAGTTTGCTTTAAGTAATTCTGGGGGTAAATCAAAAGCTCAAGGTTGCTGTTATTAGCTATAGTTGCATGGAATATAAGCTTCTTATTCATAAGGTTGAATAAAGCTTCAATATCATCAACAACAAACAGTTATTCCATGTAACTGTAGATAGTGGCAGCAAATTGCAATCTTTTAAAATGGAAGGTGAGGTCTATGCAATATTTTCAATAGAAAAGTAAGGTATTACTGGACTCCGTGGCCCAATGGATAAGCTAGGCACTGGCCATTTTATTGTTTAGCAGGCAAACACCCCTGGGAGGTCGCCAGAAATGTTGCCAATTTTTAGCATCTTGCTGAAAATTAGCATTCATAGGAGCAATTACTTGTTGGGGTACTTTTTTCAAATTGTTACAAGTCGTTCAACCAGTTTTTTGTTCTCAGAATGAAATTATGCTGAGGAATGATTTGTAAAATCATTCAACAGTTCAAGCAGAATTTCATTGGGGAAAGTAACTTTCAGCTGAATTTCAGTTGTAGCAATTATTGTTATGTGAAGAATTACAATTTTAAGGAGCCAGAATACAAGAGATCAATTATCTAACTACAGATTATGTTTCAAACATTTCATTTCAGCAAAGCATTGTGCAAATAGAACGAATTCATCAGATAATAGAACCCATTGCATTTCATAAAAATCAATTTTTATTGACAGAATGTTCTGTAATCCCACACATGCCGTGGGAGTAGCCTGATTTATAGCTTTCAAGTGCTGAATACAAGAGATGAACTCATTACATTACTGAAAGTAACATAAGAAAAGGGAGAGAAGGTGATTCGTCATTGCCTGGAATGACGAATCTTTGTTGCAACCAGTTGTGTTGGCTGTCATGGCCATCTCTAGAATCAGTCTGGACTCCAACTTTAAAGATTTACCTGCAAGATGACTAGTGTTAGAGCAATGAGGGATCACATTATACCCCTTTTCCTACATTACCAACAGAAATGGAATGTGCATAATAGGCATTCACCAGTTGAAAGGAAACAAATCAAAAAGAAAGAATTACCAGTGTTGATTTGACTAACTTATTTGCATTATGTGCAGGTACAGGAAACAAATCAGAAGGAAACTATGGACGCTTTGTTGTTTTTATTGACTTGTTTGTTTTATGTACAATAATAGGATAAGTTTTGTTGCTGTTTATTCATCATTTCCAGTATGAGTGGGGTAAAATGTGGCTCCCACAAGGGTGGAGCCCAGCTCATCTGGGTTGTGCAAAGAATTTCAATGATCAGTCACTGAAAGCAAGATAATAATGATCCACAAAGCAATTGTCAGGAGTGATCAGAAATCTGGAAAGTTTCAGGAATATCTTTACAAAAATTGGAAGTAGCTCTTATTTTTAGTAAAGCAAGAAAATCTCTGTTATTGCAAAGAAGCTACAGGAGGAGCATAAATAGGTAAGTTATCTAGCAACTTTCGAAAGCAACTTTTTCTCTGTTTCAACAAAGGTGAAGTTATGTGTTCACTACCACATAAGAACTTGAAGTTTCTGCATGAAGTGTATCATGATTACAGTTGCAAGTAGAGATATAGGCCGAGATTAAGGAAAAACAGTCATAGCCATGGCTGTAGAAAACATTTCAAGTCTGAAATACAGGGAGGAAGAGGATAAAGAATGTCTATAATTAGTAAAATCGTGCCTATAGCAGCTTTAAGTTCACAGAATGATTAAATTCAAGCTTTTAAATGATAGTGAACACATAACAGAAACACAAAAATAACAGTTTTTTATATAGAGAAGTTTTCATATTCAACATAAAACTAGGTTTGTTCATGGCCAACAGAGTGAAATAGTTCCAGATTTAACCTCACATCATTAAAGTGAAGTGCAAAATACTGGTCAACAGCATAATGGAGTTAAAGAAACAGAAAAATGCTCATGGCAACCAGACAAAGACACATTCCATGTGGGTATATGCTAAATGACAGTGAAATCTGTAAAGAGATCAAACAGATTTTTCAAAAGATTAAAAAAAAGGTGTGTTTCCAAATCTGTAAACAATAATGATTTTACCATAATGCAAGCTTCAGAAATCTTCCAAAAAGACAAACAGTGAGTCTTGCAGCTTCAAAGCTCGCCTACAAGTATTTCCATGGTGGCCAACACAAAAATACCAGCAAAGGAGGAAAATAGTCATGAAGCTCGGCCACAGGTAATACCAGCAAGAGGAGTATTGTGCAACTAAAAATAATGAGGTTTTCGAGATAAAAAACAGATTGAAGAACAAATAGATTTAGCAGTTTTATTGTGCGAAACGGAGCTTTGGCAAGACCAGAATAGCATTTTTGTTTCTCACGTTCTTTCCAGACCAAGCTCGGCCAAGAGTGGTAATGGAAGCCAGATGAAGATGATACCAAAAGCGTAGCAGAGATACAAAGGACAACATAGAAAATATCAGAAAAAATTATCTATGGCCGCACCATGTAGAAGCTTTTAAAAGTTTTAAGAAAAATGGAGATAATCTTTCAAAACGCAATCATATTGGCTTACCATCAGCGTTCCTATTAAAAAACTCCCAGGATCTATAGGCAGGAATTTTTGCTGAACAAAGATCTCAAGCTCCAAATGGCGGCTAGGGTTTGAGCATGGCAGTTTCTCTTTACTTCACCAAGAGTCGAAATGAAATGAATGGTTCACATTCGTTTTGGGGTTAATACCCTAGAGGATGCGGTGAGAACACTTTTTGCCTTTGCATTTTTCTAATCTTCATAAACCATGGGTTCTTGCTACCCTTTCATTTCATGTTAATAGCTTTTCAATAGGATAATAGGCTTATGGTCTTTATTTCCTTTTTTTCGGACTTAGTTTTTATTCTTTATTTTGCATCATATTTTCAAGATTTGTGATATTTATTTTTAAATGATGATTATAAATCATTTTTAAATAAAAGATATTTTTGAAAATGCAAAATAGGGGTCTTTATTATAATGGTGGTCAAAGGGAGTCAATTTAAACATAAAGAGAGCTTTGCTTAAATTTTGATAATTGAGAAAATCAATGCCAACATCTTGGAGCGATTTTAGGGAATTTGGAGCACAGAATCAGGAGTCTTCTTTCAGTTTTGAATTCCTTTTGACTCTACTTGAGTCAATGAGTGATTTGAGGCATGGATTTGGTGTTTACATTCAGTTTTGAACCTGATTTGTGGGGGTTATTGCTTGCATACGGATCACCAAATTGATGAAATTTGACAACTCTTCTTGGAGTTGGTTGGCATTGCATGCCCTATTTTGGAGGAGAAGATTGACAACACATCAAGATTTTGGAGCCAAAACTCAATTCCAAATTTGGAGACATTTTCTATAAGTCCTTCTTCTTTCTCTTTTGACAGGGTTAGTGCTTGATTTGGGGATTGCTGTGAGAGCATTGACTCGGATTTTTGTAACTCATGATTTCCTGAAATTTGTAATACAGATATCCCAGATTTTCGAAAGAAGCTTGTATTTCCTTCTCCAATCAATCTTGTGCAAGTATTGTGTGTAAGCCTTTAGGATAAATTTTTGTGATTTCCATGAAATCCTTCTATTCAACCTTATTGCCTCAATATATTGTTTAGATTCAGTATGTTATAGTGCAGTTCTTTGACTATGTTTTCTTACATTTGTTGAACGTTTGTTATGAAAACAGTATTGTTTTCTTTCAAGCTAACTTAAATCATAGGAGCCTTTCAAATGAAATATTTATGCAAAATATACTTGATTGAGCTGTGAATCTTTAGTTTCAATTCAATTTATCTGGTGAGATTTTTAAAAAAGTAGATTCAGGTTATCTGTCTCATATTGGTGAATCACCTTCTTAGCTATATTTCTTTTAAAAAAGACCCTTCTATCTCTTTCCCTTCTCAATTTTTTAGGTTTTACAAAGAATATTCAAAGGGAACCAGCCCATAATCTGGAGGTTCACTTCATTCCCTGGTCACCCACAACCTCGAAGTGTCCCAATGTGTCAGTAGGTTGCTTAAGTTCATAGCTTTAGCAAGGGTGCATACTTTATCTGACAACAGTAAAAATAGAAGATGAGGATAAATGTATTTTATTGATTTTCTCTTTGTCAGAATCTTGGGAAAAATTAATTGTTGCTATAACAAGTGGTGGTGCAGAACCTAAGATGGATAATATTATTCCCATACTTCTTTCAGAGGAGATGAGGAGAAAGACTATGTATACTTTCTCCAAAGATGCCTTGCATGTGTGAGGTAGGTGCAAGGAGAAAGGGCCTAAAGGGGATAAGAATAAGGATATGTCTAATGGATTATATAAGACCCCTAGAAAGAGGAGAGTGAAGTGTTGGAACCATGGTAAATAGGAACATGTGAAGAAGGAATGTAGAAACAAGAAAAATAATGCAGATTCCTCCACGAAAAAGTCCTTTGATAACGGCGATTCTGATGCTTTGATTATTTCAGCTAACACAGTTTGTAATGATGCTTGGCTTATTGACTCAGGTGCTTCCTTCCATATGAATCCTCATAAGGAGTGGTTTTCTACATACAAAGAATATGATGGAGGAGAGGTCTTCATGGATGACGATAGCTCAAAAAAGATTGTCGATAAAGGAAAGGTAAAGTTGTGTTTCAGTGATGGGAGGGTTAAAATCCTTGCTGATGTTTTACATATTCCAGGACTTACATAAACTTTAATTTCGGTTTCCAAGTTGAATGATACTAGAATGAATGTGACATTTGACAAGTCTGGTTGTAGGATGGTAAGGGGAAGTTTGGTGGTTGCTAAAGGATCTCAGACAGGGAATTTTTTTATGCTACATGCCTCTACTTTTGTAATTCCTCTTTTGTAACTAGCATTGAAAATGCATGTATGTTGTGGCACCATAGATTAGGTCACATTGGTGATAAAGGTATTAGGACCATTCTTGATAAGAAAATAGTAGACGGTATTTTTTATTATTCTGTTGGAAAAAATGATTTATGTGAGGATTGTGTGTTTGGTAAACAAAACAGGTCATCATTTCCTAAAGGAACTAATAAAGCTAATGGATTGTTAGAACTAATTCATTCGAATGTATATGGTCTAGTGGATACAAATTATTTGGGTAGATCTCATTATTATGTTTCCTTCATTGATGATTACTCAAGATATACTTGGATTTATTTTATGTATACAAAATCTGAAGTTTTCACCAAATTTAAGGCATTGGTTGAAAATAAAATAGATTATAAGATAAAAGTATTGAGATCTGACAATGGGGGTAAATATTGTTCTAAGGAATTTGATGATTTTTGCAAACATGTGGGAATTGTTAGGAAAAAGACTACACCTTACACACCCCAGCAAAATGGGGTAGCAGAAAGAATGAACTGTACATTAATAGAAAGAGCTAGGAGAATTCTAAGTAGTGTTAAGTTAGATAAATGCTTTTGGGCAGAAGTTGTTGGTACTACTTGTTATTTAATTAATAGATCTCCTTGTAAAGCTCTTGTTGATAAAACAAATTAGGAAATGTGGTTGGGTAAAAATCCTTCAATTTCACATTTAAGGGTCTTTGGTTGTGAGGATTTTGTTCATGTGCCTAAAGAGAAGCGGACTAAATTGGATCCCAAATCTTAGAAATGCATCTTTGTAGGTTATGGTGAAAATGTTAAAGGCTATAAACTTTGGAATCCACTAATGTGAAAGATGATATTTTGTAGAGATGTTATTTTTAGGGAATTTAGAGCTAACTCTGAAGATGAGCAACCAAAGGAAAAGTCAAAGACAATGCATTTTGAAACTAAGAAAGAAGATGCACATGTGGAAGAACAAAGAGATGGACAAGATGGAGATGAAGAAGAGAATTATGAAGAATCTATTGTAACAAAAGAAGTTGAAAAAAATGAGGATGAACATGAGGAGGAACCTCTTACTCCACCTTTGAGAAGGTCCACAAGACAATGAAATCTAGTTGACAGGTATAGCCCACCTGATTTCATTGTAAATCTTCTTTGTTATGTGCTGATGATGAACCTAGATCTTTCAGGGAGGCTCTCTCTTTAGAAGAATGTGAGTCTTGGAT
Organism: Sequoiadendron giganteum; assembly: GCA_007115665.2. Taxonomy (NCBI): domain Eukaryota; kingdom Viridiplantae; phylum Streptophyta; class Pinopsida; order Cupressales; family Cupressaceae; genus Sequoiadendron; species Sequoiadendron giganteum. The sequence continues at coordinate 322,947,303 of CM021101.1, read as the reverse complement.
GCAGGCCATGTAGGATGAGATGATGTTTTTGAAAAACTATGACACTTGGGATCTTGTTAGTTTTCCCAAAGGAAGAAAGGCCATTGGTTGTAAGTGGGTATATAAAAATAAGTTTGGTGCAAATGGTAAGTTGAAATGATACAAGGCCAAATTAGTGGCCAAGGGCTACTCCCAGAGAGAGGAAGTTGATTTCAGTGAAAAATTCTCTCCTATTGCTAAGTTAACTTCTATTAGATTCCTTTTATCCATTGTTGTTGCTTATGATTTAGAAATAGAACAAATGGATGTTAAAACTACTTTCTTGAATGGGGATCTTGAGGAAGAAATTTATATGCAACAACTTGACTATTTTGTTGTGAAAGGAAAAGAACACTTGGTTTGTAGTTAAAACAGTCTCTATATGGTTTAAAATAGTCACCTAGGATGTGGTACCAAAAGTTTGATGTCTTTGCATTAAAGTTGGGTTTTGTTAGAAGTGAACATGATCATTGTGTTTACTTTAAAGTTACTGATGATCAGATATTGATTATTGTCTTATATGTGGATGATATGTTGTTCATTGGTAACAATAAGGCAATGATTAGGGAACTTAAAACTCTACTTTTTGGCACATTTGATATGAAATATTTAGGGGCTGCTAAATATATTCTTGGGATGGAAATCACTAAGGATCAGGTTCACAGGAAGCTTTGGTTAAGTCAAAGTAAGTATGTTAACACTATTTTGTAGAGGTTTAATATGCAGGACTATAAACTAGTAAATATTCCATTTCATGTTGGTACTAAGTTAAGTTTAGACATGTGTCATTAATAGAATGATGATATTGATGAAATGTCTAAAGTTCCTTATGCTAGTGTTGTGAGTAGTTTAATGTATGTACTGGTTTGTACTAGACCAGATATAGCCCAAGCAGTGGGAGTTCTAAGCAGGTTTATGTCTAACCCTGGTAAAGAACATTGGACTTTTGTTAAAAGGGTATTTAGATATTTGTGAGGCACTTCTGCTTACTATTTATTTATCATGGTATTGATAATGTTGATAAGTCATTGGACATACAGGGTTTTGTTGATGTGGATTGGGCAGGTGACTTTGACAGTCGAAGGTCCACTAGTGGCTATGTGTTTACTTTGTTTGGAGGTGCAGTGAGTTGGATGAGTAAAAGACAGCCTACAGTTTCTTTATCTACCACTGAAGCATAGTATATGGCTGTTACGCATGCCTCTAAGGAGGTGGTTTGGTTACAGAGACTTGGTAATGGTATTAGTTTTGATTGCAGGATGGTGAGGATTGGATGTTATAGTTAGAGTGCCATATGTTTGGATAAAAATCCTATGTATCATGCTCGTACTAAGCATGTTGATGTTCAATATCACTTTGTGCAAGAAATGGTTGAGAATGGACAGGTCCTAATTGAAAAGGTTGACACTTTGGATAATGTTGTAGATTCTCTTATGAAGCTAGTCACCATGGATAAGTTTTGTTGGTGCAAGAAGGCCATGCACCTTGACCACTATACTTGATTCTATGTAATTATATCTCTATGGGTGTAATTTACAATGTATGATGTCAAGTGGGAGAATGTTAGGATTTAGGTGACATCAACCTTGTAAATCCTTTAATTAATTATTCTCCTAAAGTGTTTTGTACATTTACCTATAAGAGGTGAAACCGTTTGACCAACGGTGGTGAAAGAGACAATGTAAATGTAGTGTTACCGTTACCGTTTGTCCTTTTGGAAAAGGACAAAATAGCTAGGCGTCCCACTTTGGAATCTTCTAGAATGAGGTTGTTGGGTAAAAATAGGGTGTTGTAAGAGCATCTATGACATGTATGATAGTTGTCATAAGATGCTATGACAATATGACAGATTCCCTATGACAGAATATGCTATTCTTGAACCTTATCCGCCCATGCAAAAGAGATCCTTATGACAGTTGTAAGAGCATCTATAAGAGGTTATTTTTGGTATTTTTGACCATTTCAAGGAGGGAGGCGTGGGTTTTTATAGGTGGTATTACTGCCTATTTTTTGGTGAAACCATGGTGGTTTTCATCCTCACAAATCTCTTTATATTGGGGCCTTGAGCTAGAGTTATTTAATTCAGTTTTGCAAGTTTGGAGGGTAATAGGGTGTTGTCATATTTTACAAAGACTGATAAGAGAAGTCTATTGCTGAATGTAATATTTTAGATGATTAGTAATATACTTGCCTCTCTTTCAGCGGTGGAGTTTTTTCCCTTCGAGGTTTCTCCACGTAAATCTGTTGTTGCATGTGTTATGATTCTTCTATCTCTCTCTCTCATTCTTTCTTCACACTAATGCTAAAGGCTAATCTACATATTTCAGATTTGCATTCACTTATGTAAGTTCATATTGCAAGCTTTCTTCACCTTGATAATCAACACATAGGATATTGTTTTAGACCATGTAAATATTTCTTCAACTTGCAAACCATTTTCTTACCTTTTTCAATATAGTCCTTTGGTTATGACACATCAATATTTTCCCTAAGATAATCATGAAGGGAAGATATCTTCACATTCATATTCTCAACCTCAGGATCATACGTTATTGCAAGTGATAAAATAAACCAAATGAATGCCAAATTTTCAATTAAGGAGAAAATATCACCATAATTAATTCCCTCAACTTAGGAATTACCTTTCACAACCAATCTCACTTTGTATTTTTAAATACTTCCATTTAAACTAATTTTCTTCTTGAACACCTATTTACACCAACATGTTCATGTCCATCAATAAAATGCACTATAAATTAACTTATTGTATGGAAACCTACCTACACATAAAAATAAATGAATTAATATATATGTGGCTAGTGAGAATTCAAATATATAAGCAATTCAATTATATCTTGGGGAATAAGTAGACAAACACAAACACATCATTTAAAATGAATAGAGAGCACTCTCCAAGATGAATCATAAAAATAAAATCCAAATCATGCTCTTCTATTTACTGAAAGATAAAAATAATAATGATTCGTCAAATATCTAAAGACCAAAGGAGATTGTTGTATTAAAGAAAATATAGATTTATATTTGGGCTTAGCCCCTATTTATACAACCACAAGGTTCATTATGGAATTACAACCAAAGGAGCTTGGGATAATTTACAAAGAATAGAGAATGAGATGACAAGAAAGGGTAGATGTCAAAAGAACCACTCCATCTACTAGATTATCTTTGGTTGATAATGAATAAATGGATAAAATAAGGCATGTATAGGTAATTAAGAACTTTTCCTAAACCATTTGGATCCATGATGGCCTTTGTTAGGTGAATTCACCATCCATACTACTTAGGTGAAGAGAACCTATACAATCTAGTAAAGGAAATACTTCAGTCATCCACTACAGATATTTGATGGTGAATATGATCAATGGTTGTTAGGATTATGGAGGCACATGCTAAACATAGTAAAACTTATTTGTAGATTGAGATATATGCTAACATCACCATGAGAGAAGGAAGATTCTTGCATGAATAGCTTCAAAAGAGTTTAATTTATTTTACAAAAGGGGTAGTGATAAGTTCTAGATCATTATATTTCCTATAGAATTAAAATTTGACACAATTAGAAGGATGCCAACATGGTGGGAATTTCAAAATTTCCTAAGAAGGAGAAGTTATAGGAGAAAGTGGTTGTCATGTTCCTTTTTTTGGAAAGACAATTACAGAGTAGAATTTGGGAATCCTACCACATTTCTTCATAGAACACCCTATTGAATTGTGATTTGGAACATAACATTTTTAATAATGTCCTCACATCATATTCGAGGTTCAAGGAAAAAGGATCATATACCAAAAAGATATCACCATCAAAAGATTGCCAATTCAGACTTACTGTACTAGAGCATGTTTGGTTTCAGGAATACCTCTGCATTCCTCTATAGGAGCACATTTTGGCTTGTGGTTTGGAACATAACATCTATAATGACACATACACATCATATCTAAATATTAAGAGGAATGGATTAGGTACCAGAAAGATATTGCTATCAGAAGATGATTGTACTAGAGAATCGACACCTACTTCAATAGGCTTAAAGGATAAAACACCACTAGATCATGCAACATCAATTACGATGTTTCAAGAAGAAGGAAGGGGCCAGGAAGCATGTGGATAGGTCCACAGGGTGACATGCTCATTTTGAAAGAATCTATCTTGGCCTTAGGGTTGAACTAATGTAGTGTGTTGAAATTCAAATTTTGGGCTTTGTCACCATTTTGGCTCAAGGCCCACCTGTTCCTTGAGGGAAATTGTTAGCATATAAATAAAGGGAATCAATTCATGTAATAGGTATCAAATTAATTTCATTTTTTTGTATTTTAGAACACTTGTGTTATAAACCCTTTTGTGGATGAAAACCCATAGGAGTTTGTGGTCATTGGATGAAAACCCAATGATCACTAGGATCAGAGGATGAAACCCCTTTGGTTCCCAATGGAATTCTCATTTAGGGATTACATCTGAACTTCAAGGATTCTATAAGAAAGTTAATAATATTGTTGTTGATTTGTGGTAACCTTGTGTATCATTCTCGATCATTGTTGTGATTTTTAATTGAAATATCAAGTTTATCAATATATTGGAGTATTATCTTTGTGTTCGTATTTTGATGTGTGTTGAATCTAATATGCAAATTATCCTTTCTTAAAATTATACATGTTAGGGAAATTATAGTGGTATCAAGGCATGATTCTACCAATCTATAGGATTTTTTAATGATTAATGTTGCCAAGTGAAAGGGAGATTAGACTTCGAAGGAGATAATTGAAGAAACTAGGCCAAGAAAAAACCATGGATGATGAAGTGAAAGAAGTCAAAGCAATATTTGAGGAAATGTTACTAGAGAAAAAACGTCTTTCAAATATGTTTGGATAGATTTTTCAGTGGATGCAAACTAATGCTAGGAAGGAGAATGATAGTATTAATGGAGCTAGTGTTACTAGTGAAATTGGTGGTGGAAATGGAAGGATAAGATGGTTGCTACACAAAGCTTCAAAACTGACTTTAGTTATAGGCATCTCAAGCCTAGATTCATTCTGAGAGTACAAGAAGTTCTAGGGGAAGAAACTACCCTCAAAGATGACATCTCAAGAGATTATGAAGAGTATAGGGCTTTGGACCCATAGATTAAGGAGGTCTTATCTTTGAGAGATTTCATGACAATGAAGAAGTATAAAAAAGGATCTTTCCACTCACCAATTAAGCCAAAATATTTGGAGCACTCATTTGGGAAGCTATCTATTTCATATTTTGATGGGTCTAAGAATAGCATTGCTAGGGAATAGTTGTAGAAAATTGATACATAATTGGCACTCAAATCTATGTCTGAAGAAGATGCCATCTAATTTTCCACTCTATATTTGGAAGGAATTTATCATGATTGGTAGTACCATGGTATAATCACTCAAGGCCATAAATTGATCAAATCTTATGATGAGTTTTGTAGCAGATTAGTTGAGGGATTTTATAGGAGAGATCCAAAAGAACATTTTAGAGAATTAGCTTATCTCAAAAAAAGGAAAGTGTGGAAGAATATGTTGCAGAGCTCCAAAGGCTACTAGTCATGGTAATTGACATCTCAAAGAAGAGGCTCATAGTCATATTCATTGAAGCCTTGGAAGAACAACTCAGGGGCTTGGTGAAGGAATTCCACACAACACTTAGGAGAGTCTCAAAAAATATTTTGATCTACAAAATTTTGTTTCCTATAAGAAACCAAAACCCTCAATATGGAATAAGCTAAAAGTAAATTTACAAAAGAAGCCTTGGATTGCTCAGAATCCTACTCCTCCTACCACACCTAAGAAGATTAATGATGAAACCAAGAATAATCTCAGAAGGAAGAAACTTTGTTTCTCTTGTAGAAATCCATGGTTTCTAGGACACATATGTCTTGGAAAGGAGAAAGTTCACTATATAGAAGTTGTTTTTGAAAAAAAAATAGAATCAAATGAGTTTGATGAATTTCATGATCTAGAAGACACCCCTCCAAAAAAAGAAGATAAGGAGAAAGACAATGGTGGTATTCTGGCATAACTATTTAATGTACATAGGTACCATTGTTTCAAAGTCTGAGGAGTCCTTGTTGGGAAAAGAGTGACTATTCTGATTGATGGCGAAGCTACCCACAACTTCATTGATGGACATGTGAAGAGGAAAAGATTAAACACGGAAGACTTTGAAGGCTTCATTTTCACTATAGAAGATGGGTATAACTTACCTTGCAAGGAGAAATTCTAGAAGCTAGACATAACATTTGGAGATCATAAAGTTTATGATGACTTCCATTTTATTGGTTTGGGTGAAATTGATGTAATTTATGGTGTGTAGTGGATGCATTCATTGGGTGGGCATACTACAAACTACTAAATGATGGAACTCAAGTTCAAACCTAATAGGAAGTATGTGGTTCTAAAGGGAATGGCTAATGGAGGTCTACAAGTAGTATCAACCAAAATAATGGAGAGGATCTTCCAAAAGAACCAAGTTGCTTGGATTGCTAGTTGTTTGCTGATTTTAAAAGACTCCTTTGAAGGTAAGAATGGTCAAGTTCATATTGATATATAGAATATCTGATAAGAACTGTTTGGTTTTTAGTGGCACTCCTCCCAGGTTACCACTAAATAGATGTTTCCATCATATCATAGAACTTGAACCAAGATCAAAGCCAGTTATGACCACTCCTTACCAACATCCCTAGATGTATAAGGAGGAGATAGAGAAAGTGATAAAGGAGTTTTTGGATATGGGCTACATCAAACCAAGATCTAGTCCCTTCACATCTTCTATGGTGTTGGTAAATAACAAGGATGGAACTTTATAGATGTGCATAGACTACCAGGAATTAAACAAGAAGACCATTAAGAACTGACACTGCATACCATTGATAGATGAACTGATTGATGAGATACATAGTTTGGTGTAATTCTTGAAGATTTATTTGAGGTCCGAATATTTCCAGATCCACATGAGAGAAGAAGATGTGCAAAAGACTACTTTTCAGTGTCACTATTGGCACTTGAGTTCTTGGTCATGCCTTTTGGTTTCACTAATTCTTCATAAGCTTTCAATTCTACATGAATTATATTTTTGGTAATCACTTGAGGAAGCTTGTGTTGGTTTTCTTTGATGATATTATGATCTATAGAAAAACATGAGAAGAATATTTGAAGCATTTAGATATAATCTTCGGAGTTCTAGAACAATATTTTCTCTTTGCAAAGATATCCAAATGTGAGTTTGGGTCAATAGAGATATTGTATTTGGGTCATGTCATAAGTTCTAAATGAGTCTAGGTTAATCAACAAAATATCCAAGCTATTCTAGACTAGCCACCTCCTACAAACTTGTCTTAGCTAGAGGTTTCTTTAGATTGTGTAGCTATTACCGAAGGTTTGTTAGAGGATTTTCTTAGTCTACAACACGCCTCACCAATTCAACTAGAGTAGGAACCTTTGAATGGATAGAGGAAGAAAAAATAAATTTTGAGAAGTTGAAAGGGGTAATGAGTTCTTGTCTAGTTCTTGCAATTCTTGATTTCTCACTTCCATTTGTTGTAGAATGTGATGCTTCCAGTGATGGAATTGGATTTTTTCTTTCTCAAAAGGGACACCCTATAGCATTTGAAAGTAGGAAGTTGAGAGCCAACGAAAGAGGATATTCCATATATGAAAAAGAGATTCTTTCCATAATGCATTCCTTGGAGAAATTCTAGAAATACTTGGTGTGTGAGATTTGTGGTCAAGTCAGATCACAATAGCCTAAAGTTCTTCTCGATTCAATAGAATTTGAATGATAGGTAGTAGAAACAAGTAAGTAAACATCAACCGTATGATTTTTATATTGAATATGTCAACTGGAAAAATAATATTTTGGTAGATGCACTCTCTAGGAGACCCACTCTATGCCACGTGTCCATCACATCAACATACTGGAAGGATTCAATCATGGAGGAATATGCCAAGGATCCTTTTGCTACATAAATTCTAGAAGGTGTAGAAAAGGATGACTGATATGTGGTTTCAGAAGGTCTAATTCTATTCAAGAATAAATTATTCCTAGTTTCCAAATCCAAGGTGAAGGAGAAGATACTAGATGCCTATCATAATGCACCTATGGTGGGGCATCTTAAATTCTATAAAACTTATCAACATATCAGAGAAAGGTTCACTTGGAAGGGCCTTAAGGAGGATGTTATCTCACACATTAGGGAATGTGTCACATGTCAGTAGAACAAGGGGGAATAAGAATTTCTAGCTAGAGATTACTACAACCTCGTCCCATTCTGGAACACAAATGGGAGATTATCTCCATGGATTTCATCACCAGATTACCCAAGGCACAAGGAAAATATTGCAGTTATGTTATAGTAGATAGATTGACTAAGTGTGCTGATTTATTTGCCATATCTAGTGACTATAAATCTATGCAAGTTTTAGAACTATTCTTCAAAGAATTTTTCTAGTTACATGGGCTACCCATGAACATTATAAGTGGGATATCTAGTTCCTCAGTGATTTTTGGAGAGAATTTTTTCTTTTAACCGACACTAAGCTCATCCCTAGCACCAAATACCATTCACAAACTAATGGGAAGACTAAAATTATGAACAAAAACTACTAGAATTCATCAAATGAAAAATCTCATTATTGGAACAAAAATAAAAATGTCATTAATGATGGTGTTATTGATGCCAAAATAGCTCAAAAAACTCAACCCACCTTACACATACAAGTGCCAAATAATGTTTATACCACAAAAAATATTTAGGATAATACAAAGAGAGTACCTCCTAGACTAAATAACACTCCACAACAAAAGTACACTCCTTTAGGAGAGCCCATCATGTCTATACTTCATAAATTAATCCAAGAAAATATAATTAATCTACTAGAAATTAGGAAATATGAACCCCAAGTCAAACCCACATGATGGAATGACATCAACTTTTGTGATTACCATAGGGTAAAAGGAAATAATACTCCCAACTGTTTCAAATTGAAAAACCTTATTTAGTACTTAATCAACAAAGGAGATATTAGTGTAGAGAACCAAAAAAATTCTCAAACAATGACCACATGATCTTCAAGGATCCATTACACAACCATGAAAAAGGAAATGCCCCTAATTAGGTTAGTACCTCAAGAAATAATGCTAATTATACAACCATGAACTATAATTATATAGTTAACCGTATTCAGAAAGTTGGCAACCATGCATCCACCATTACTATAAAGAACACAAATCCAAAATGTAGCATTACAATTCATAGAGACAAAATCACTCTACAAGGAACCACATCTAGAAACCTCACTGCCCCACAATACAATATTATGGATCGATTGAGTAAAACATCAGCTCAAATATCCATTCTAGAGATTTTAGGAATATCACCAATTCATAAATATATATTAGACAAATCTCTTAGGGAATATCAATATCGATAGATCTGAATGTGGACCGATTCCAAGCCATGGTTGGTAATCTCACCACTTCTCATCATATAACCTTTTTTGACAAGGATATGACATCCCATTTTATCACTCACAATGATACATTTCACTTAGAAATACTTATACATAAACACTAAATAAAATGAGTCATAATAGATAGTGCTTCTAGTTTGAACATCTGCACCTTAAAAATAGTGAAAAAATAGGATACTACATGAGGAAGTTATAGATTCAACTAAGAATATATTGATCAGATCTTATGATGATGTTGAATGACCCTCCAAAGGGATCATTACCCTTCTGATTGGAGTGGGACCAACAATCAAGGACATATTATGCAAAGTAATAGATCTAGAACTTCCATATAATTTAATTATTGGTTGCCCATGGATACATGCCATGTAGGTTGTACCATCAACTTTTCAAAAGTGTCTAAAGTTCTACCATAATGGAAATGAAGTCACCATTCCAAAATATCCATATAATTTCCTATACTACAACTCGAGATGATACACAATGCTTCATGTCCCTAATAATACCAAAGCATCCTCTTCCAAATCCTAAATTGGCCTATTGGCACTCACGAAGACATCCACTCAGTCCATAGTTGTTCCCAAAGTCAAGATCTAGGTCAAGGACCAAGGGTGTGGTGAATATGAAATGACATAGTCTTTCTATGTCAGTCAACTTCTATCCTCACCCAAATCATATGGAAAACCAACCAAATCCCAAGAATTATCCAACATAATAATCAAATGTAGTCCGACCACATTTTTCAAATGGGGTTTACTTGATAAGGAATGTATAAAATATATTATATCAAAGTGGATTTACAAAGAAAAAGTAGACACTTTCATACTACCATTAGAAAAGTACACCAAAGAATTGCACATTATGGAACATATGGTGTATGACTGTCATAGTGGACTGGGTCTACAAAAAGAAGAATGATAGAACCTATCTTAGTAGTTGTCAAATCATGTTTTCAAGGGATAGGATTTAAGAAACTAGATATTGTGTCTTCGAATATCAAAAATACACTTGTAAATACAGATAAAATTCCTTCCATTGATAATTCATCTCATGAGGATTTCGACAATGACTCTTTCAAGTGTATCAGTGACCTATTCCAATATCATAACATTTACACCGTATCATATATGTCTTTTGAGCCTTCATCTTCCAACAGTAAAATTTCACTTATATACCCTCAACTCATCGATTGGGATCAACGAGATCCACCTAGTATGGACATATTCCAAAACAATGAGGTTATAGTTGAGTTCTTAAGAATTTGAGATGGGATACTCCTAGGGGATCATACAGATGATTTTATCATGTAACTCAACACAATGGCATACTTTGGGGAGGATTCCAAACCTTTCAGTCATAAAACATAGAAGTTATAAATAGCTCCCCTAGAGAAAACCACCATGCAACACTTTTGGACCATAAAATAGTAAAAATAAAGGGTGTATCTGAGGGTGAAATCCTTTGTGAGGCACCCAAGGATGGAAGGTTTGAAAATATCCCCATGGATAAAGACAGATCTCCAATTCTTATTGAAAAAACCAAGGAAGCAGACATTAGTACCACTAATAATATCAAGATCACATTCTTTGTAGCTTCATTATCAATGCAAGAAAGGGGTAATTTCATGGAATTTTTCCAAAATAGACAAGTGAAATTCACATGTTCCCATGTAGTCATGCTTGGATTAGACCCTAATCTAGTACTACATCATCTAACAATAACACTGGGGGTAAAACTAGTAAAGAAAAAACTACAAAAAATGCACCCTTAAATAACATTGTTGGTCAAGGAAGAACTTCAAAAGATGTTAGATGTGGGTTTCATTAGATCAATTGATTATACTCAGTGGATATCAAACTTGGTCCATGTAACTAAATCCATTGGGGGCATCCAAATATGCACAGATTTTAGAGACTTAAATAAGGCATGTCCAAAAGATGAATTTCCTTTACCTAAAATAGATATGATTATGGCTTTAACAATGAGGCACATAATTTAATCCTTAATGGATGGATTCCCTAGTTAATTAGACTTGCATTACCCCTAAGGACCAACATGAAACAGCATTCACTTGTCTATGGGGGACCTTTTTTTGGAATGGCATGCCCTTCGGCCTTAAAAATGTCTGAGCTACCCATCAATAGGCTATGACAACTGTCTTCCATGACATGATATTTATCTTTATGTAAGATTATGTGGATGATCTAATAGAATAATAACTCACCAAAGAAGGTCATCTAGACATATTGGATAATTTTTTTGATAGACTGAAGAAGTATGACCTTCACCTAAATCCTAAGAAGTGTGTCTTTGGGGTGACATTTGGAAAATTATTAAGATACATTATATCTAAAATAGGCATCAAGAAACACCCAATGAAGGTAAAATAAGTAATAGACATGCATCATCCCACCACTCTCAAACAAATTTGAAGCTTATAGGGAAAAATCCAATCCATTCGCTGCTTCATTTTACAACTAGTAGATAAATGTCACCCTTTTACACACTTTTTTCATAAGGGTGTTACATTTAAGTGGGATGAAATTTTTCAAAAGGAATTCTAGAAACTAAAAGATTATCTAGTATCTCCTCTAGTATTAATGCCACCAGTTCAAGGAAAGCCTTTACTATTATATATATCTTCCACACCAACAACACTAGTTGCACTCCTTGCACAACACGATGACACAAGTAGAGAAAGGGCAGTCTATTACATTAGTTGTACTTTGGTAGGTTATGAAATCAATTATATATCGATTGAATGTGTGTTTAGGGGTTATTTTTGCTTCACAAAAGCTTAGACACTATATGATAAACCACTAGAATAAACATTGTAAAAATTGATCCTCTCAACAATATGTTGAATAAGGGAACAATCATAGGGAAACTAGCTAAATGGGTTATGATCTTGAGTAAATTTTCCATTGAATATTTCAACAAGAAGGCTATCAAAGGGCAAGTGATCACCGATCAATTAATAGATTCCCATTACAGCTAATCACTTGCTAGTGTCAAATTTTATAGATGAGGTTATAATCATAGTAACTCTTGCTCGGATATGGAAATTATACTTCGATGGATTGTAAACCTAGCACAAATTAGGAGTAGGTATACTATTTATTACCCCTAAGATGATTGTATACTCAAATCATATCATTTTGGAATTCTCATGTACAAATAATTTAGAAGAGTATGAAGCATTAATTACAAGATATAGGAAAACAATACAATGACAACTCAATAAAATAAAAGTCTATGGGGTTTCACTACTAGTTATAAGAAATTTAATGATGAATACAAAACCAAATATGAGAAAATTCTACCTTATAAGAAAAAGGTAAATATTTTTAAATAGTATTTCAATGACAACACATTTGAGTAGGTTCCTATATTAAGAAAAAATGCAACTGATGTCATTGTGACCATTGGATCTCTCTTAGACATGCCCCACAATACCTAGTAGTGTGAATTATTAGTGGAATAGATCTTAATCCATGCATTCAATGTATTAGAGTTGGAACTTGTTTTTAAAATTGTTGGTCACAACTCCCCCTTGTACCAAGACATATATGATTACCTCCATCGACAAATCCTTCCACCCAACTTATCTAACAACCAAAGAAAATATTTTATTCCATGTTCATCTTGTTTCCTCATTCTAGGAAATACACTCTATCAAAGGATCTTTGACAGTACTCTCCTTAGGTGTCTTAACTTGGATGAAGCATAAATTGACCTATAAGAGCTACATGATGGTATTTGTGGGTCACAGTCTAGTCGCCCAAACCTAGCAAAGAAATTGATGAGATGAACAATAGAAAACAATACCCATGTGTGTGCTCACAAATATCACAAGTGTAGGTAGAATTATGATCTTATGCATGCATTAACTTAGAAGATTCAAGAAATCACCACATTATGTCCTTTCTCTCAGTGGGGGCTCAACCTCATAGGAAAAAGCCATCCCCTATAATCCAAAAGACACAAATTCATTATCACACCTATGAAATACTTTACTAAATGGATCAAAGCAATTCCTTTGATTGATATCACTGGAAAGAAAATTGCTAAGTTTATCCTAAAATACATCATTTTTTAGTATGGTATTCCCTCAACCATTGTCAATGATAATGGTCTCCCATTCAAGAACCAACATGTCTGTGAGCTTTTTAATAAATTTCATGTCCAACATTTCTTTTCCACCCTCTATTATTTGCAAAGTAATGGTCAAGCAGAGGCATCAAATAAAATCATACTAAAAATACTTAAGAATACTATTAATAATGTTGGTCATGACTAGTACATCCACCTTAACCTTGCACTGTGGACATATCAAACTAGAATTCACACACCCACAAGCGCCACTTCACATTCTCATCTTTGGAGCTAAAGAAATTTTACCTGTCGAGGTCAAGCTCCTGTCACTCAGAGTTTCTCTACAAAATGTCATTACTAATGAAGAATATAGATTTTACAGACTAAATGCTTAGAATTTCTAGATGAATGATGTATCAATGCACTCAATCACCTCTAATTCTATCAAAATCATCTCCATCGTAGTTACAATAATAAGGTCATCTCGTGAAAGTTCGAGATAGGAGACTTGGTACTTAAGGAAAATCAAAAGAATCAACAAGAATGTGAGAAGAAAGGGAAATTTGAACCTAACTGTTTAAGACCTTTGATCATCACAACACCTTATAGACCAAGATTGTACCAAATTTCCACACCTGAAGGATAACTGTTAGAAAATCTTATCAATAGTGATTTCTTAAAGATATTCTATGCTTGATCCTTAGAGTATCTTAAGTGAAAAATACAAAAAAAGGAAAAAAGGGAAAATATCAAAAAATATAAAGAGAAATAATCTACCCTATGGTGAGAACCACTTCAGTGGCACCTTGGAAAAGTACCATGGTGAAAACTTGTTTACAAGTGCCATGTGTAGAAACCAAATTCTACCATTTATTAACACTTTCATCCATTCCATCCATAATAAAATATTTTCACATGCATGTCACCCCTATCATGGCTTGATACTAGTCCATAATAAGATCATTCATCCTAGTTTAGGGAACCAACTCATAATAAATCCATATCATCTAATTAATAAAAAATCCCTTTCATAACTAGGGGCATTTCCTTGACCTAGTGTTCTAATTGGATCATTGAAGATTGTATCAGAGGAAGGATACTTAATGCATCCATGGATTTACTCCATACAATCCATAATAAACACATCCATTCATAACATTTCATAATAAATCTACATCACACTCACTCACCATAATATCAATAAATTTTCCATTACCTAGACAAAATATTGATGCAAACACAAACTATACAATGTCCCAACACATTGAGCATTCATGAAACAGTCACAAATAGGAGACTCTTGCTAAACTATCTACAACCTATTGATCAATTTTTGAATCCAATTTAAACATCTTATCTAAAAAATCATGTCCTAATAGATGCATTCTTCCTACAATGGACGTTATATACTATTGAAAAAATATTTGTTGATAATAAAATTTGATAGTTGTTGATTTGTTCGGTCCTTGAGTCTTTTTATTTGATTGATTTCTTATTATCCTATTCTAATGTTCCTCAAGGATATATCAAAATTATTAGAGGAGCAAGAGTGATGCAAGGTCATTTCTTTCATAAGTTGTGTTTGTGGAATGTTTTTAAGCGTTTCTATCACATGTATGATCCTTGTGTGTATTGGGCTAGATTCGAGCATTAACAAATCAGCCTATGTATATAAGGTAATCAATCACCTTTATACATTAGGGTTATCATGTTGTGAATCTATGTTTCCTTGCATATTCTAACAAGGTTCCATCACATCTAGTATGTTTAAGAATAATCCTTGTTTGATTTGTCTTCATCTAGGAAAAGGATACTAAAGTCACCAAGGTCTATCTCAGCTTGGTGTACACATATCCACTTGTATCATATCAAAAAAATCAGGCAAAAGGATACAGATGTTGCCATGAATTATTATACCTTGGTGTGAATGCATCCACTTGTCACATAATAAAATGCTCTATGATGATAGAAATGACACAAAATAAAAAGCACAATATCTATCCTTTTTCATATTTTTTACCGTATTTTGGGTTGCCCCCTTTTAAAAAATGTGTCCACTTCCTTTAAATAAGTTAGTCACATCAAGTTGTCATATTTGAGTCTTGGTTTTTAAACATGTGTAGGGCTCCAACAAATTTTTCAAAACCTCTCTCTTGCCTGATGATCTAATGGGTTTTTCCTAAGTCATCTTTATGCCCACCCTTGTTAAGTTTTTGAGTAGTTGTCGGGTCCCAAAGTGGTTTCCATAACTTAGGTATACACAGATGGAATGAAAGAAGATTAAACATAAACAAGTTCTATTTGAAACTTTTTTTAGGTTTCCAAACATTTGTCAGTTCCTGATAGGGTTTGGGGAACCTAATTCATCTCTGTGGAGGATTTTCTAAAAAGTCTAAGTGTTTCTCTTGAGGGTTCTTTTCAAAATCGTTAACAAAAAGGGGCTCTAAAAGTATTTTTGAAGTGGGTTGTGTGTGAAATCAGCAAGGTGGGTGATGATTCTATTTACAAAATTAAAGAAAACCCTGAAAGCTCTTTGGAAACCCTATCTAGAGTCTGACATTTATGCATTTCAATTGATTACAAGTTATTATCTAAAAAATTCACTCATGCAAGGAAGAAATGATACTAGACGCAAATGTGTTACATAAATGATATTTAAATGAATAATTATTGAGACACATTATAGATATGAAAAAGGAGAATGACATCACATACGACAAGAAAATACAAAAGTGAAAGTGTAGAATTATCACATTACACAAAGCTGAGTCGAAATCCAAAAAGATTATATATATTTATATGTATATATTATATTACAAGCAAAACATTAGAGCTTTCAACACACAAGTTTCAAACATAGAGAGTGAACATAAGGATCCTAATGCCCTCAATCACCTCCTGGAGGCATTCTATCTAAGCAAGGTCCGAATTTTGATCCCCCTTGCACTATGATGCATGAGTGATAATTGATTTGAATAAGGATCAAGTTTTGTAGTTTTAATTATTTTTTGAAGGTGCTTATTGTCTATGAGTAGTACATTTTAATGACATACTTATAATTTATGAATAAGTTTGTGAAATTTGATAAGTGTTAGGATATTCCTTCTCTATGTGGATGTAGTATTTATGATATTTCATTCATATATCTTCAATGGATGTCAAGATTACTTTGAGTTGAGTCAGCTAGTTATTAGTAATTTGATCTTTGAGTCATGATATTAGTAGTTTGAAAATCTATTTTCAGTTTAGAGTAGTTTAAAATTTGATTTCTCACATCTATTCCATTGTTATGGGATGGTGTTAGTCTTCCTTTCCTACTTTCTGGTTAAAATCATACCCCCCATTTTCTTTTAAGTTAAAAATATGAATTTATATCATATGAGGGAGCTATACCTCTTAAAATTAAGAGGAAAATCACCAATGCAATGGCAATCTCTCCAAATATTAGTGATTGATTTACTCTTTTTCTTGGGAAGAATGGTGTCAATTTAAGTTAATTGTTAAAAGACAAATTTTTCAACCAACAGATTTTTGGAGACTCTACTGGTGAAATCAAATTTAGAATCTTAAAAGTTGTCTTGATATGTGTAACAATGGTTTTACCCCATGAAAATATTTTTCCTATATTATAGCCCGACTTAGATTGGGTTAATTTTGAGTAGGAGGACAATATCTTTGAGCCAAACACACTCACTTGGAGATACTGAAGGAGTGATGTGGAGTACATGCGAATAAATTTTCTTCTTGAACAGGAAGAATAACAATCATGACGACCAGTTAGAAGGGTGGTTGAAAGGTGGCCGAAGATAGAAATCATGTGGTACCCTCATCCTTGATGTGCCCCAAATCAAATTTAGGATCTCTTTCTAGACAACATACATTGACAAGTCAATGCATTCAAGATATTTTGTAAAATATTACCTCCTCACATTAGGAGTTTAGTGACTTTATGATTTAATACTTCCTCTTCTTTCATAAGCAACCTTGAGAACAAAAGATGGAATCAATCATCCCACAACCACAGAGAACTCATTTTGGTCCCCTAGCTCTATCCAAGTACTCACCTTTGCCTCTAAGATCAAGAGAGCATTTTCCAAAGTTCACTAGGGAGGGCATCCAAAACCCAAAATTTTACATTCAAGCCTTCATTCTTGCATATGGGACTTTTTGAACACCCAAAATATTAAGAGGGGAGTGAATCAATATTATCTTAAACCATTCAAACATCAAAAATCTAGTTACTAATACATATTCAACTGTTGTAAGGAAATAAATCATGAAAACATCCACAACATCACATAACACATGAAGACCAATATTTTATGTGGAAAACCCAAAATGGGAAAAACCACGTTGAGTGTTAGCTCACAATATATTATAATCGGTTATAGTGTATTATAGAAACACTCAATGCAGGTGGACTCACTATCCACAGAGAAAAATATAGAATAAAAATGGTGGCCCATATCCTATTTTGAACTATTACAATTTCAATTACAATATGAAAGAATATAGTTCCAATTAAACACATTAACAATCTTCATCTGATTTTGATTCAACACTCTAAAATTCTCTTCATTTGCACAACTTAGATCATCAACTTCACATTGCTTTTCTTAAATTAGCATCACACATAATACATGTCACATTTGTCTCTAGAATACCAAAAACAATCCAACATATATAGCAACATCAAGTGTCACATCAATTAGGTCAGCCTAATTAGATGTAACACCAAAAATATAATATGTCGGCTCCTAAAATTATCATCCATAACACACGCCACAATTAAAATCTCAAAACATCTTCAGATAGGTTTTAATGGACCTATAATAGATCCCACATAAGATAAAAACACTTATTTTTTCTTCACACAACATCAAACGTGTTAGGTCAGCTTCAAATAAGACCTAAAAACAAAAACCTTCATCTATGTATCCACATATTGACGCGTGGACCTCAAAAATTGATACCATCTAGAATTCAAGCTCAAATGACATCTAGAAACTTAACTTCAACAACACAAAGCCAAAAACTCATTTGTAGAGAAGTACAGTATCTCCCACACAAACACACTATACAAAAAATGATTGTAATATGCTAGGCCAAACTCTGTTACTCTTATCTCTCAAAATATATGTCTAATCAAGATGAAATCTTTGATTTAGTTGTATTTAACATCCACCAAATTATTTTTAGAATCAAAGAGTGATATCTTCATTTGTGGAGTGGTGCGGACCCAAAAATTGATGCACTGTAACATTGAACTAGAAGATTTGACATAGTCTAATTTCTATGTAACTAAGCTTTCCGAACCAACTCAACTTGCACAAATGTCTTCCTTAACATCTCAATTTTTTTTTAATATTAATCAACATGATCCATAGCAATGTTGACATCAATGACAACACTGTATCCATGCTCATGTTACCAAAAAACCATCATCAATGACAATCTCCTCAAACTTCTAATAGGACTTTGGGTTTTATTGAGGAATATGTGGTTGTACAACACTTTGTAGAATCTCTAGTTGACATAGAAAAAAATTGGTACTAGTTTCTAGAAGAAAGATGTATCAACGGTTGGAACATAATAGAAAAAAAATTTAATGCAGGATTCAAACCAATCATTGATACTAGAACATTGCTAGGTCGCCTCTTTCAAATTCAAAAAGGAGAGCACAGAATATGAGGGACTTTATTGATAGATTCTCTTGAATCTTGAAATGGATTCCTCATCCTAACATGCCTACTTAGTCTAATCTATTGACTATCTTCACAATGGTTGCACACCTTGAGGTACAATTTCATCTAAAGCAGAAAAGGATATAAAACTTTTAAGCTGCTAAACTAGAAGTCATCAAGATAGAAGATCAAGTGAAAGGTGGTTCTCACCCCATATGGACGTAGGCTCGGGTCTAGTCTTATACCAAGGAGGTCACTCTAATGGACCTCATGTTGATGAGAAAAGTGAGATATATGTTGGGAATTATGGTGAGGAAGGAGAAGACTTAGATAGCTCTAATGATGAAGAGGATGATTGTCCCATAGTTCCACCAAATTCTACCCCAATATATACCACCTTGACAAAAAAAGGGGTTGAACAACAACTTGATTTTGCAACACAATTTATCTTTAAAACCCTAGAATTAAAATTAGTCACCTTTGAAGTCAATAAGTGAATTTTTCAAATCATAATAGCGATTAGAGACTATGAGAAAATCAAAAAGCGTGGGGATTATAGCCACAAAAGGTTTTCAGGAATTTTTAATGCTCTATACATGCCTGACAATCTAGGAATAAGTTTTGAAATAATTGATAATCCTTTGTTTGAGCTACATGAATTTGAGCTAGATGTGTTGAAGACCCTTACTCATGTTCTTCTTGACACTATGAAGGGTGATAAAATGAAGAGCCTAAGATGAGTATGGAGTTAGAGAATGACTTGTTTTTAGGAAGTGTCCCTATTACCAGCAGTATCTCTCCACCTCTTGATCAGAATTTGAGGATGTCCTTAGAAGAACCCTTACAGAGAAAGTGTGTATTTTCCTTTAGGGATATGCCAGTGAACATGGGTATGATTATTGAATGGATGCTTGCAAATATCATGGGAATCATGTTGAATGTGAGTTCTTTGGTCAAGTATTGCATCATGATGTATGTCTTTCAGTTGTGTATGGATTTGAGTTCAAACCTACATCAACCGCATAAGTCCTCTGACCCCATTAGCAAAGTGAAGATGTCAGAGGCTAGTTTATTCAAAGTAATGGGTGGAGACTCGATTGCCAATTATCCCATGTAAGGGATAGTGGACGTATATGATGAAAAATTGCTTCATGGGGGGAATGTACAACAAAAGGTCATTTATCATGAAAGATCAGCTTGTTGCTGCTAAAAATGCAAATGTGGTTCATACATACTTCTCTTATCCAAAGCGGGTCATACTTTCCCCTTCTCATCAATGTTTTCACTTGAGTAGTTTGGTGCCCTCATTATTGGTAGGTGTCCCCCTACCTTGTATATATTCTTTTGTTTGTGGTTTTTTTTGGTGTCTTTCCTTTTGGGCTTGTCCCATTTTTGGTTTATGCTGATCCTTCTTTGTGTGGTTCTAACTCTACTCCCAATGGATAATAAACTATTCAGTTGCTATGATTCTAGGTTCATTTCTTCATCATTCGTAGTCTTTGTCCCTAATTAGAGCCAATTGTTTCCAAATTTTTGGTTGCCCCCTTTTAAAAAACACATCCACTTCCTTTAAAAATGTTAATCAAATTGAGTTGTCACATTTGAGCCTTGGTTTTTAAAGTTGTGTTGGGATCTGACAAATTTTTCACAAACTCTCTCGCTCGCTTGGCAATCTAATGGGTTTTTCCTAAGAAATCTTTATGCTAGCCCTTGTTAAGTTTTTGAGTAGTTGTCGGGTCCCAGAATGGTTTCCATAACCTAGGTATACACCGATAGAATGAAAGAAGATTAAGAGGAAACAAGTTCTATTTGGAAATTTTTTTAGGAACCTTTGTTGGTTCCTGAAAAGGTTTGGGAAACCTAACTCATCTTCATGGTGAATTTTCTAAAAACGTTAAGTGTTTCTCCTAAGGGTTCTTTCTGAAATCCTTAACAAAAAAGGGGCTCTAAAAGTATTTTTGAAGTGGGTTGTGTGTGAAATTGTTAAGGCAAGTGATGAGTTTATTTAAAAAATTAAAGTGAACTCTAAAATCTTTTTGGAAACCCTATTAAAAGTCCAACATTTATGCATTTTAGTTGATTATGAGCTATTATTTGAAAATTCACTCACGCAAGGAAGCAATGATACAAGACACAATTGTGTTGTGTAGAAATGAAATTAATTTAAATGCATAATTATTGAGACACATTACATATACAAAAAATGAAGAATGACATCACACAAAACATAAAAATATAGAACTGAAAGTACAAAATTATGACATTACACAAAGCTAAGTCAAAAGACAAAAAAATTATATATGTTTATATGTATATATTGTATTACAAGCCAAAAATTAGAGCTCTTGGCACATAGGATTCAAACATAGAGAGTGAACATAAGGATCCTGATACCCTCAATCACCTCCTGGAGGTGTTCTATCTGAGCAGGGTTCAAATTTTGATCCCCCTTTCACTGTTATGCATGAGTGAGAATAAATCTAAATAAGGATTAAATTTTGTAGTTTTGATTATTTTCTAAAGGTGTTTATTGTCTGTGATTAGTAAATATGAATGAAGTACTTAACATTTATGAATAATTCTATGAGCTTTGATAAGTGTTAAGATATTCCTTATATGTGTGGATGTGGTATTTTTGGTGTTTCATTTATATATCTTCAATGGATTTCAAGATTACTTTGAGTCAAGTCAGCTAGCTATTAGTAATCTATTAGTAATTTGATCTTTGAGTCATGATATTAGTAGCTTGCAAATCTATTTTTAGTTTAGTTAGCAGCTTAAAATTTGATTTCAGTCACATTTGTTCCATGGTTATGGGTTGGTATTAGTTTACCTTTCCTGCTTTTTGGTTAAAATTATTCCACCATTTTATTTTAAACTTTAAAAATCTAAATTCATATCATACGAGGGAGCTTTACCTCTTAAAATTAAGAGGAAGATAACCAATACAATGTGATCTCTCCAACTATTGGTGATCAATTTAGTCTTTCTCTTGGGAAGAACGGAGTCAATTTAATTTAATCATTTAAAAGACAAATCTATCAACCAACAATATAATATCTACATCAATGTATCTCTATCCATTTATCTAATTTCTATATACTTCATTTTATTCATCATAAATGCTATTAAGTGACACTAATTAACAATCACCATTTCATCATTATCTTTCTACCATACTAACTTTCATCCATGCATGTATCATGACACAACAAAAAACAAAGCATAGTACATCCACATAATCCATACATCCTGCATACACACATGTTAGGAAACATACAATGCATCTCATAGAAGTATCCATCATCACATATATAATAATCATCACAATTATATATCCTTCATGCATTACATCTAGCCTATCCATCACATCATCACTTAGAAAAAATAAAATAGGATCATACCATCAAAGCTCATCACACATATATATATATATATCAAAAAATAATGTGATAATGCATCGCTATACAAGCTTTCCTAATGACTCAACACATACAAATATAAAATGCATCATGCCCATAGGCTAAAATCATGTGTCTACAAAATGAGTGCATCATCTAAATGCCTAGATCTATAGAGAGCTCCCTCCCTTAGAATAGGTAGGAGCAAGATCTCATGATCTTGATTATCCTAGAGCCTATGAACCTCTCTCCTTGTTTTACACTCTTCCATGGTAATGATCTAGGAGGTTGTGGCCCCATCACCCCCTCATTCATTTATCTTCATGATCTTGATCTCTTGAATCTACTGTGTGTGTAACTAGGAGCTTTTTAATCTGGTGGTATGACCCTTATATAGAGACCTATGATACATAGCCTCATGTGCATACCATCCAATCTTTGTAACTATTGTTATAGAAAGACCCTATGCAATATCTCATATCCTTAGGAATGACTGCTCTACTTGCTCAGATTAAATAATTGCTACATCTCTCTCTCTATCATTAATCCATGCACCTGTGCTTATAACCCCTGCACCTGACCCTATGCACTCCTCATCTGTGCTTGTAAAATCTATACCTGATCCTACAAGGCTATAACCTGATTATCCACATCATGAACCATTGTCTCCTCCCCTACTAGTGGGGAGTGCATTACCTCATCTCCTATTGGTGGAGACTATATTTCTTGTTCTCCTACTTAATGTAATGACACTACTTGTTGTACCATAGGTGGTAGTACCATTTGAGTTGATCATTGGGTCCTTATCCTCCATCATCAACACCTCCTCCATCATCTACATGGCCGAATCAGTGATGCAATCAATTATCTCTCCTGCTCCTCTCCTCTCTTCTCTTTGCTTGTTTTCCTCTACCAACCCCACCTATAGGATCTATTAGTCATGTAGGTCTCATCCCCATCCACCATCTATCATATGCTATCATAGTCCCTACATCCACAACATATGGTCATGACACCCATTGAACTAGTAGTAACCCCTCAAAATCTCTAATTGTTGTCTTTATAAAAATCATTGGTCTCCATGCACTACCTATCTAGAGCTATGAGAAAATATCACCTCTTCGACTATTACATATTGCTACTCCCCAAACTATTTTTAGACCCTATCTGACAAGTATAACTCAATAATATGAGTTGTCCTCTCGACCAAATAATGCATATGTTGACAATATCATAGATTCTCCCCATCATTCGACCATGCCTCACATCATCTTCATGGTCTCCATGTAAAACTCATAATTTTATATATGACTTGTCACCAATAGGGAACATCTCCCAACCTGTTATGTCACTACTTGATCATAACTATACATGTAATACAATTTGGGATCTTGTGATTGCTTTGCCATTGGTCATATCATCCCCACATTCTCCCCTACCCAAATGTGTAAGAGTTTCACACCACATCCTATGCTTTCCCCATATCTCTATACAACATGGTGAATCTCATGATACAAGGTAGCTAATACACATGAACCCCATGCATACGTGACACCATCATCTATCAATCAGTCAATCACTCTCTTGTATCTAATAGGGAATCCATGACTCCTCTAATTAGGGACTCAAATGTTGCTAATCACCACTTCTAATAATATAGGAAGCATATCAAAGTGTTCCTACATGTAGCTCAAACTAATCTCATACTCCTCTATCCACAAGTCATTTTTCATAAACACTCGACTAAGTGCTAACTCTCCTCCATCTGTCATAAACCACTTGCTCCCCATGGATTGGGATCCATAGGATCCTCCACACATCTTCAAGGGAGATCATCACCTCCCCCATCAGTAATAAAAAGGATCTCCACTCGCTATACCACCTCTCTGCTAACGTAATCATCATAGCCATATCTTCTCATATCTCTAGCATGTAGGTGATGTAGAGTAGACCAACCACCCCTAATAAAGCTTTCTTATCCTTTCTAATATTTCATATTAGCCTCATATCATTAGGATGCCTCTCATGAGACATCAACAAATCCCACCCACCCTACACCCAACAAAACAACTTAGTTGTTCTAAGTTTCTATCAATTTCATAAACACTCACCCACATTATACAAATGTTCCCTTCCCATTCAAGTCATCCTATTCTCCCCCCACTAATTCATCTTCCTCTATCTAACTATTTCACCCACCCTCATCACCCAACATATTCAACCTGCCCATTCATTACATACCAATGTGTCATGTTCATTAACATATGTGCCTTAACCTTCACCAGTTCGCACCATCTTTACCCTATTACATTAGCACCATACCTAATGGCATTTGTGAATTTTCTACATACATATATGTACCATTGTGGCACATTTATGCCACATGAATTCCATGTATGTGTACCATTCAAGGCATGTTTACGCCACTCAAATGGTGCATATGTGCACCATTTGAGGTATATGTGCCACATTCATGGTATATGCACCACAAAAATGGTGCATTTGCACCAGCCCTGAAACGCCAACTTTGGTGCCACCACAATTGTAGCTTATAAAATCAAATTTTCCCTTCAACATCAAGTGTTCCCCTCCCTTGGCAATTGTGCCCATAAAATCCCCAATTGTGCCCCCTAGTGTTCGATGCATTCATCTAAACCCTAAAAAAACCCTAACTACCCATAACTCAAAAAATACATCAAAATCATGCAATTGAACATGCCAGTTAGAAACCCTACCTCACATGGCATGCCATCCCTCCATTTGAATGTTTGCACCTTCTCCACATGATGGTCACCCTCTAAAATTCCTGCCATCCTCACTCTCACAAAAAATCTAGAGCTCTCTAATTTCTACAAATTGAGGAGTGCAAATGAGGAGAAAATCCCTCCCACCCACTTTTTATACTCCTACCTTACCCCATTTTTTCCCTCCATCCCTCTAATATATTTATTTCATCTTCACTACCCCCATCAACTAAATTCATTTTATTTTACTTTTATCATTCCCCACTATCCTCCATTAAATTCTTTCATTTTCTTGAGTCTATCTTAAAATTATTTTTAATATTTTTTTTCTAAACTCCCAAGGGGGGATCCCACCTCCATTTCATTCATTAGGTAGACTAGTTCATATCATCACTTTCTTTGAAACAATGTCATAAAAATGCATTGTCTCAAAGAGGGGCAAAATGTAGACACTTAATTCTAACTAATGTATTTTATCCAAAACGAGTCATTTTCTATCATTTGACCTAACAAATCCATCTTCAATATTTAAATAAATAATTTCATTATTTGATTAAATTAACAATCATTTTCACTTCATCATGATAATTAAATGATTTTTATAATTATTTAATTATTTTAATTTCAAATTTCCTCTTAATTCCACTTTAATTAAATAATTTCAAATTATTTAATTAAATCATCTATTTCACCGCTATTCATCTATATTAATTAAATAATTAATTTTATTTAATTAATTTACTAATTATTCTTCTATTACAAAGTTTAATTAAATAATTTATTATTATTTAATTAGCTATTCATTTCCCACTTCCTAAATTAAATAATAACGTTTAATTATTTAAATTTATTTCTCAATATTATCCAAAATAAATAAATTTCTTTATTTTATGTATTAATTTCAGCCTTTCATATGTAAATAATAGTTAAATTTATTTAATTATTAAATACTAATGCAAATTACACCTCACCTGCTGACTAAGACCTACTCTCAATCCACTCATCAATCAAATCCACTTCACTCCTCACTTTGAGTCCACTAAGTAATCAATTCAGTCCACCAACTATCAATCTCAATTATCACTCCAATCAATCTTCTTAACTGATCCATATGATCAGTTACTTGGAATCATGTAGTCACTTAATTGACCATCAATTCCTCTCATCAATCCTAAACTGTTTAATATATTCTCAACCTCTTCTCTGATCTCAGTTGTCAATCGATGTCACCAAAGATCTATAAATTAAACAACCCTTTCATTCATTTTTATCTCAGATCTTGCAGAGAAACTATACTTGAATTTTTATTGTGCTTTATTACTATTGTATTATTAAAATCTAAGAGAAAAGGACTACTTACACCATTATCCAAGGTGAATAGAGGAGAACAATGGAGCTATGATAGAGCATATTGTGCGTTTTACTGTGTGTAAGGTTTGGATTTCGTTTGATTTAGTTTTCTTTATTTTCTTTATTGATGTGATCTTTTGAGTGTGAATGCTTTTGATTATTGCTTATCTTTCAGTTTCATACTTAAATCTCTAGGTCATATAAACACATGATCCCTTATTGGTAAAAATCCTTTGGAGGTGTGATTATATAAAAAACCTTCATTGAGGAATCTATGTGCTTTGTTTGTGATGTATATGCCCATGTACCACAGAGAAGCATACCAAATTTGGAGAAGGCTATTAAATGTATTTTCATTCATTATAGTTATGATGTGAAAGGATACAATATTTAGAATCTTATTATATATAAGGTATTATTCATTAGAAGTGTTATTTTTAGAGAGATTCATCCTTCTTCTATTGTATTGCAACGAAATAAGAGTGAAGAGAAATGTGTGATTCAACTTCCATCTTCACTTAAGAAATTTGAATGAAAATACCTATGGAGATGAGAAGTTGAGGAGAGATCATAGAACTAGAAATATTTAGAAGAGGAGGAAGAAACTCTCACTCAACTTGCTCAAAGGTCAAATAGGTAAAGAAATCCACCAAAAAGAGTGATTGTAGATGTATATTTTCTTTAAATACTAATAATCATGAGCCTAGAACTATATAGAGGATTTAGGTGTGCATGATGGGGATTCCTAAAAAATAGTCATAGATGAAGAACAACACTTTAAAGAAATGATACATGGGACTTGTTGTCTTTACCCAAGGATGCAATCCAATTGGTTATTTAAGAAGAAAGTATGGTATGATTGTAATATTAGAAAGTATGAAATGGTTGGTTGCAAAATTTTACCCCTAGGTTGAGGGGGTGGATTATAGTGATGTTTTATTCTATTATAAAAATTTCATCCATTAGATTCTTGTTCTCTATTGCCACAACTTATGATCAAAATATCAAAAAAATAGATATGAAAAATACTTTTCTTAATGGTGATTCAGAGGAAGAAATCTATATTTCATAGCCAAAGAACTCCATGGTGAAAGGTAAAGAAACTTTAGTTGTTAAATTATAGAAATCTTTGTATGGCCTCAAGTAGTCTTTGATGATGTGGTACCAAAAATTTGTTAGTTGTGTGTAAATTTTGGAATTTGCGTGTTCTAAATGAGATGATTGTGTTTATTATAA
Source organism: Sequoiadendron giganteum (assembly GCA_007115665.2). Lineage (NCBI taxonomy): Eukaryota > Viridiplantae > Streptophyta > Pinopsida > Cupressales > Cupressaceae > Sequoiadendron > Sequoiadendron giganteum. The sequence goes on along the minus strand of CM021101.1, from coordinate 322,919,277 downwards.
ATTTGATGCAAATATTTTGTATTATTAAATTATATGTTGATGATATGTTGTCCATGGGAAAAGGGAAATAATTGATCTTTCAAAACTAAAATCTCAACTCACATCACAATTTTAAATGAAAGACTTTGGTGTTGCAAAACACATTCTTAATGTGTATGTAACAAGAGATAAAATAAATATAAATATATGGCTTGGCTAAAGTATGTAAATTCAATATTGTAGAGGTTTACCATGCATGATCCTAGGCCATTGTGTGTTCATTTTACTTTGGAGAAAAAATATCTATTGCATAATTTCCTACTTCATTAGAGATGGAAGGCATGATTAGGGTAAATTATCAAAGTGCAATAAAAAAATTGATCTATGTGTACCGCAAAATTTAATGCTTTGGGAAAAGGAAGGGGTCCCCTACAACTTTATAGGGTTTTCACCTAGAAGGAAGGGAATATCCTTTTGGAGGAGCATTAAATCTTGTGATTCATTCAATGCCAGTGATTGAATATGTGTTGAGATGTGCTAAATGCTGAAATGTGATAACTAAACCAAACTATTGAACCTAAACTAAGAGAATCTATATTGCCGGAAAACGCATGATGTAATGCAACAAAGACAAAATGAAGACAATATGAAGCAAACTAACCTAATAAATCACACAAGTGCACCAAGAAATTAAAGAGGGCCAAGGTAAAAATTGTGGAATCCTTTGAAAACCTAGAAAATTTGAGTTTTCAGTCCACTGGGACACTTATGCCAAGCTCGGCGACCTAGTCCCATTTTAGGCAAACTGCTACAGATTTCATTTCAGCCAACTGGGTAATCAAGTCTGCAAAAGTCTTTGTAGGGAACCTCTAGTGGGACTAGGTCACCACTATGGGTGACCTAAGCCCTTTCAGCTTTTCTAAAAAATTGAAAGTGGAGAGGCCTATGATCTGTGTACTATTTCTCCACAGAAATCTATACTCAGATCTACAAAATAACCTACAAAACAGAGTATATTTGGGTTTCTAATGTGGGGTTTTCCTTGGTCAAACCCCTAGTTTGTATTTAAACTTGTAGAGAGATAGAAAATTTGCATAAACCCTGGCCCTAAGTGTGTCTAGAACTAGGAAGACCGGAAATAAGATAAAACCCTATTCTATTGTGCTAGAATAAGATGCATGCAAAAGATTTGGAATGATACAAGACTTCAATCCTAGAAACACTACAACATTACAAATGAGTGTAAAAAGGAATGTAAATGAGATGCAACCCTCAAATCTGAAGATGGGCTGAAAATAGAAGATGGAGTCACTTTGAAAACAGTCTTTAGGTATGATTTGGTGGCTAGTTGCATCTCCTCAACCTAGATTTCTCCATGAATCTCCATAGGCATTTATGTTCAACCTTTTGCAATGTGTGATCTTGAATGTAGAGTGAGCTTGAAGACCTACATAAATCCCTAGTTTTTTGTTCAAAAGCTTCAACTTTGATGTGGAAGAGAGATGAATCTTCTTGAGGAAGATGTTTTGCACTTGATTCTTGAAGTTGGTTGTGAAAAATGACCAAGAGAGAGAAGCAAAATGACCTAAAAACAAGTATTTATAAGAAATAAGACCTAATTGTCGCTAATTTTGACCTAAGAGGCCGACACACATTAGGAAATTTTGGCAAATTATACATTTTCCCACTTAAAAATGCAAAAATCCTCAAAAAGGACTAGGTCGCCAACTTGGGCGACCTAGTCCCACCAAGGGATTTTGAAGTGGGATTAGTGATTTTTGAATATTTTTGATGTTTTTTATCGGGGATTCAATGATTCCTTAGGTATAATATGCCTCAAAGTCAAAATTAGCGAACCTTAGGGGCCTATAAATGTTGTTTTAGGGTGGTAATTGATGAAAGGGTACCTAAAGTAGGACCAAAATGGGCACAAAATTGTCCTTTTTTAAAGATATACAATTTTTAGTGACACATTTAGCCCCCACTTTAACGCCCATATGAATATACATGCATATGTAAGCTAAAGGACTAGACAAACAATGCACCTTATTTTCATAAAAGGATACTCATTTAAAAGGCAGGAGAATGAAGCCCCTAGTGTAGTTATCTACAAAACCACAACATTAGGAACCGCATCCTAGAACAAAAATTCCTTAAAAGTCCTAAAAATCCTCTTATCTAATCCCTAAAGATCAAATTCGAGGGTAGATGTATTCCCTCCCTTGATTCTGCTTGCTTTACGAAGGTGGAATCAAGGTAGCGATCTAACCACGTCGAATGAGGACACACATATCAGAGGGAATTTCCAAGTACCATACCTCATAATGATAAGTGAGTGATGATGTAGGGTGTGGAAATACAATTCTGATGTAACAAATGACATCAAAAATGGAGTTTCCTAGCACCTGATATGTTGATTTGAAGAAATAAGCACATGAAAAGGTCTAACATGGAAAAGTACAATGTACACAAAATGAAAAAGAAAATAGAGTAAAAGGAATGAAAATGAAGTCTTTTGTCACTTACTTTCTCATTTACCTTTTGTAGCATTGGAGAGTGACCAGGAGAGAACGAGAGGATGTCGAGCACACACAGATTCATGCCTGATAGATTGGACATGTTGCGGGACTAGGTAGCCAATGATGATCGACAACATGAGGTGAGTTGATTCTGGAGCCCTTGCTCTGTGATTTTTCAATTATGAAATGAATTTAATGCATGTTTAGGTTAGATTAGGGTCCTAGAAAAAAATTTTGCAAAGTGTCCCTTTTTTTGCAAAGTGTCCTTTTTCTTCGCGAAGTGTCCCTTTTGTTCACAAAGTGTCTTATTTCTTCGCGAAGTGTCCCTTTTATTCACAAATTGTCTTGTTTCTTTGTGAAGTGTCTCAAAAGGGTTCTAAAGTGTCTATGGCCTTAGGAAAAGCACACTAGCACAACATTAGCACACTTGCATGATAAATTAGAGTAGAATTGAAGAGATTAGATGATTTAGATAGCATATTTTGATGATTTGTATAGGTACCCACTCGATCCCGTCAGCATCTTGGTAGGATACAACTGAGTTTCCTTAGAGACTTGGCTCCCACTTTATTAGTGGTAGAGATAGAGAATCTGTAGGAGGTGGGGATATATTGGGCATACCTCATGCCCCCCATGAGGTACCATGATGTCATGTTGATGGCATTGTGCAAGCAGTGGAATGTTGACACATGCACCTTTCACCTGCCTACGGGCATGATGACTATCACCTTAGAGGATATTCACCATATACTTTGAGTCCCTATTCAGGGGGAGTGGGTGTGCCTTAAGAGGGGTCATTCTTTCTAGGAGTAGTGGGAAGACATGCAGTATTGCCTCAATGGACCAGTGCATGATGACAAAGTGGTGGGATGGATCGAGTTGGCCATCCTACTCTACTCATGAGCACCAGTGGTTAGGCATATCATAATACATATTATAGCATTGGTCCTCCTACCAGATGGATGAGCAACACACCTTGAAGGTTGGCTAGTGCACCTAGTACGAGGGATGGTAGAGCATCATACAGTGTATGCCTAGGGATGGTGCATCCTAGCTCATTTGTACTATGGTCTGGGTCAATTTTTCCTCTAAGAGCTGGATAGCATGGTACATTGTACACTTCTATAGGTGTAGTGTCTAGAGCATATCACATGTACCAGGTTGGTTGGCTTCCCATGTTTCAAAGCGGTAGGCTATCCACGAGAATTTGGTTACCCACTCTAATGACTATGGTAGTATGATGATCTACACTTTTGGAGGGTGAGATTTGACCAACTGGATGAGGATGATATCCTGTGGAGACCATACCAGCTTGTACTACAATGGCCAGATCAGACTAAAAAACTAAGGAGACTACATATGGATAGGTTTTTGGTGGGGCGACATGATCACATAGTGCAACCTTTCTACTATGATCAGGTGATTGGATAGGTTCAAAGTCCTCCACAACCACGATCATCTTTTAGGAGATCAGTGCGGAGTGCCCGAAGGTCGGGTGATACAACACAATTCACACTAGAGGATGTTGTCCAAAGTGACCTCGATGATTTGGATCACAATCAACCAATGGTCTCTGACACGGATGATGTCGATGCCACATGGGACCATGAGGAGTGGTGGATAGCATTAGGACCAACCCTAGTGTTTTTGGTTGATAAGCTAGTAGGGGATGCAGGACCAGTGCCAGATGAGGGGGATGAGAGAGAGAGGGAGGATAGAGCCAAGGAGACTCACTACAGTGCTGCTGATATTTACTGATATTATTGATGAGGAGTATCATAAGGATGTAGACACAAATTATGATGGATGGGATGGACATGAGGAGGAGGATAGATTTGAGGAGCCACCCTGAGTGATGATGAGGCAACAGCTAGGGACCTATATGAGCGGGGAGAGGTCTCACCTGTACATATGACTAGATCCCAAACAACATCAGCGATAGGCACTAGCACTTACAGCCAAGGGGATGTGAGCACATCATCCATGCCCCCTGCATAGGATGAGGTTGATATAGCCCATCCCACCAAAGATATAGGTGATGATATTTAATTTTCATATATGTACGTTATGTTTTGATGTATGATCTGATGCATATATATATTATGATGTGAAATGATTAAATTTTGTTTTGATTTTGTAGGGCCCTCAGAGGATTGGTGAGAGATCTACCATAAAGTGGACATAGAGATAGTGCCATCATCTTTCAATGAAGAGGATATGGACTTTGATTACGTGCCCCCACTAATCATGGAGCGAGATCCAGAGATGCTGAGACCCTTCACGATACTGCGAGAAGCTTATGAGGGCCTAAGGAGACAAATCTGTTGAGTCAAAGCTGCACCACAGGCACAACCATCACAAAATCCAATAGATGTGGAGAGACTAGAGAGAGAGGTGGCATGGTTGCAGGCAGAGAGGGATCGGATAGCAGGAGAGTAGTGGGTGACACTCATAAGGATGGAGGTGATGGAGTTCGGGCTCAGATTTGGAAAATCATGATCACTATCATGCACGACCATCTCCCATCGTCCTACAACTGATGCAGTGCAAGTACCAGATCCTTAGGGGATCAGGTAATCATAGTCCTCAGTGATACTATATACTATGATGACATGTACAAAAGACTTCTGATAAATGTATACATATGCATTTGTATTTTATATGGTGTAATTGATTTTTGTGGATGTTAAATGACAATGTGATTAATTAAATAGCCTTTGTGAGATTATTTAATTAATGGCAACATGATTTAACAAAATGTATGTGATCTAATGAAAACATGTTTAGAGTGTATGTTAGATACAACATTAAGATTAAGTATGTTATGCACTTATGATTTTAAAGTAACATAACACACAAGAGGGAAAATTGAATAGTATTAAATCTAAAGAAATTATAAAAATGAATTAGATAATCACTTTAGTGTTCAAGACACATGCATAATGATTTTTCAAGAAGGAAGCAATGAGAAAGCTAATAGGCTAGAATTCAATAGCTTTAACAATACTGCTCTATAATTCATACCATTCAAAAAAGAGGATTATAAATAATACCTATGCAAATGCGCGACATTAATGGGGTCTCTAAGAGGAGTGCCATCATGCTCGGTTAAGGTATAAGCACCAGATCCATAATTTGTATCGACCACATAGAGGCCTAACAAATTAGGACTAAATTTACCTTGTCAGCGTAGTCGGCGGTAGTATTATGTATGTTTTCATATAAAACCAAATCACCTTTGTTAAATGTCCTAGGAATGACACCAACATCGTGTTTGCGTTGTAATTGTTTAGCGTAAGATTGAAGATGCTTGAGAGTGTTGATGCGTTGTTCATCAAGCATTTCAAGTTGGCATAAATGTTGTTCTCCATAGGTGTCATTATTGACAAGACCTTGGAGAGCAATCTAAAATGTGGGGATTTCTAACTCTAAAGGTAGGATAGCCTCAGTAACATAAACAAGGTTGAAAGGCATATTTACCATAGAAGAATGAACACATGCGATATTCCCATAATGCATATTGCAATTGTGTATGCCAATCTTTTTGGTTTTGGTTAGCATTATTCTTAAGGATTTGTTCTAGGATTTTATTAGTACTTTTGGCTTGACCATTAGACTGTGGGTAGTAAGGTGTTGAAAATTGATATTGAATATGGAAGGTCTCGAGAAACTTCTTCACATCATTGTTCTTAAATGGTGTACCATTGTCTGAGACTAACACGAAAGGAAGGCCAAAGTGAGCGATGATGTGTTCCAATAAGAAATGACATATCACCTCATTAGTTGTAGATTAGAGGGGAATAACTTCTACACATTTGGTGAAATAATCAGTAGCAGTAATGATAAATGTATATCCAACAAATGAAGGTGGTGATATTTGACCAATTAGGTCCAATCCCCACACAAAGAATGACCAAATAGGTATTTGGGAATGGAGCTCAAAAGCAGGTGCATGGATCAAATGGCTATGTTCTTGGCATTGATGACATCACTTAACATATGCATAGCAATATTTTTCCATTTTTTTCTAGTAATAACCCATGCGAAGGGGCTTTTGCAGTAAGTTTTTTCCTCTGAAATGTCCTCCACAAGTTTCAGAATGGGCCTGTTCAAGGGAAATATGAGTTTTAGCATCCTTGAGGGATCATAGAAGAATTCCATCAAAGGATATTCTGTACAATGTATCAACAAGGATCATATACTTAGTGGCTAAGTTTTTGAGGTGAATGGAGGTATTTCTAGTTGTAGGTTTGGGAATTGTACCATCCTTTAGATAATTATATATGGCATCATACCATTCATACTGATTATCTAGAAAAGTGGGAAGGACATCAACAGGTTTATCGCTAATGGAGGGTTTCATAATGGGGTGGATGGTAAAGATGAATTTTTTAGAAGGATCTATAGGAGATATGAGAGAGGCTACACTAGCCATTGCATCTACATGCCGATTATCTTTGCGAGGGATGTTATCGATGGTGAATGAGTCAAAATGCTTTAACAAAGTTAGGATGACATCCTTATATTGTGATAGTTTATCATGTTTAGTTTGATAGAGACCATTAATTTGTTTAATCACTAATTATGAATCACCATAGATCTTTATATCTTTGACCCCCATGACTAAAGTAGTGCATAATCCAGTGATTAATGCTTCATACTCAGTTGTGTTATTTGTACATTAGAAATTGAGGTGATATGATAAGGGAATAGACTTTCCTATGGCTGGAATTGAAATAACTCCAGCACCGGAGCCTATTCAACACTTGGATCCATCAAAGTACAATTCCCATGTAGGAAGGTCTGTAGTAAACACACTATCATAAGGGAAAGAGTCATTGGTGGGTAATGCTAAGGGTGAAGGAGCATCGGCTAAATGGTCGGTTAAGGCTTGGCCTTTGATTTATTTTTGAGAAACAAACTTAAGGTCAAACTCGGTTAACAACATGACCCATTTAGCAAGACATCCTAAAAGATCTATTTTATTGAAAAGATATCTAAGAGGATCAAACTTTGTCATCACTTGTATTTCTATGTTAAGTAAGTAATGTCGCAACTTACTAGTAGCGAATACAAGAGCCAGAAATTATTTTTCAATCATTGAGTAATGGGTCTCATAATCAAGGAGTGTTCTACTGAGATAATAAATGGGATGCTCTTTACCATTGGTGTCTTGTTGAGCTAACAATGCAGCAAGAGCTTGGGCAAAAGCAGCTATATAAAGGATGAAAGGTTGGTTGGGTTTAGCAAGTTGTAAAAAAGGTGGAGTTGCAAGGTAGTCCTTCAAAATATCAAAGGCTTGTTTATAATCATCATTCCAATTGAAATTTACATCCTTTTTTAGGAGATGTGTGAAGGGTAATGTATGATTGGCTAAGGATGCAACAAAATGACGAATGGCTTGAATCCATCCTTGCAATGTACGCAATTGGGAGATGTTATGAGGGGGTGGCATATTAATTATAGCATCAATTTTTTTTAAGTCCACCTCAATGTCTCTGTGATATATGATAAACCCTAGTTTTTTACCACTATCTACTCCAAAGACACACTTTTTGGGATTTAAGTGCATGTTATATTTATGCATGCGCTCGAAGATTTTTTGAAGGACATTCACATTATCTTGGCATGTTAAGTATTTAGCGAGAATTTCATAAAAATAATCTTCTAAGATTTTATGGATGTATTCATGAAAGATTAAGGTCATTGCACGTTGATAGGTAGCATCAACATTCTTTAGACCAAAAGGCATCATAACCCAACAAAATGTTCCGCAAGCGGATGTAAAGGTCGTCTTGTATTGATATTGTGGGTTTATGAAGATTTGATTATATCCAGAAAATACATCCATAAAGGATAACAAAGCATGTCTAGCAGTGGAATCCACGATCATGTGAATGTTAGGAAGATGAAAGTCATCTTTTAAAGAGGCTTTATTCAAGTCTCAAAAATCTATACATATCCTAACATGATTATCAGGTTTGGCCACCATGACAATGCTTGATGTCCAAGGAGAATAATCAATGGGGTGAATGAAACCCACGTCAAAGAGTTTTTCAAGTTCTCCTTTAACATGCAAGGCTATCTTAGGATTCATTTTTTGAATCTTTTGGCGAATGGGCTTAACATTTTCAGCAAGGACAATGTTATGGGCAACTATCTGGGGATCTATTCCAAGCATATTGGAATATTTCCAACCAAATATTTTAGAAAACGTATGAAGCAAGGTTGCAAGGTCCTCTTGTTCTTCATCATCAAGGTCCTTCCCGATTTTAATGACTTTGTCCTTATCATCTCTATCCATTGGTATGTCAAGGGTATCTCCTAAAGGGAGTGTATTAGACTTAGGAACTTTATGATCATATGGTTCCATGATTATAGGATTATCCTTAATGTCACTAATGGTGGGCTTAGAATTTATCATAGCACAAGAGGCATTTCTCTTGGAGTGAGAAGTCCTATCCAAAGCACCTAACAAGTGTTTCAAATGTTCATCGTCATGAACATAGGTGAATAGGGGAGAATCCACATCAAGGAATTCAGGATGCTTAAGCATGACGTTGGTTCTCGATGTGCATGTTATAGTGTTGATGTTGAGAGAGGGTCGTTGGTTGGCTTTTGTAGCTTTAGAAAAGGAAAACCCTAGACCGGTCTTAGTTCCTTGCATATTAGGTTCAATGGGTAACAAATGCCTTGCTCATGCTTGCCACATCCTTTACCATTGTAGCCTAATTTTTGCACAAGATCATAACGACGTCCATAAAGTATTTCCATTTCTTGTGAGATAGGTGGTTGTTGATAATTGATCTCATCAAAATTTGTTGTATATGTTGCATTTTCTACCAAAAGAGAGTAGGAAGATGTGTGGGAAGGGTGTTCTTCTTGTTGGGTATAGAGGATAACGGATTGCTCTTGTTGGGTATCCTCTTTTTGTGTGATAATACACTCACCCATTAAGGAAGGAGTAAATTCTAAAGATCCCCAATCGTCACCAAGTAAATTAAACTTACGTTTATCTTCTCATGTATCCTTCTTAGAAGGGGCAATATTGGAGGTAGGAATTAAGGTATTGAGAGGACTTGATGTGCCCTTTTCAAGTTGTGAGCAACCCTCAGGTTCAAGGTCTATGTAAATTTGATAAAAAAATTATTATAGACATATTTCATTTTGTGATGAAGGGTCAAGGGTACCGCATGCATCTCATGTATCCATGGTTTTCCCAAGAGGATATTATAAGAAAGGTCATAGGGTATGACATGGATAAGAGTTTTTAGCATAACCATTCTGATAGTAATGGGTAAGGTGATGACACCAAGGGGTTGCTTCATAACATTGTCGAATCCTCTAATGGATAAGGAATCATATTGGATTTGTGATCTATCCACATGTAACCTGTCAAGAAGTTTTGCACTGCACACATTTAGGGAAGAGCCATTAACAATGAGGGTCCTTTTCATACCTATCCGGTCATATTGGGCTATGATCATAAAGGCTTCATTTTGTTTTCTTAATTCTAATGGAGGGAGCTCATGTTGATAGAAAGTAATGTCCACATTAGTTGTGTTCATTTAATGTAGGAGAGTTGCCACTTCATTAGCATTTGTACCAGGAGGGACCACTATCTTTTGCAATGTTGTTTGAAGCATAGAATGATAGTTAGGGACATTTTGAAGGAGATCCTAAAGGGATATATTGGCGGGAATGTTCTTAATTTTTTCAACCAAATCTTACTCCCTAAGTTGTGAGTTTAAACGAGGAGCCATAGGTAAGATGGTATTGGGCAATGGTAGGGAGGTTGAGGTAGTTGGTTGTTGGGGATGTGGGTTATTGTGGGTATAATGAGTGTGAGCAATGGTATCATGCTTAGGAGGGTAAAGGGTAAACTCAAGTTGGGATGGGGTTGGAGGTTTATGAGAAGGTGGGTAGAGAGCAAGTTGAGGTTGGATGACATTGACATCTTTTGTTTGAGGTTGTTCATCACAAACCCTAGTGGATGAAGTAGGTGAGATGAAATCCTGGATAACTTCATCTAACATTCCCATATCATCACAACTAAAAGGTTTGGAAGACAAGGGAAGGGAGGTTTTGACTTTATCATCACCAACCTTAGTGGATGAAGTGAGTGAGAGGAAGACTTGAAGCACTTCATCTAACTTATCCAAATCATCACTACTAAAAGGTTTAGATGATATAGTGTTCCTATAGTGGAGAAGTGTGTGCATAGTGTCGTGTGATGTTTCTGTAGTTTTTTTTTTATGTTCCAGTGAATTTTCTTTGAAAGAACTAGGAACTAATGTTGGAAATGAAACTTGTAAAGATTTAATGCTATTCATAAATGCCATTTTAAGCTAATGATAACCATATAACAGAGAATAACATAAGTAAAATAGAGCATAAATTGAAAGAAATAGAAACTTCAGAATTTGGAAAGCAAATTCAAAAACTACTGATGCAAAATGTATACTGGGACTAGGTCACCCAAGGTGGTGACTTAGTCCTGCTATGGGTATTTTTGAGTTTTTTCCGTGTTTTCTAATGAAAAATGTAGTGTTCTAGAATGTAAGATGCAACATTTTATGGTATATGCAAAATATGAGTCTTTTTCACCAATACAAAATATGAAACCTTAGGATGCCTTTTTAAACAATGCAACATTCAATGCAATGCTAAAAAAAGAGTTCCTAGGATGCAAATGTAGACTAAATCAGAAGTAAAATGTGTCTAAATACATCTACCCTCAAATTTAATCTTTAGGGATTAGATAAGAGGATATTTTAGGAATTCCAATGAATTTATGTTGCATGATGTGGTTCCTAACATTGTGGTTTTGCAGATAACTACACTGGGGGCTTCAGTCTCCATCCTTTTAAATGAGTATCCTTTTATGAAAATAAGGTGCATTATTTATCTAGATTCCTTTAGCTTACATACACACGTAGATTCATATGGGTGCTAAAGTGGGGGCTAAATGTGTCACCAAAAATTGTATACCTTTGAAAAAAGGATAATTTTGTGCCTATTTTTGGTCCTACTTTAGGTCCTCTTTCATCAATTATCACCCTAAAATATCATTTATAGGCCCCTAAGGTTCATTAGTTTTGACTTTGAGGCTTGTTATACCTAAGGAATCATTCAATCCCCGACAAACAACATCAAAAATATTCAAAAATCACTAATCCCACTTCAAAATCCCTTGGTGGGACTAGGTCGCCCAAGTTGGCGGCCTAGTCCTTTTTGAGGATTTTTGCATTTTTAAGCGGGAAAATGTATAGTTTTCTGAAAATTCCCAATGGGTTTCGGCCTCTTAGGTCAAAATTACCAACAATTAGGTCTTTTTTCATTTTTAATACTTGTTTTTAGGTCATTTTTCCTCTCTCTCTTGGTCATTTTTCACAACCAACTTCAAGAATCAAGTGCAAAACATCTTTCTCGAGAAGATTAATCTCTCTTCCACAACAAAGTTGAAGATTTTGGACAGCAAACTAGGGCTTTTTGCAGGTCTTCAAGCTCACTCCACACTCAAGCTCACACATTGCAAAAGGTTGAACATAGATGCCTATGGAGATTCATGGAGAAATCTAGGTTGAGGAGGTGCAACTAGCCACCAAATCATACCTAAAGACTGTTTTCAAAGTGACTCCATCTTCTATTTTCAGCCCATCTTCAAATTTGAGGTTTGCATCCCATTTGCATTCCTTTTTACACTCATTTGTAATGTTGTAGGTTTTTAAAATTGAATTCTTGCATCATTCCAAATATTTTACATGCATCTTATTCTAGCACAATAGAATAGGGTTTTGTCCTATTTAAGGTCTTCCTAGTTCTAAACACACTTAGGGTTAGGGTTTATGCATATTTTCTATCTCTTTACAAGTTTAAATATAAACTAGGTGTTTGACCAAGGTAAACCCCACATTAGAAACCCAAATATACTCTGTTTTGTAGGTTATTTTGCAAGTCTGAGTCCAGATTTTTGTGGAGAAACAGTACACAGATCATAAGCCTTTGTGTCCACTTTTAGTTTTCCAGAAAAGCTGAAAGGGACTAGGTCACCCATAGTGGTGACCTAGTCCCACTAGAGGTTCCTAACAAAGATTTTTACAAATTTGAGTACCAAGTTGGCTGAAATGAAATTTGGAGCACTTTGCCTAAAAAGGGACTAGGTCGCCGAGCTTGGCGCAAGTGTCCCAATGGGCTCAAAAATTAGTTTTTCCAAGTTTTCAGATGCTTCCACAATCTGTACCTTGGCCATCTTCAATTTCTAGGTGCACTTGTTTGATCTATTAGGTTAGTTTGCTTCATATTGTCTTCATTTTATCTTTTTTTTGCATTACATCATGTATTTTCCAGCAATATAGATTCTCTTATTTTAGGTTTACTTATCACATTTCAGCATTTAGCACATTTCAACACATATTCAATCCCTAGCATTGAATGAATCACAAGATTTAATGCTCCTCCAAAAGGATATTCCCTTTCTTCTAGGTGAAAACCCTAGAAAGTTGTTGGGGACCCCTTCCTTTTCCCAAAGCATTAAATTTTGTGGTTCACTATGTTATGGTTTTTTACTAAACTAGACATTATCCAAGTAGTGAGAGTGATTAATATGTTTGTGTCTAATCCTAGATATATTTAAGAATTCCCTAGATATTCATGGTTATGTGGACTTATATTGGGTTAGATATGTCAATAGAATAATATCCACTAGTATATATTTCTTTTCTTTAAATGGTGGTACAATAATCTAGATGAGAAAATGATAGTTTGTGGTTACTTTTTCCACTATTGAGGCATAGTATAAGGTGAAAACTGATGTAGAGCAGGGTGGAGAACTTCAACAAACACTGAACCATTTCAAATTTCTCAATTCTAGAGCCCAACTTGGTGGTTACCTTTACAAATCTCCTATTCTCGTAGTAGTACTTGAAATAAAAGTTTTTCCACATAAATTTCAGAGAAGACCCAACACCCAAAATTTTCTCACCATTCTAGATACCCTTTATGCCACTTGTAAACATATAAATTTTATAGATAGGGTTGCTTTGGAACAAAACCCTCAAATTTGGATTGCTACGCTGTAAATTAGGCCTAATTATGCTTGAACTACAAGGCAACAATATGATATGCTATCTCTAAACTACAAAACTTCACTCTATGGATTCTATCATGTCACATGGGGTCTATAAATACAATTTACATCAATTGGAACAATCACCAAATAATTTATCTACAAATCCCTAAGTCTACCTATCCTCCTAAGCCTAATACATGATGATATTAGGTTAGGGTTGCATCAAACTCGCCCCTAACTCCATCCCCTACTCTTGAAAACACTAAAAACATCAAAAAAATCCTACCTACATCCATTCCAGTAATTCTTAGGCCTTTTCACTGGTGGAATGGGTCAAAATCTCATTTTCTTCAATCAAACCCTCACTAACTAGGGTTTCCTGACTATTTGCAGCAAAATGGCTCTAACTCACTCCAATATTTATGAAAACAAATGAAACCAAGAGAAAATGATAGTAGATTTAGTCCATCCTCAACTCCAATGAAAATTAGTACATCTGCAAGCCGTGCGAAACTGTACTACCTTGTGTAGCAACAAGAGAACAATGGAAAACACAGAAAATAGAGTATGTTTTATTGTTTGATCTCCAAAATCATCACCAGAAGTTTTCCCTAACCAAAAAAAGGAATATTCAAACATTTAAAAACTAAAACAACCATTCACCACCTGAATTTTAAAATCCAACGGTTCAACTTCCTTCAAAACTCAAAAATGCAAAGTTGCTTGAGTAACTTTTTATAAAAGTGACAACTTTTCATAAAACTGACCCCACATGACTCAAATTGACCAAAAACATAAAACATGGTCTTAAAAGACCTTATTACAAACAAAATTTACTAAACCACACAAAAACCCAACACTTAGCAATATTGACAACTTTTTAGGACAGGGATGCCCCTACACCATACTCTCGAGCAAAAAAAATCTAAAGTTCCACTTGAGAGAAGATTTTCAATTGTTGCACCATTATTTTTGATGTCTTCCTCTATCATCCAAGTGGAATCCTCCATGGGAAGGCCTTTCCACTTAACTAAGTACTCATAGTACACCTTGTGCCTTGTTCTTTTGGCTTCTTTGGTGTCCAAGATACATTGCAGCTTCAAAGGTTGACTTGGTGGAAAATCTTTGATCCATTCTCCATTTGAATGTGCTGATGAACCTACACTCTCACCTTTAATCACATCCCCTTTATAAGGGTAAAGATCAAATATATTAAAAATAGGAGAAATAGAAACATTTGGAGGTAGTTCTATTTCATAGGCATTTTCTCCAAACTTGTGGACCACTTTGCATGGCCCTATCTTATTCATGTGGAGATTTGAATATTGTCCTCTAGGGAAACTCTTCTTCCTCAGATGAGCCAAGACTAGATCCCCAACTTTGAAGTAAACTTCTCTTCTTTTCTGATCAACACTATGCTTGTATTTGTATACACTCTTTTTGAGATTATCTCTGACCTGTTGGTGTATTTCTTTCATGGAAACAACAAAATATTCTCCTTCAAAGCTCCTTCTCTCCATTCCACTCACATCTCTCAATTCAAACACCCCTCTTGGCTACAACCATACACAATCTCAAATGGGCTTTTACCAATACTTTGGTTCACAAAATCATTATATGCAAACTCAGCTTGGGTTAGTATCATATCCCATTGTGTTGAGTGTTCTTTTTTCAAGAATCTAAAGAGATTTCCAAGGCTCCTATTCAATACTTCAGTTTGCCCATTTTTTGGGGGATTATAGGCAGAGCTAAAAGTCAAATTTGTGCCTAGATTCTTCCATAGGGTTCTCCAAAAGTGACCCACAAGTTTATTGTCCCTATCTAAAACAATGGTTAATGGTAATCCATGGATCCTAACCACCTCCTTGAAAACAACCCTACAATGTATGAGGCATCATTTGTACTTTTGCATGGTATAAAGTGTGTCATTTTACTAAATCGGTCCACAACAACAAATATTGAATCAAAGCCTCTTTGGGTTCTAGGCAACCCCATCACAAAGTCCATGTTGATGGACTCCCATGGTCTATTTGGGATTGGAAATGGTTGATAGAGACCTGCATTTGTACTACAACCCTTGGCCCTTTGACAAACAACACACCTTTCTACAAATTTTCTCACATCACTTTGCATCTTTGGCCAATAATAGTGTCTTCATACCTGCTCCAAATTTTTGTCAACACCAAAGTGACCCCCTAAACTACCAAAATGCTTTTCATTAATCAAATTAGTCCTCATAGAGTAGTTGGGAATACAAAGTTGAGCACCCTTAAAAAATAAACCTTCTTGAATCAAGAAATCAAAATTTTCTTCATGAAAAATGTCATTGCATTGACTATAAGAAGCATAAACTTCTTTGAAATCATCATCCTCTACATACATACCTTTCAAAGCATCAATTCCAACACTTTTTAATTGCACTTCTTGGACCAACAATGTTCTCCTGCTCAAATCATCTGCCACCTTGTTTGACTTCCCCTTTTTGTGTTTGATGGTGAAGGTGAAACTTTGTAGGTACTCCATCCACGTCACATGTCTGTGGTTGAGTTTGTCTCGGCTGTTAAGGAACTACAGAGCACGATTTTTAGTAAAAATAATGAATTATTTAGGTAGGAGATAGTGTCTCCACTTATTCAATTATTGCACCATAGCATACAGCTCCAAGTCATAAGATGAATACTTTTTCTTTGCCTCATTGAGTTTCTCAATGAAGAAAGCAACAGGCCTGCCCTCTTGGCTCAATATTGCCCCAATTGCATACCCACTTGCATCACATTCAATGGTGAAAACTTTGTTAAAGTAAAGAAATGCTAAGATAGGTTGTTGTGCTACCCTTTGTTTCAGATATTGGAAACTCTTTTCTACCTCATTAGACCATACAAACCTTTTCCTTGTATCCCCTTTTATTGTGTCAATGATGGGAGAACATATGTGACTGAAATTCTTCATAATTTTTTTATAAAAATTGGCTAGGTCGTGGAAACTTCTTACCTCACTTACTGATGTAGGATTAGGCCAACTGATAATTCCTTCCACCTTACTAGGATCCATCTTCAAAGAGCCCTTAGAGATCACAAAGCCAAGATACACCAATTCTTCCTTCATGAATTAACATTTCTTCATGTTTATCATCAGATTTTCTTCAAATAGACAACCACAAACTTACCTATGAAGGGCTAATGAATGAAAACCTACCATTTGATGTTTGAAACTTTGAAATTTTTATTGGTTTAGTTAGTGTTGAGGTTATCCACCCCTGCTCTGCATTAGAAACTTATGCTTGTAAATAAGCTATTTGGTTGAAAAGGTTTAGTTTGTGGTTCCTTTGTTTTTATGAGTTAGAGTACATTTAATATTTATTGTGATAGTAAAAGTGCAATATTTTTAGCAAATAATCCAACCTTTCATACAAGTACCAAGAACATAGATGTGTGGTATCATTTTTTGAGAGATATTCAAATATGTAAGGGTTAAATTCGAGAAATTTTCAACTTTGATGAATATTATAAAAAAATAAACTAGCTTATGATTATATAGAAATTTAGATGGTGTTTGGAGTCTATGGGCCTTTTAGCCCTTAGTAGTTAGATTCCAATGGTGATGGGTTTCCCCTTCAACTCTTGCAAGGTACTCAACAAGTGGGAGAATTTTGAGAATTAAGGTGTCTAAACCTTGGCTATTCCTATTTTTATTTAATAATTATTTACCATTTTCCTATAAGTAAAATTTATATTTCAATATTATTAAATTGGTTTTATATGAAAATGGGGTGTGGAATTTTGAGGTGGCGCATTTTCCAAGTGTTGGTGCCTTGGAACAAGTTTTTAAAGATGTTATTAAGTTGACAATTCATAGCAGATTTGTCATGATCTATTTAGAGGTAATCATGTGACTCATAAGAGATTGTAAGAGGGGAGTTATTTGTAATATTGAATAGCTTGATTATGGGTGTTTACACTTTTTGTTGTATCTATATTTATGGGCATTGAGAGTTACAAACTAGGCATTCAAGTTTGGTGGATTAATCTAAAAATTTATGGCATGTGTAAGAGGCAATATTAATTTACTTTTTTATTCTGATGATGAATTTTCATGGGTAGCATTGTGTGTCCAAGTTAGGCACCATACCACTATAGGATTCTTGCACATTTTTGTATAAGAACTATGTTTCTATTTTTCCCATTGCATATAACTTGGGCATTGGAGTTATAGTATGTATGTTGAATTTGTAGGTTCTGGAATGTTGCCCAAATTACTCCTATATTTTACGCTGGAAAATTTCCTTTAAAGAATTATTTTGCAAGTGTTTTTTAATATTTTATCATATTTAAATAACACATTAAGTAGGTTTTAGTGTCTTTTTTCTCCCTAAAAATGATTTCTGCATATATAAATGGTTTTATGTCTTCTATTATTTACTCTATTATGTATTTCTCTATTTTCTATAATTGTTAGATCATGTTTAAAAAATTGGTGTACGGTTCTCTCAATATTAGTGCAGGAATTTTTTCTTGTTATCTTTGCTTCCTTACAATCATCAAAATGATATGAGGGCTTGAAGACCGATTAAAAGAGAGAAGTGTGCCTACATGAGAAATATGCTTATAGATAAAAAACTTGAAACTCATTGGATTCAACACTAAAATATCTCCAGAGAGGAGGGTAAAGAAAACTAAAACCATGAAAGGGTGTTACAAGTGACACTAAGGAACTAAAACAAAAAAGAAAGGCTTCATCAACACCATTGCACCTATTGCTTAAGTATTGATTCATGTGTATTTCTAGAATGATTAAATATTTAAGGAAAGGGGACCTATAGATCATAGGGAAGGTTTGAGGCTCAAAGAATACATCAACTAAAGAGAACTAGATAAATAAATTTATGACAGAATGGATTGATTGAAGGGAATAAGTTTCAAATACATGCTACAATAAGCATGATTCATTCTACATGGGTTAGTAGTTAGCATAATCATAGCTTTAGAAATTAAATTTATAATAATAAGTTGAAGAAAATTAGTTAGATAAAAACTAATACAGTTTATTGGAAAAATGAATAGCATTGTATCATAAATTAGCTTAGAGATTTTAATTTTTACCATGATTATGCTTGGTATTTGATTAAGGTTGAGATCTCATGTAAGTATAATCTTTTGTACGAAAATTTTAAATTTAATTCTAACTATGAATCAATAATATCATAATTCTATTTATTTATTGTCATTGAATTCCATTGTGTGTTTGTGTATTTAGCTACTTGGTTAGATAATCCTTAACAAGACCCTCTAACCATGACTATATTATATGGTATTAAAGCATGGTTTTGAATGTTGAGAGAAGACATCGGTCAATGAGTGATAACATCCAATATTTTATATTGGGTAGAAAGTATCAAGAAAGGTTTCCTCTAGGTAGGAGGGTACTTTGGCTCAAATTTTATAAAATTTTAATAATTTTAACTAGTAATAAGTAGGTATAAACTTAATTTTTAACATTAAAACCATCCTAACCCCATCTCTTTATCTTTTCCTTCCTTATTATATTTCTTTCTAATTACACTTATCCCCATCATATTGCAACACTTCCTTTCAATTTGGTGATAGAAAACCTAACCCTTTTAGAATCTATAATTTTCTAAAAATCTAAATATTCCTCTAGATCAAATTAATCAAATCAATCAATTCCTTTGGATTCAAAATACAAAAATAATTGACATTATCAAATCTTATTCTCTCACCAACTTTAGAAATAACTTTCAAAATATTCAACTTATTTTTTTCTTCCTCTTCTTGTTCATCCACAATGTATTTTTAGCTTCTCATTATGAAATTTTCTTGTATTTTCCTAAATAACATCTTATTGGATCTACACATTTCTCATCATTTTAAACATTTCTTCCATTCTCCTATAAATATTGACTATTCCCTTGCCTCTACCCACTATGTTGACTTTTGAATATAATACAAACCACCTCAAATTTGAAAATCTATTTACAAACTCCCTTACAAATGGTAAGTATTTTTCAAAATCTCTTAAGAGGGGTTTCCCCTAGGTAGGAGTACTCTCCTACCTAGGTAGGGAGACCTCTCTTGATAATTTCTACCTAATATGATGGCATTATATTGTATATTATATATTGGGTAGATAGTGGCATCATAAATTGTCACCCTTGATAAGTTCACTATATTGACACCCTATTTTACCTATAGAATTAATTACATTAATAATTTGTTCATTTTGGGGCCAGATTGGGAAAATATATAAAAAATCTCCAACATCCCAAGAAATTTGGGACAAAAACACCCGAAGTAGTGTAATGGCACCCTAGTCCTAAGGGTGTCCTATTTTCTTTTTTATTATTTTGAATGTTGTATTTGAGTATTGTAAAATTACCTCAAGTCATCTTGTATCCAAAAATATCGATTGGAGTGCATATATAAACAAATTTTACCTCTCATTTGAATAACTATGCACTATTATGCTTTTAATATGAAGATGTATGTGAGTTATCATATACATGTTATCTACATTAATATTTTATGTTTTTTGGACTAACCTCGTGTAGGTCATCAAGGAAATACAATTATCTATCAATCAATTTTTTTGTGGCAACTTCTGGTGTAACACCATTTCGATAGGGGTTTCATACCTAAGGTAACATTATCAATTATCATGTGTTTATTACAATCATTGATTGTTTATTTTTCCTTTGCTTGGCCTAGGGTAAGCGCTCTTTATCATAATCATTTGTTGTTTGTGGAGGTGGAAATACCAAAAATAGGGTTTGACTAAGGAAACTCCTATACAACACAACCTTTCCCCCTCTTTTCATTTGTCCAAGTTAGATGTGGAACTTTCATCAACAAGTTGCAAAAAAGTGCAGAGTAGATATGTACCTTCAAAATTTTGTTTCAAGCATTCAAAAATCCTCAATTCTAAACAAGGGCACCCTCAACCTTTTCCCTCAAATTTAGACTCAAATTTCAGGCATAGGTGCCCCTTTGTTTAAATATTTTTAGATCTAGGGTTTATTTCAAATAGGATAATTAAAACACACATAAAATATTCCCTCTTTGCAATAAAGGAACCAAACCCTAGAATATTGGATATCCCTTGAGGTAGCTATCCAATCCTTAAACCCTACTTAGTTTTTGTTCCAATGTTAAGTCCCAAAAGGAAAAGCTAGACCTAAGCTAATTTATTTGTTGGATCTTGGATCTCTTTTCCACTTAACATTTTGGTGAACTCAACATATACTACACTTGCAATTTTCTAATTTTTATAGCATAATGTTTTTAATCTAATCAAGCATTAGGTTATTGGAATATATTGTTATTGATATGAATTTATTTCATTTTTAAAATCAAGCATGTTTACTCCTTATTCAATAAACACTTCGGTATTTTCAATTCATATCACATTTGAGAAATATTTGGATTTAATTGCATAGTTCTAAATCTGATTTTCTTTGTTTAGGATAGTGCATATATAATATTTCATTTTCATTAAAAAAATTTGTGCATTTACTTTAGAAAAATAAAACATTTCAAAATCTTTGTTCCTTGTAAAAACATAAACCTAAATACATTATTTTACCATTTCATTGGCATATATGTTTTATCAACGCTTTCCCCTACCTCCTACCTCCTAGGGGAACTCATGTATGAATTTTATTTCGTCTATCATCTCCTTTGAATACTAAAATCCATCATTCATGCCTTCATGTGCTTATCATCACATTAGGGCGTATAAATTTTCTAAGCTCTAATAGACTTCAGACCTGAACTATCGGAAAAAATAATTCATAGAAATTATTTTACATGTGCAAGATCTAAGACCTAAAATATCTATACTTATGGACTAAGGATCCCTCGCCCCTATCTAGTCAATTTCACCTCAACTTTCTATGCAAGATCTTGCTTTGTAGCCTCTGCTTAAATCTAGTTTCTGCTTCTGATAGTCTATCCTAAAAATTCCAAATTTTGTTATGCATCATCAATTTGACCCTAAAACCACAATAAACATAACAAGGCTTAAAAATAAATAAATAAAGACATAAAAATGTGTATTCTTTTCAAAAATATTAGCTCTTTAGCAAAATATTTATTTGAAAAAAAATTGGGGCGCTACCCCAAACCTTGTTCCATGCCATCAAAAGTGATATAAATCAGCCTTCAACTAACCAAGATTTTTCTTACATGTGAGGATATATTGGTGCAAGAGAATACCATCATTGATACCTTTCTTAACACTAGTTTACCTAATCTTCATTCTCCAAGTAATCATGAAAGTCATGTTTGTCCCTCTCCCAATATCTCTCCTACTTGTGAGGATATCTTGGCATAAGAGGATGCAATCATTGATAACTTAACACCACTTTACCCATGCCTCCTCCAAATTATAGTGACATGGCTTAGATAGATGTAGAGTCCACACTTATGGTGGATCCCGCATTGATAGATTTTCAACAAATAGTCAACTTGAAATTAAAATTATAAAACCAAAAATAATTATTTATCCTCCTATATGACCTAGAAACCTTGCACACATTGAAAAGATAAAAGAAATAATCAACAATAAATCACAATAAAAAGATCACAATCAATAAATAAAATTGAGAAAATTGAATCAAACAAAATGCAAACCTTGCACACATTGAAACACACAATATTCTCTAGCATAGATCCATTGTTCTCCTCTATTCACCTTGGAGAATGGTGTAAGTAGTCATTTCTCTTAGATTTTAATAACACAATAGCAATAAAGCACTATAACGATTCAAGTATTTTATCTGCATGATCTGAGATGATCAATGAATTATAGGATGGTTCAATTATAGATATTTGGTGACTCCAATGAATGATGAAGATCAAATGAGAGACTAAAAAGAACAACGTCTCAAAATTGATTAGAGGAATTGAGGGTTAGTTAAGTGACTACACAATTCCAGGTAATTGATTGTATCGATCAATTAAGAGGACTAATTGAATTTTTATATGAAATTGACGGTTAGTGGACTAAATTGATTGTTTAGTGGACTCGAAGTGAGTGGGAGTGAAGTTGATTTGATAGATGAGTGGACTGAGAGTAAGTCTCGGTCAATGAGTGAGGTGGAATTTGTATGAGTATTTAATAAAAATGAATTTAATTATTATTTATGTGTGCAAAGTTAAATAATTAAACATGATTGCTTAATTTAGAAAATGGGAAATGAGTAATTAATTAAATAATAATAAATTATTTAATTAAACTTTGGAATAGAAGAAAAAATAGTAAATTAATTAAATAACATTAATTGTTTAATTAATGTAGATGGACAATGGTGAAATAGATAATGTGAACCCCAATCCTATACCTGCATAAACACAACAAACAAACACATAGTTAGGTTCATATGCAAGATAAAAGAGGGATTCCCCATGAAATCCATTCACAAATACTCAAAATAGGAAAAACAAGAACAAACATGAAATATAGATGAAATCCTAAATTAAGCAAATGCAAACTCTTGATCCCATGGGGGGGTTGGTGCCAATTGATATGTCAAAATTAGTCCTTTCCCAACTCCTTTGTAAGCTCTTTGATGATTTGATGAGTGATCCACCTTGATGAAGATTAGGGAAAATTTTAGTGGCGAATCTTTTCCAATTGGTGAATATTTGAAATCGGGACCTCCAAAAATGACAAATAATACAAGCTAGAAAGGATGCCGAATCGCCAGGTTTTTACAAAAAAATAAATTTGTTTTGATTAATTCGCCAATGCATTTATTTTTAATTGACGCGTCATCGAAATTGATTCGCCGGTAGTTTATACTGTAAATACAAATATTACTTATATTCGCCAGTAATTTTATATTCTTACAATTAATTTTTTGGAAATATCGCCACTAATAATAGTTTACCATTTCATTTTAGGGATATTTTAGCCTTGAATAGGTTTATTATTTATTGCCATCGATTAACTTTTTAATCGAATGGCTGCAAGTGAATTCCGTGACTTTATTTGCATGTGCCTTTTAAAAAGGTTGTTGAGGCCCAAAATTTGTTTTGGGCCACATGATTAGATTTGATCATGTGGCCCAGAAAAAAATTCGGGACTCAACAACCTTTTTAAAAGGCACGTGCATATAAAGTCACGAAATTCACTAAGTCGCGGAATTCACTAAGTGCATATAAAATTGTTGTATCGGTAGGACATCCCTAAGTGTCTCACTGATGATGTTCACTCACGCCGATATTCACTCATGGAATGAACTGGCACTACAGCCGTCTAATTTAAAAGCTAATCGATGGTAGAATTTTCAAGTTTCATTTAGCCTTAATCTTCAAGTGATATTTTTTAGAAACACTTCATCTGTGTGTGCTCCAATGCATTTTCAATAGTGAATTTATGCTTGGTGGCGAAGGGCTCTGCCCCTCAACCCCGCCTGTATTGCGACAGGAGCGCGTCGGGGCCACTGTCCTGAGACCCCACGAGGGGGCGGTGCCCCCTCGACCCCCACAAGGGAGCTCTGCCCCCTTGACCCCCGCAAGGGGCGCTACCCCTTGACCCCGCCGGTGGCTACCGCCCCCAAGCCCCTACTTCAATATTAAAAAAAATATGGGGGAACTGCACCGACCAACTATGCAAATTTTTAAAGGAAAGATTCGCCATTGTAATTAATCATTTTACTGATTATTCACTAGGATTCTCTAGTGTGATTATTTTTTTTTACCAATTATTCATTAAGATTCACCAGGATTTTACAAATTTTTGAATAATGTGCATAAGATTCGCCAACTAAAATTAATATTCTTTTCAAATAAAAGGAAAGATTTGCCAAGATTTTACACCTTTGCTGAGGGGGGGGTTTCTTAAAGTTATCCCTGATGAAGATTCAATCAGGCTCCATGATGAAAAATCTGCATAACCTAACTAAGAATTTGATGAAATGGATTAAACTAGATATGCTTGAGGATGAAGTTGAGTATAGTAAGTTTACTCAAATTGTGGATGATAGAATGAGAGGAAGAGTCTCTCATTTATAGATTTCCAAAATGGAAGAGAGAGTGGAATTGAGCAATGTGGGACAAAAGACCAACCAATGAGAGAAGGCCACTTATCCACATGTGATTGGAGGAGGAATGAGCACATTTTGGTCAATGTGCATGATAAATGCTATGAGATTCAAATTTGAAATTTGAATGTGACATGTTGGAGGAAGAAAGAAATGGAGTTAATGTCACTTGGCTTAATGCACAAGGACATGTAAGAGCAGTGAATGCCTTGTTGGAAGTACAAATCCACTTGGATTTTGAATTCAAATTTAAAGGAATATTCCTCCTTTATTCCATGTTGAGAGAAAATAAGCAATTTAATAAATCAAAGTAATTGATTTATTGTGCAAGTTGCATTCTCTAGAGGATGTGACATGGATTAAGATTAAATTAATCATGGTTTAATTAATTTAATGAAGAATTAGGAGATGTGACAATTTAGACTTAAATTTATGTATTGATTTAAATGAAATTGAGAAGAAGGGTTTAATTAAATAAATGTTTTGATTTATTTAATCAAAGGGGATGATGTTAGATTAAATCAAATAATGTTTAATTTATTTAATTTAATTAGAGGAATTTAGGGATTTAATCAAATAAGATGAATTATTTAATTAAAGAGGGATTGATGATTAATTAAATTAAACTAATTAATTTAATTAACAAGGGAGAAAAACCTAATTAAATAAATAATTATTTATCTAATTAAGAGATGAAAAAGTGATAATAAGTTGAGAGTATGATTTAGGACGAAGTGATGTTAGTAGACCAGGATCAGGTGCATGCATATTTTCCATGTCTATAGATAATTTAATTAAATAATTTGAAATTATTTAACTAAAGTGGAATTAAGAGGAAATTAAAAATTAAAAATAATTAAATAATTATAAAATCATTTAATTATCACGATGAAGTGAAAATGTGGATTAATTTAACCAAATAATGAAATTATTTAATTAAATATTAAGGATAGATTAGATAGGTTAGATGATGGAAGATGACTTGTTTTGGACAAAATACGTTAGTCAAAATTAAATGTCTACATTTTCCCCATCTTTGAGACAATGTTTTTTTAGAGTATTTTTTCAAAGATTTTTTTTAGTTATATGCCCCAGTTTTTCCTCGACAAATGAAAATGGAGTTGGAATGCCCCCTCAAGAGTTTGGCAAAAAAAATATTAAAAATATTTTTTTAGATGGACTCACAAAAATGGATGAATTTAATGGAGGATAGTGGAAGAAAAGTAAATTTTGAAATTCGAGTGAACTTAATTGGTGGGGGATAGTGAAGGTGAAAAAAATAGGTTAGGGGGATGGAGGAAAATAACATAAAAATGGAAAAAAAAAATGGGGTTAGGTGGGGGTATAAAAAGTTGGTGGGAGGGATTTTGTTTCTCATTTGCACTGCTTGGCTTGTGAAAAGTGGAGAGCTCTAACTTTTTGTAAGTGAGATTAGGGAGATAATGGTGGAGATTCTAGAGGGAAATCATTATGTGGAGCGGGTGTGGACTTTGGGGCAGAGGGATGGTGCGCCAATCGAGGTAGTGTTTCAAACTTTGCTTTATCATTTGCATGATTTTTTGCATTTTTAGCTAGGGTTTGTGAAAATTTGTAAACCCTAGGGATAGAAATTGATGGTTGTGTGGTCATAATTGGGAAGGAATCAACACTATTGTTAAACATGTCACATTTTTTTTGTAGTGTTCACATACTTCATGTGGCCATGACTATGGCGTAAGTGCACTATAGTTGTGGCACAATTGCATGTAAGAAAATGGTGCAAGTGCCATGAAAAATGATGCAAATGCTGAAAAAGGGTATTTAGGGTTTCATGAGTGTCACCATGGTATATGAAGATGGTGATAATACAGAAAAGGGAGCTACAAATGTAGGGTAGGTGTGCATTTAGGATAAGATTTAGGGTGCAACTGTAAGGAGGGTGGGTGAAATGTGTTTGTAAGAGAGGAGAATATTTGTGTAATTAGGGTGTAGTAAATGTGTTAGGAAGGAATGGAGATTATGTGAAAGTGATAGAAACTTAGCCAAACAAAATTTTTCTTGCTATGTACAGGGTGGGTGAGGGTCATTGATGTCTTGTGAGAGAGTGAGAGACATCTCAATGCAATCATGTTGAGATGGAATATTAGCTAGGATGAGCGAGATTTGTTGGGGGTAGTTAGTTTATTCTACATCACCTAAATGTCAAAGATATGATTGCATATGTTGATGATAACTGTGTTAGTTGAGATATGGTATAGCGAGCAATGATCCTTTTATTACTGACAGGGGAAGTGAGATCACCCTCAAGGATGTATGGTGGATTCTACAACTCCAAATCCATGGGGAGCAGGTAGTTTATGACATGGATGGTGGTGAGTTGGTGCTTAGTCGAGTGTTTATGAAAAATAACCTAAGTATAGAGGATTATGAGATTATCTTGAGCTATGTGTAGGCACACTTTGATACATTACCTATGTTATTGACAATGACAGTGAGAAGTGTAATAGTCCTTAACAGGAGGATTCGAGGGTTTCCTATCAAATATGAGAGTTTGATTGAGTAGATGTTAGATGATGACATTGTGTATGCATGGGGTTCATGTGTATTGGCTATTTTGTATCATTAGCTTCACCAGGTTGTATATATACATGGAGTGAGTGTAGATTATAGAGTGACACTCAGGTGCACATATGGGCATGGGAGCACATAGAGATCATGTTGTCAGTGGTAGAGTGAGCACAAGTACTCGGATTACCTTATGTGTACAATTATGATTAGGTAGTGATGTATCATAGGTTGGGAGATGTTCCCTATTGGAGATAAGTCATAGATGACATGGTGAGATTCACATAGAGACCATGGAGATGATGGGGAGCATCTGCCATATTTTTATCAGAGATGGTATTTGATTGAGACGAAGAATCATATCATTGATTTATATTTACCAGATATACTACATAGATAGTTTGGGGAGAAACAATATGTACTAGTTGGGGAGGTGATATTTATGCATACATATAGAGAGGTAGTGCATTGGGGATCGATGATTAGTGCAGAGATCATGATTGGAGACTTTTAGGGGTTGGTACTAGTGCGATGGGTTTCATGGTCAGATGTTGTCGATGTAGTGACTATGCTAGCATATGGTAGATGGTGGGTGGGTATGATACCTACATGACTAATAGATCTTGTAGGTAGGGATGGTGGAGGATAGAAGGTAGAGAGAGGAGAGGAGAGGAGGAGAGATGGATGATTGTGTCACGAATTTGGTCATGGGGTGATGGAGGGGGTGGTGATGGTGGAGGATCAAGATCCAATTCTTGTACAATAGTGGTGCTACCACCTGTGGTACAATAGGTAGCACCATCAAAATTAGTGGTGGAGCAGGTAGCATGGTCTCCAACAATAGGACATGAGGCAGTGTAGTTTCTAATAGGAGAGGAGATAGCAAGTCATGATGAGGATGATCAGGTTATAGCCCTGTAGGATCAAGTATAGAGTTACAGGAATAGGTGCAGGGATTAACGATGAAGTAACAAAGTGGACAACAGGGGAGAGAAGGTCACAGGTTCCAAGACCATCAAGGTCATGGGATCCTAATCCTACCCATATTGAGGGAGTGAGCTCTCTATAGATCCAAGAATTTAGATGATGCACTAATTTTGTAGACACCTGATTTTGGACTGTGGGCATAGTGTATTGTATATTTGTATCTGATGAGCCCTTGGGAAAGCTTTGTATATTAATGTATCATGACATATTATTTTTTTGATATTTATATGCGATAGGGTATGATGGTATGATCCTATTTGATTTATGTTATGTTGCTATGAATTCTATTTATTTTTGATATGTGATGATGTGATGGATAGAATATGTGTATTGTATGCATGATATATACTTGTGATGATTATTATATATGCGATGATGGATATTTCTATGAGACGCATTGCATGGTTCCTAACATGTGTGTATGCAGGATGTATGGATTATATGGATGTACTATGCTTTGTTTTTAGTTATTTCATGATGCATGCATGGATGAAAGCTAGTATATTAGAAAGATAATCATGAAATGGTGATTGTAAATTGATGTCACTTAATAGCATATATGATGAATGAAATGAAGTATATAGAAATGAAATAGATGGATAGAGATAGATTTATGTAGGTGTGATATGAAAAATGATAGATATTGTGCTTTCTATTTTGTGCTATGTTTTATCATCATAGAATATTTTATTATGTGGCAAGTGGATGTATGCACACCAAGGTATAATAAGCCATGGTGGCATCTATATCCTTTTTCCTAAAGTTTTTAATATGTGACAAGTGGATATATGTACACAAAGTTGAGACAAACCTTGGTGACTTTAGTATCCTTTACCTAGATGAGGATACAACAAATAAAGATTATTCTTAAATGTACTAGACATGATAGAACTTGTCGAAATGTGCAAGGGAACATAGCTTCATAGCATAATAACCATAATGTATAAATGTGATTAATGGTCTTATATACATAGGGAAATTTGTTAATTCTCAAATCTAGTCCAATACACAAAAGGGTTGTATTTGTCACAACAATACTTAAAAAACATTCTACAAACACAGCAAACGAAAGTAATGACCTTGCCTCATTCTTTCTCCTCTAATCATTTTGAGATATCCTCGAGGAACATTGGAATAGAAAAATAAGATAAATCAAGTAATAAAAAGACCCAAGGACCAAATGGATCAATAGCTATCAAATTTTCTTGCCATAAAATATTTGCTCAATAGTGAATAATGTCTATTGTAGGAAAGATGTATCCATTAGGACATGATTTGTTGGATAATATTTTTAAAGCGAATTTGGAAATTGATCAGTAGGTTGTAGATATTTTATCAAGAGTCTCCTCTTTCAGATTGTTTCCTAAATGCTCAATGTGTTGTGATGTTGCATAGTTTGTGTTTGCATCAATATTTTTTCTAGGCAATGGATAATTTATTGGTGTTATAGTGAGTAAGTGTGATGCAAATTTATTATGAAATGTTATGAATGGGTGTGTTTATTATGGGTTGTATGGATTGATGTTATGGAATGGGTGTGTTTATATATGATTGAATATATGTAATGAATATTGACATCATATTACAACATCATTGAATGGACATGTAATGCATAGTTTACCAATTCAAATATGCATTACATCCATTCAATCCTTATCAATTTCATCTTATTTTCTCCTCTATGTTCTATATCCTTTTCTATATTTTTCTAGAGGCAACGGTAGAAGAAAATGAAGTAGAAAAAAAAGACTAGCACAACCAAATTGCATAATATTTCAGGTATTGTACTAGTCTAACCTATATTGTGCATGTCAATAAAGTTTACCATTATATTTTTATGCCTAGGAATGCATACCTCTAGGGTTTTCCATTATATTTTTTGTGCCTCTCAATGCATATATGTTATATACGATATAATTTTTATACCCATTGTGTTGTAAGTGCATAACCAATAGGGGTTTATAGTTATATTGTCTATGCCTCTCAATGTATATATGTTATATAGTATGTCAATATTATTTATGCATATAGATGGTTTGAAGTTATATTGTTTATGCATGTAAACACATGTCTTTTGTAAATGATGGAAATTTCCTACCCACTGTGTTGTAAGTGCATATATGGGGTATTCAGTTATATTATTTATACCTCCCATTGCATATTTGTTGTATACTATGTAATTGTTGTACTCAATGTTATGTAAGTTCATAACCTATGGGGTTTTCAGTTCTATTGTTTATTCTGATGAATGCCTATATTTTGTATAGGATGTAAACTTTATACCCATTGTGCTTTAAGTGTATAAACTTTGGTTTTCAATTATTATTTTTATTCCTATCAATTCCTATCTATTGTATACGATGTATATGTTCTATCCCATGTGTTGTAAGTGCATAAACTATAGGTATTTCAGTTATATTATTTATTCCTCTCAATGCATATATGTTGCATATGATGTAATTGTTATACCTAATGTGCTACAAGTGCATAAGGTTGTTTATGCATGTCAATACCTATATGTTCTATAGGATGTAATGTTATATCTGTTGTGTTGTAAGTGCATAACATATTGGGTTTTAAATTATATTATTTATTCCTTAAAATTCCTATATGTTGTATATGATGTAAATGTTCTAGCCATTGAGTTGTAAGTGAATATTTGGAGTTTCAAGTTATTATTTTGATGTGTTTGAATGCATATCTATTGTATAGGATGTAATTTTTATACCCAGTGTGCTTTAATGCATAAGGTAAATGGTTTTTTATAATATTTTTTATGTCTTCCAATGCCTATTTGTTGTATAGAATATACTTTTTATATCTACTATGTTGTAAGTGCATAACCTATTTGGATTTTAGTTATATTCTTTATGCCTGGAAATATATATTTGTTGTATGTGATGTAAATGTTGTACCCACTGACATGTAAGTGCATATTTTAGGTTTCAAGTTATATTGTTACTTGCATATATGGGGTTTTAATTTATAATGTTAATGTTTTTCAATGCCTATAAATGCATATATATTGTAGCCATAGGAATGCTTTCACTTATACCCAATAGGACCTCTATTTGTAACTATTAATGTGGTTCGATGGGAGGGAAAGAGAAAATGACGTGTGTTAAATGGGAGGAAATGGACATTGTGTGTGGATGTCTTAGCCACTATTAGACATCATATGATCTACAATATCAAATTGTTGTAGTTAGTGTATTTCAAGTGTATACATGGGGTCTTGTAAAATTTTAATAGCCACAAATTGTATAGGATGTAAATGTTCTTTTGTAAATGCCTATTTGTTGTATAGGATGTAATTGTTCAACTCATTATATTGTAAGTGCATATTTGATATTTTTTATTGTGTGAAGGAACAAAACAAAGTAAAAAGAACAATAAAAGAAAATTGCAAACATATTTCACATTATAAACTATCAACATATACACCAAAAATATGTTAAAAAAGATGTCATGTTTTTGGGAAACTATTTAATAATATTCTTTTCAAGCATCAATGTGAACTTACAAAGGCATATTACACACAATAATATTGAAATTTTCTTTTCTTTTCTTTAAATTGGTTTTGATTCTTGTTTCATTCATGTTTTTTATTGTCAACAAATGACAAATAGAGCTTGAATGAGGACACAACTGGTAAAAAAGAGAGTCACAACAAGGTTGCCTCCACATAAAAGAGGAGTTACATTCCCCCCAAATGAAGATCCTTCAATTCATGTGGAAAATACTCTGCAACCTATTGAAGTAGTAGTGGAGGTTATTGCACATCTAAGAACGTTTAAAAAAACAACGTGAGAATGAGATTGGTTGACAGAGGATATGACTAGGGCTTTTCAAGTTTTTGAGGATAATGCTTTTTCAATAATGGTTACAAAAAAAATATGGAGAATCCCAACAACCACACTCACTAATTGGTTAGGTGGGCTTACATCCACATCCAAGAAAGGTACTCCACTCATCCTAACAAAAGATGAACAAGATATTATTGTTGAATGGTACAAAGAGATGGTTGTAGTTGGTCATGGCCTTGATATTATCAATATCAAGGTGGAGGTAGCCTATATTTTCCAATCTATACCAACCCTTTCAAGGATGGGATGTTTGGTAAGTCTTGGTGGACTGGTTTTCAGAGGTGTCATCCAAAACTCACCTTGTGTATCACTAAAGAACTTAACAAGGATAGGGAACTCAACCTCAGACATGTTATTGTATCCACTTTCTACAAGACATTGTCCACTGCATAGATGCAAATCCATACAATCCTCAATGAATATGGAACTATGATGATATTGGTATTTAGGAAGAAAGAAATGATATGATGAGGGTGTTGGCCATAAGAGGTAGTAGGAGAATGTCACACATTACTCCTAATATTTGAGAATGGATAACCATTTTTTGATGAGTTAATGTTGTTGGACAAAGAATACCAAGATTCTACTTGTTTAAGGGGAAAAAGTAGCTAAAAAATTATATTGCAAGTTGCAAACCAAGTTATTGCATGGCAGCCCAACCACTTGCATGGATGAAAAAATATTTTTTTATGGATTGGTTGTACCACTTTACACATTCTTTTGTATGAGGTGTGTCACCCACAAACATTCACTTACTATTTTTTGATGACCATGGAATTCATCTCATAGGCACAACAATCTAAGAAGAAAGGATTTTGTGATTTTCTTACATTTATCACACATGTGTCATAAACTAAAACCACTAGATGTGAGTGTGTTTTTTCCATTTAAATAATACTTAAAATTATAATGAGAAACATGGATAGCAAGGTACCCAAACATCAAAATTAGTAGGGTAAAATTAGTAGAACTAGGCAAACATCATAGAAAGATTCAAAAGGATGGGGGTATTGCCCTTACTCCCAATGCACTAGTGAATGACATGTGTCCCAACAACACATCAATTCAACATAGTTGATGATGCTTTTGTAATTTCACACATCCTTAGTCTATCAAGAGTTTTTGTTTCAATAGATGAAGTAGCAAATGCATTTTGTCTACTCTTATAGATGTTCAATTGTAATGTATAACATAATCACAAGTGTAGTAAGGTATACTACATAAACTTCAAAGTAACTTCCTAATTCAATTTTAGAAGTGGTGTGTGATCAACTATCTCATGACATGGTAAATAATCACCATGAGGAATTTTTTGATGGTATATATCTTCCCTCATAGCCTAGCCAACTGTCATGGTTGGTGGAAGGAGCCATGAATCTAGGTATCAACTTACAATGCTAAGAATAACATGGAAATTTTTTGTTCCCATCTCCACTAGCCACATTTACCATACTTAAAATGGTGCATTAGTATGTTGAATGTGGAAGTTCTAGTGGTGGAGGCAATGCATATTTGAGCACATACACAAGATATTGGTGAGGAAGGAAAGGATAAAATTGACTCACATTGAATCAGAAAATTGAATCTCAATCACTTTCAACAATTAGAAAATTCATTCAACTTCTTGTGCATATTGTCAATGAAAGAACAAAGAATCTTGTTGATAATGGAATTTGGTTGATCTAACAATCTCAGTTGTGAATAACAGATGACTACATGAGTCCCTTAATGCAACAAAAGTAAAGGAAGAAAGAATTGGAGGACCTCAAATCCTAAAAGAAACAAAAAAATGAGGAGAGAATGGTAGTATGCATTATGGAAATGGAGTTTAAGGACCAAAGAAAAGTGGATAAGTAAATTTCACATAAAGAAAGAAAGTAGCTGAAAATGTTACAAAAGAAGGAAAAGGATAAAAAAAGGAAGCAAGAGAAGGTTCAAAAGGAATGAGGTACAAAGGAAAAAGAGATCGATGTGGCCCAGAGGGCTTTGTAGTGAGAAAGTTGGTTAAGCACTCCAAAGAACCTATTACTAGAGAATCATGCTTTATTTTAGGATTTGGTGAACATAAATATCCCTCATTTTTTTGCTAATATTAATTGTTCAAGTCGCAGCCTAGATCCCATGGAAGTTGCACTCAAATTTTAAGTCAAAAATCTACTCAGAATGAATAACATATCCCTCAGTTTTTTGTTGTTATAATTTGTTTAGCACTCACCCATCACATGTAAGTTTCACTAAATTTAAAAATCCAACTCCAACTCATGTAACCACAACTCCAAATCCACTGACACTAGATGAGAACATGGCTCAAAATTATTTTCCTATTTGGTTTGATTGAGGTTGGGAGGAACCAATCATACAAATCCATCCTTTTTGTCTATTGTTCTAGTGTACATTGGTGATTATGATTTTATATTATAAATATATGTTTTCACTTATTTTGTCTAGTAATGATACATTTTTTTCTTGTAAGTATGTTTAAATTTTGACCCCCTTTCATTTTTATTTTAGTCAACATGGATTAAATCTGCCATATGTACCTATCTAATTGGTCCAATGTGTTCAATAGTTTCTTGTTTGGATGGCTAACCAATATTGGGTCAGGTCCACCCTCAAAACCTATGTGGAAGAGAATTGGTACTCAATCCTAGTGTTGCATGGCAACAAAATAGTTCACCACCCACAACATCCACTTCCTTGCATTTATCGCATGTTGACTTCTCATTCCATTCCATCCAACCACATTAAATATGTGTCACTTCCCATTTAATTGGCTTGAATGGTGTGAAATTCTAAAGCCTTAAATCATTCAATGCTCCAAAACCTTTCACATCCAACTCACTTCAACCACTTTCCTACATGCATCTTCTAGATTGTTTATTACCATAGGCACCAAACATGTTTAGCTCCACTCTATATTCAATAATACATTAGGGAGGCTTGATTTCCCCAAAAGCAATTTTCGTGTTAAACTATGTAATTGCAAATATCCACAAATCAATTTGAAAAGTATATTGCAACGTAGTTGAACACCAAAGGTCTCTACGAAAACCAAGTCTCTTAAACACTACCACCTCAAACCATCATACAATTTAATGTCCTATATTATGTAAATGTTGTTTTTAGTGTTGTGCACATGCCCATATGATGTAAATGTTGTTGTATGTATATGTTCATTGGTTTGATTGGATACTATTTTGTGATGAATGTCCTATATGATGTACATATTGGCAATGTACTACAAATTTGTACAATGTAAATGTAGTTAATTATACTAGTTCATTGATTTTGTTGATTGCTTTTTTGGGTTAAAGTCTTGAATTTTAGTCTCATTATTTGGGATGGTCGGCTCATTCGAGATGAATGAAAATGGTTATATGTTTTGATTACATGATCCATAAGCCTCATACCATCAATTTTGTTGGTAGAAACTAAGCATATGGTAAATGATGTGTATTAAGTTGAGTAAATGGGAAGGGACACACTTAATATGGATGACTGAGAGTGGAAGAATATATATGCAAATACATTACACTTCCAACAATATTTACATTACAACATAAAACCCCATATATGCACTTTCATTATAGTGGGTAGAACATTTACATCATATACAATAGATGCATTGATAGGAATAAAAAATATAACTAAAAACCCTATAGGTCATGCACTTACAGTACGATAGCTATAACAGTTCCACATCATATATAGAGATATGCATTCACGTGCATAAACAATATAACTTTAAACCCTAGATGTTAACTTATAGGTCAGTGGGTAGAACAGATAGGAAATTATAAAATAGCATTTACATGGTATAGAACAAATAGGCATTTACATAAAAATATTGTATAGCATTAACATCATTTACAATAGATAGGCATCTAGACAACATTGGTAACAACATTTACACCATCTACAAGGCTTAAGAATTTATAAAAAGACTTAGATTAAGAGAGAGGCATAGACATGGAAAATTGCTTTCACTTAGGCTAAATTAAATATTGGTAAAATTTATGTAATTTTTGGTCCACATGGACCTTTGAAGGTAGCCTGCTCTTATATGGAATCCTCTCCACTAATATATATAAGAGATGTAGTTAAGTATGATTTATTTTCTTTCATCCCTTTGTTTTAATTTGTTCTTCATTCACTCAAATAAATACAATTACCCAAATTTTATCCTATTTAAAATTTCAATTCATATATATATATATATATATATATATATATATATATATATATATATATTTATGTATGTATGTATGTATTAAATAAAGTTGAGTTTCCTAGATTGAGAGAAAAGTTGGCTTATTGGTCTATTGTCTAAAAAAATTCTCAAATATACAAAGTAATTTCAAACCTCATTAATTGATTGAAATAGTTTATGTTTAAATGTTGTTCTCTCATATGTGTTTCCATCTACCTTGTATTGTGTAAGATGAAGGTTATATTGTTTTTGTGGGTGATTTTTCAAATAATGAATATATGGAGTGAATCAACAGCTACAAATGGTTGTAATTCTTAAATGTTTACGACATGCCCTACAAATATACTAGTTAAAAGTTGAAAAATTGAATTCATAATTCACTAAATTTTTCATATAAACACATACATACATACATACATACTCATATACATATATATATGCATACATATACCTAAACTGTACATACATAAGAAAACCTTGTTACCCCTTATGAAATGTGTTAAACCTTAAGATATGATATGACTCAAATGAGGGATCAAATACTCATCAAAACAAGTATGCATATGCAATTTTTTGAGGTTTAAAGCTTTTGTATGCATGAATGTGCAAGTTGTACATGACAAAGGTAGTTTTAGCATTGGTGTATTTACACAAGCAAGGAATAATATATAGAGATCTGAAGGTCAAGAACATATTGGAAAAAAAATAGTGCCCAAATTTTAGGGCAAGTACCAAAAAAATAGATATGTAAGGTAAGGGATTTTGTTATGTTAAAATCTAAATGTGCTCAATACTAGGATCTTGGCCGTAATTTTCATTTTAATAAACATACTCTAAAACCCTTGTCGAAACCTTATGTTCAGGCTTAGCTCACCAAATTGGAGAAGTGAAAGGTCAATACCAATGAGGATGAGTTTGGATGAGTGAAAACCAATAGCGGTGTGGAAAGCAACAAAAATGACCAATAGCGGTGAGAAAAGTAGCCAAAAAAATGAAAAATAGCCAAAAAAATGACCAAAAAAAATGATGAGCGATTGAGATTCGTTTAATCGTCTTGCATTGAAAGAGATGCAGGTTAGTTGTCGATACACTTTTATAGGTCACCTTGTTAAACCACGTGATGAAAATAAGGGCACCCAACTATTTTTAAAATGGATAGGAAAGTTTATTAAAAAGAGCTTACCTTTCAGTGCTAATTGTAGATCGATTTAGGCTGAATAAATAAACTAATTGAATCCTCTTTATAGTCATAAAACATTGCCAATAAAATATGGTAGTTTAGAATGGGTGTGGGAAATTCCATTATTCGGTACTTTTTCACCCCACCTAACAAGAAAATCCTCCCCCATTCCCATATTTTGCAGCGCCTACCCAACTCTTCCAACATCAATAATTCTAACTTGAGAGAAAAAATTTCCAATGAGAACTTGGTTAGTGATTTTTTTTGTTGCATCGATATTGGGCTTTAACATATTAGATAATATTAAATTTATAGTTTATAAATTTACTTTTGTGATGGTTATTGAGAATTTATTTAGTGTGTTTTTTTATTGATATAATGGAGATTAGAATTAAAATAATGTAGTTAAAAATTGTAAAATAGAACAATACACAAAAAAAAAATTGGTTAGTTCTTTTTTCTCATTGGTTCCTTTATCCTTACAATTAAAAACCAAGATCAATGAGAAAAAAACACTAACCAAGTTTATTTTTGTGTATTATTCTATTTTAAGTTTTTAACTATATTATTTTAATTATAATCTACATTATATCAATAAAAAAAACACTAAACAAGTTCTCATTAACTGTCGCATAAGTAAATTTACAAACTATTAAATTTAATATTATCTACTATTTTAAATTTAATAATATCTAATATTTTAAATTTAATATTATCTAATATTTTAAAGCCCAACATCGATGCAACAAAAAAAATCACTAACCAAGTTCTCATTGGAAAACTTAATTCTAATTCTAAAACTACCATTGATTTTAATTCTAACCCTAATCCTAATTATATCTCTAACCCTAACCCTAACCCTAACTATATCCTTGACCTAGTTCTATCTCTAATCCTAACCCTAACCTTGTATATTGCTAAACCCAACCCTAATTCTTAATCTATCTCTAATCATAACCATAACCCTAACCCTAATCCTAATTTTATCTTTAACCCTAACCCTAATCTATATCCCTATCCCTAATTTTAACACTAGCCCTAACCTTAATACTAACACTAACCCCAACCCTAATTATAATTGTATGTTTAACCCTAACCATGGCTCTAATCATGATCATAATCTTAATAGTAATCGTAAGACTGATTATATCTCTAACCCTAACCCTAACCCTACCCTTCATCCTAATCCTATCTTTGATCCTAACCTTAATCCTAATTCAGATACTAACCCCAACCCTAATTATATCTCTAACCATAACCCTATTCATAATGCTAACCCCAACCCTAACCCTAATAATTTTATCTTCCATGTTGTGCTGCAAATGCTACTAGCATATATATTATTTATTAATATTATATATAAAAATGTTGAGAGATATCCTTCTCAAGGCGTCTATTGCACTTTTATGTGAGTAATTGATTAAAAATAGGTGCCTCAAGAAGGATATATCTTGACATAATATATATGTGCTAGTATATATACATATATATATCTGGTATACCTAAACATATGTACATAGAAAAACTTGCAATAGCTTACGAGAAATAGGTAAACTATAGTGCTTGAAAATTATGTTATACCTAAAGATATTCTAGTTAGTAAAATACAAAATACAACTAACGGAAAAAACCAATGGAATTTGACATTTAAATTTGAGATCAGAACACACAAGTATTCCTTTTTATTTTAGTACTAAAATTAAAATGTATGAAACAAATAAATCGATATGATCAAGTATTTCACCACATAAATCAAATTATTTATTTAGGAGAACAAAATCATGAAAATTGTGTTTGTCCATAGGTTAAACAAAACAAATTTTGGCTAAATTTTGGACCAATCAAACCAATAGTATTTATATGACAGATATAAAGAACAAATTAAAACAAAGGGATGAAAGAAAATTAGTCTAATTTAACTACATCTCTCATATATGTGTGTGTGAGAGATTATGGACTAAGTTAACTAAATCTAATTATATGTCTCATTATGGAAATAATAAACTAAATTAACTTTCAGAAAATAAGGTTGAATTTGACTAAGTGATATACATTGATGCAAGAGCATCCAGTGGTGTAAGGAAATCCGGAATCACCCAAAAATATCTTTACTTTCTTCTAGCTTTTTGTAGATGTTTTTGCATTTCTGGATACCCTTTTCGTTGAATAAGAATTTCCAACTTTCAGAATTGCTTTTCCGCTTTTTCTTCTCAACTGTTATTTTTAGCAAGTGTGAATTTGAAGGCATAAGGAGGTAAAATTTTAAGGGAAGCTTCAAGACAGAAAAATAAGCACTTTGGCGAAAGAATCAGGTCAAGATCATTCCCAATTTGAAAGTTATTCAAGTTTAAGTTTTTGCTTTTTTCCCTGAAAAATCTTCTAAGCCTAGTTGGAGGCACTAAATGGTCTCGTACGGGCCCAAAAATCATCAGAACCGGCGAGGTTGGTTCTTAGCACGTTCTTCACTCTAAGACCTTTTCAATGGTTCAAACGGAGTCTTGGATCAAAATTTATGGCTCTCGAAATTTGGTGCATTTTTCAAAATGTGTTAATTTTTTAATGTGGTTTTAAAATTTGAATTTGAATTTGTAATTTTCAGTGCCAAACTGCTAAAACTCATAATTCGAATGTTGTTTTTGGCTCCAAACCAAAAAGGAGTTATTTATGAGCAAGTTTCTGATTTTTGGGAAGGGCTTTCTAGGGGAAAAGAGTGCATATTGAGAAAAGGGAACTTCTGTAATTTTT
The DNA here is from genome assembly GCA_007115665.2 of Sequoiadendron giganteum. Lineage (NCBI taxonomy): Eukaryota > Viridiplantae > Streptophyta > Pinopsida > Cupressales > Cupressaceae > Sequoiadendron > Sequoiadendron giganteum. The sequence continues at coordinate 322,879,117 of CM021101.1, read as the reverse complement.
TGTAAGGGCATGTATTGCAGGACTCGAGGATTTGGGATCCTTTGCATGTAAGAATTTCATTATTCTGAATACAATAATATTCTCTCTTTTTTGTGTGTGATATTATGTGTCTCAGGTTAGCACCCTCATCATATATCTATCTATATATATTACTTTAAAAAAAAACAAGATAGAATTTGGCTAATTGTCAAACCGAATATACCAACATATGTATCTGACTAAAATGGAGAACAAATTAAAGCTAAGAGATGACTATGATTATGGACCAAGTTAACTAAATCTAATTATGTGTCTCATTATGGAGTTAATAAACTAAGTTAACTTTCAAAAACAAGGTTGAATTTTACTAAGTGATAAATATCTATCTATATGACAAAAAAATAAACAAGATAGAATTTGGCTAACTGTCAAATCGAATATACCAACATATGTATATGACTGAAATGAAGAACATATTAAAGCTAAGAGATGACTATATATATATGACTTAAAAATTAAACAAGATAAATATTGGCTAAAGTTGTCAGACAGAATATACCAACATATGCATATGACTAAATGAAGAACAAACTAAAACAAAGAGATGACTATATATCTGTATATCTATTTATTATCTATATGTATGTATGTATATGTATATGTATATGTATATGCATATGCATGTATCTCTATGTATGTATGTATGTGTATATATACACATATAGTTTGGTCTACCTACCCATATTCTACATGACTTAAAAAACTAAACAAGACAAAATTTGGCTCTCTCAGACCAAATATACCAACACATGTATATGAATGAAATGAAGAACAAATTAAAACTAAGAGATTACTATATATCTATATATCTATTTGCATATCTATCTATCTATATAGTTATCTTATCTACACACACACACACCTATATATATGAAAAAATTAAACAAGATAGAATTTGGCTAGCTGTCAGATTGAATATACCAACACATGTATATGACTGAAATGAAGAAAAGATTAAAATAAAGAGATGACTATATATCTATCCATATACATATATCAATCTATCTATATATGTATTTATTGATCTATATATCTATCTATATATTGATGTATATATCTATATCTATTTATCTATATATATGACAAAAAATTAAACAAGACAACATTTGGCTAACTATCAAACCAAATATACCAACATATGTATATGATTGAAATGAAGAACAAATTAAAACTAAGCAATGACCATATATCTACATATTTATACACACACACACACACTTTGTTTGGTCTATCTATTTATATTATATGATTGGAATGTATAACAAATTAGAACAAAGGGATGAAGGGATGAAGGGAAATAATTTTGACTTGCGTACATCTGTCATATATATATGACCTGAAAACATATTTGGTTAACTAGCAAACCAAACAAACCAACTATTAAATATTACTAAAATCCCATTCATTAGGTCACAATGATGCTTGAATATAATCGTGTTTTTCCTTGTAAAATTAACTGTGTTTATGAAAACAAAATTTGGAAGCATTCATAAACACCCTATAGCCCATAAACTTCATGGAGGACAATACAGAAGCACCCACAAAGCAACATAACCTTTAAACTATGAAAAACCAGAGAAACCATTTAAAATATTAATTTCAAAAGCACCCAAAAAATAGCATAACCTTCAAGCTACGGAATATAGAGCATATGTAAAGGAAATCAAAAAAATATGTCAAAGAAAGAAGCAACAAAAAACATGTGTTAATGATGTTGCCTTAGTGAGGTTAGAAAAGTTCACTTGGGTCAAATGGAGCTCGTTGTAGATGTGGCTTGTTGCAATCAACTCCATTGTCCATTTTTCTAGCACAAATCTACCAAAAAAAGTGAGACGATGTAGCATGCAAGTCAATTAGCATTTTTTTACCTTACAAGAGAAAGTCGAGTAGAAATAGTTACCTTACGAGAGTAAGTCACCATCACTAAGCAGTTGAAAGAATATCATGCAAAGCCAAATATGTATTGGTGCCAAATTTTGTTGCAAAGAGGAGAGTCAAACATGTATTAATGCCTAAGGCAGCAAAGACTCCAAAAGATGCATGCAGGAAAGGGGTGAAAGTAAGCAAGATGTGTGATGTTTTGGATCTTTGAATAATCTAAGGATTTGAAATTGCATGCCTGAAAAACTGAGTAAACAAGACAAAATTTGGCTAATTTTCAAACCAAATATACCAACATATCTATATGGCTGAAATGAAGAACAAGTTAAAAAAAAAAGAGAAGACTATATACATATAGATAGTTTGGTCTATCTATCTATATATGACTTCGAAAATTTAAAAAAAAAATCTTATTATTAGACTGAATCTACCAACACTTCTATATAATTGAAATGAAGAACAAATTAAAACAAAGAGATGACTATCTATCTATCTATCTATCTATCTATCTATATATATATATATATATATATATATATATATCAATCTATATATCTATTTATATTATATATATGTATGTATGTGTGTGTGTGTGTGTGTGTGTGTGTGTGTGTGTGTGTGTGTGTGTGTGTGTGTGTGTGTGTGTGTGTGTGTATGTATGTATGTATACATATTATATATATGACTTAAAAAAATTAACAAGATAAAATTTGGCTAACTATCAAACCCAATATACCAACATATCTATATGACTGAAATGACATGAAAATTGAGACAAGACAAAATTAGGGTAAGTTATGTTAGACTAAATATGCCAACACATATTATGCGATTGACATGTAGAAAAAATTAAATAAAGGGATGAAAAAATAATTCAAACTTGCATATATCTATCATATATATATATATATATAGACATGTCAGATTAATTTCATATTTGGATTATAAGATTTAATTTGTAGTGGATTCGAGTTTATTATTTTTTTGTAGTTGATTTTAGTTTGTAATATTGAATCTATTCTTGAGTTATGTTTGTGTAGTTTTGTTAGGTTTTCAATTGGGTTGTTTGTTTTGGATCTGTTTTGCAAACCAACATAGTTATATCCATAAAATCCTATACAAAATACCCAAAATTTGTTAGGGACATAAAAAAATCTTTTGGCATAAACATGATAATTGTCAAGGTTATAATTGATGTGGGAGCATCCAAGGTGTGAGAGAAATCTTGCATCAACCAAAAAAAAATAGTAGTATTGTTTCTTTCAGAATAAGGGCTAAGTTGGCTAGAGTTTGTTGAGTAGAAGAGTGAAGTTATGTCTTGAAGGTGTGTAGAAGTTTGGGCTTCAGACCTCGATCTTACAACTTATCGCATGCCAAGAAGGAAATGCAAGAGTTAATAATTCTTGGATTAGGCTGGTCTAGTTTTAGACTTCGGCTTATGGCTTACTCTGGATGTAATAGGTGAACATCGGTATTTAATGTTAATGGAATTGGTGAACTGGCTTATCGGCGTGACTGGAAGATCTCGAAGAGACCTTACTTCATGTCTCTCTGACATACTAATGGTGAAAGAAATAGTGTAAATGGTCACGAAGGAGTCTTATCGAAGGGAGGTTCACATATCGACGGGATGACATTTGAAGTACCTCTGAATTTTTGATAAGTTGCATCGAGGAGACTCTAGGTTATCAGAAGGAGTCATTTGGGAGTCCCTCCGATGGAGCAATAAGGTGTATCGAGGTGATGATAGGATTTTGGGTTGACAAAATTGCAATTCCCTTAGATATTCCAATACCATGGAGACAAACATGTTTCAGCGGGAGGTCATGAGGTGTTCATTCGACATGTTGATAAGTGGGACCAAGCTAACCATAAAGAACGGTGATGCCATGATTGATAGGTGGCGACGAATGATTGAGTAGGAATGAAGTGGAGGTTCTTCCTTGAGGAGAACTTCTTGTATCAAAGTGAGTTATTTCTAAGTCTCTTTGATGACCTGTTGGGAACTTAGTCGGTGAGACTCTCAGATTTCGGGGAGAGTTTCTTTGGTGTCCCCTTGTCACAATGAAGATATGGCATTGGTGCGGCGATTGAATTTGATGCTCAATCATGGCGCAAATATTTTGGGCTGATGGTTGCATGAGATGATGGTGTAGAAATGGTGTAACTATCCCAGTGACATTAATGTTGCAGGGAAGTGGATGGCAGTGGGATGGCAAGTGAGGACGATCGACTTTGATGCAGATTTAGTTGACAAGAATAAAAGGGACAAACACATGGAATGAGGAGAAAAAACCCTTAGGTTGTGGATGCTCAGAAAGGAAGCAAAAAAATTACTTTGAATTGGGAGGAGGATAGCAAGGATGAAGGATCGGGTTGATTTCTCAGGGTGAAGGCATGAAGTTCAAGGGAGAGTTAGCTCTGATCTAAAGATTGGTAGACTGTGAAGACAAGAAGGCCCATATGAGGGTGAATGTAGCAATTTAATATCAATTAGTTTGTAGTAATTAAAGAAGGTGTTTCTTCTCTCTCACATTCTTGTTAAGTGTTTCTTTGTTGTTGTTTTGATTCTAAGATTCACAAGGGGAGTTTCCTGAATCAGTGCTATCAGAGCAAGTTGATCCTGAGTGTGTAACAGATCATTGAATAGAGGCAGTTACACCAGGATTGTGTTGTGGGTGTTGAAAATAAAAATGGATGGGATGGGAGCCCATCATGGTCGAGGTAGAGGAAGAGGAAGAAGAAATAATTTTGTAAGAGATTATGATTTTAGAGCCTTGAGAAGGTGGGTTGATACACTACAAAATGAGATAAGGAGAGGATTTGCAAGAATGAGAGATATAGGAAGTGATGATGAAGATGAAAGTACAAAGAATGCTAGTTTGGATACTAAAAAGAGAGAAGAAGTTCTAGCAGTTGCAAGGGATCCATTATTGAGAGTTTTAACAAAAATGGGAAAGAGACAAAAAAATGGAGGTACCTACCTTCAATGGAAGTCTAAATCCAGAGGAATTGGTGGATTGGCTTAATGAGATGGAAGAGTATTTTGAACTTGAAGAGATAGAAGACCCTGATAAAGTGATATTTTCCAAGACACGGTTGAAAGGACATGCCTCAATATGGTGGAGAGGTTCAATTAGAAAGAGGAAGGAGATGAAAAGATAAAAATACAAGATGGGATAAAATAGTAGAGAAAATGAAAAGGAAATTCATTTCAATAGACTATGAGCTGGAATTGCTTAAAAAGATGCAAATCTTCAAGCAAGGAAGCAAGACAGTAAAGAAGTACATAGAAGAGTTTCACAATATACTCATTAGAACTAGACATTTTGAGGCAACAAAGGAGAAGGTTTCAAGGTACCTTAATGGTTTGAGGTTAAGTATACAAGAGGATATGACACTGGTTAGAGTTGTGACAATGGAAGATGCATATCAAATAGAATTGAAGATAGAAGAAAGGATGAACAAGAGGTTTGAGAATAAAAAAAAGGAAAGGGATAGAGCTTATGTACAAAAAAAGAGGGTGAACAACATATTAGAGACCTTAAGGACAACAAGGATGAAATATGTGAAAGTTCAAGCAAGTCCCGTGATCAAAATTTTAGAGGAAGAGGAAGATCGAGTAGAGTATTTGAAAGAGGAAATTAAAAAATAACTTGTTTTAGATGTGGGGGAGAGGGTCATAGAGCATATGATTTCCCTCATGAAGAGGAAAGACCAAGAATAAGGACTAAAAATTAGAATAGAGCAATAAATGTGAATAGGGAAGATGCAGGGTCACACTTTGAAGAAGCGGAAGATGGTGAAGCCTTGATGATGAGAAGATTTTTGATGGATGAAAATAGTGAACCTATTCAGAGGAGAAGTTTGTTTAGAACAAGATGAAAATGCAAAGGTAAATTTTGTAATGTCATTATTGATGGTGGTAGTACTGATAATCTTGTTTCTACAAAGATGCTTGAGAACTTGCAGTTGGAGAGAAAGAGGCACCTGCACCCGTACAGGATCTCATGGTTGCAAGATGGTCACAAAGTGTTGGTAGATGAACAATGTGTGGTAATATTTAAGATTGGAAGTTATTATGATGAATTATTGTGTGATGTTATGAAAATGGATGTTTGTCATTTGTTGGGTAGACCATGGCAATTTGACAGGAAAGCAAGTGCATGATGCATGTGTGAACGCTTATAGTTTGACAAAGGATGGAGTTCATCATAAGTTGAAGCCATTGGATGAGAGAGGGGGCAAGGTATGTAGCATGGTTGGAATCTGTTTGGTTAATGATTTGAATCAGTTAGAGAAAAAGGATGAAGTTGATGAGGATGATTTTCTAATGCAATTGGAAGCAATCAAAAAAGAGTGGAATGAGAAAATTTCAGCTAATGCAAAGTTTGCAGCCAAAGGTAATGAGGTAATTTCATATTTTCATTATTTTATGATGATAATAAGGATGTAGTTGCAGTAGTAGATGTGTTGGAAATAGGTGAGAGTGATGAGCAAGAAGTGAATGTGAAGTTGGGGTTTACTAATGATTCCTTGTTTGAGAATGGTGAAGGTGAAGATTCCCTGATAGAAGAACTTGATTAATTGTTGGAAAATGTGGATGATGAGTCACAAGAATATTATTCTAACATTTTTTTGAGTATATAAAATAAATTTATAGCAATAGAGTGTCTTTCTAAAGGCGTCGACACAGTGACAAGTTGCATTGAAGACAAGGAAAAAGAAGAAGAAGCAAGAGGTATAGCAACAAGAAAGGTAACATAGGACACATGTTGTGTTGAAGAAGAAGGTATGAATACCATTGATTTGTTTCATTGGGAATACTAATGTGAAGGTGCAAGATGAGAGGAACAAAAAATTTCCAGCGAACAAGGAGTAGAGGTGGATCCAAGATAGACACAGAGTATACAAATGTTTATGAATTTCACCCATGAAACATTTATTTTATACCTTGGGTGTCTGATGTAGGAGCATCCAAGGTGTGAGAAATCTTTCATCAACCAAAAAATAATAATAGTTTATTTCTTTTGGAATAAGGGATAAGCTAGCTAGAATTTACTGAGCAGGAGAATGAAATTATATCTTGAAGGTGTGCAGAATTTTGGGCTTCAAACCTTGGGCTTACATATTATCACATGCCAAAGAAGGAAATGTAGAAGGATTTGGTCATTCTCAGATTAGGCTGATCTAGTTTTGGACTTTGGCTTGTGGCTTACTCGTGGATGTAATAGGTGAACATCGACATTCAATGCTAACGATATTGGTGAACTAGCTTATCAGTGTGACCTGAGGATCTCGAACAGAGCTTACTTCATTTCTCTCTGACATATCGATGGTGAAAGCAACAACATAAATGGTTGTGAAGGAATCTTATCGAAGGGAGGTTCACATATCAACAAGATGGCATTCAAAGTCCCTTCGACTTTCTGACAAGCCACATCGAGGAGACTCTGGGTTATCAAAAGGAGTCATTTGGGAGTCCCTCTGACAGAACAATAATGTGTATCAAGGTGACAATGAGATTTTAGGAAAACAAGATTGCAAGTCCCTTCGATATTTTGATATCGTGGAGACAAACATGTTTCGGTGAGATTTCATGAGGTGTCCATTCAACATGCTGATAAGTGGGACCAAGCTAAGTGTTGGTGATGAAGAACTATGATTTCATGACTAGAAGGTGGCAATAAATGATTGAGTATGAATGGCGTGGAGGGTCTTCATTGAGGAGACCTTCTTGTAGTAGAGCAAGTTGTTTATGAGTCTATTCGACAACCTGTTGGGAACTTAGTCAGTGAGACTCCTAGATTTCAAGGAGAGTTGCTTTGGTGTCCCCTCAACACAGCGAAGACATGGCATTGGTGTGGTGGCTGAGTTTAATGCTTGGTCATGGTGCGAATATTTTGGGCTGATGATTGCATGAGACGATGGTACAGAAATGGTGTAACCATCCCATTGACATTAATGTTGCGGGGAAGTGGATGGTGGTGGGATGGCAAGCGAGGATGATCGACTTTGATGCAGATTCAATTGATAGGAAGAAAAGGGATAAATGCATGGAATGAGGAGAAAAAATGCCCTAGGTCATGGATGTTGAGAAAGGAAGCAAAAAAATTACTTCAAACTGGGAGGAGGATAGCAAGGATGAAGGATCGGGCTGGTTTCAAAGGGATGAAGGATCAGGTTGATTTCTCAGGGTGAAGGCATAAATTTCAAGGGAGAGTTAGCTCTGAACTGAAGGTTGGTAGACTGTGAAGCTAAGAAGGCCCATATGAGGGAGAATATAGCAATGTAATATCAATTAGTTTTCAATAATGAAAGAATTATTTGCTTCTCTCTTGCATTCTTGTTAAGTGTTTCTTTGTTGTTGTTTTGAGTTTAAGATTCACAAGGGGAGTTCCCTGCATCAATAATTTATTGAGTTCATTTATTCTTCATTTGCAATTATCCATTTTATTCCCATTCCCTCGATAGATTTATTATGAGGGTTGTTTTTATGGAGAGAAATTTAGTTTTCTACAGATGATAAATATTAAGCCCAACCCAAAAGATCTGTTAATTGAACTTTTACAAATATTTAACCTATCATGGATATCCAAAAATTTATTATGCATCATATATTATTGAAAATAAGAATAAACGAAAACAAAGGAATGAAAGAAAATAAGTTTGAATTAACTACATTTGAAGCACTCAAACCCTCTTCACGTAACCCTAATATTCAAACCAATAATAAACCAATTTGGAGGTTTAAAACCCATAAAGTAAGTCACAGTGATGCTTGAATAGAACCATGTTTTTCCTTCTAAAATTAACTATGCTTATGAACATAAAATCTAGAAGCGTTCATAAACATCCAATAGTATATAAAATTCATGAAAGACAACATTGAATCGCCCAAAAAGTTCAAACTACGAAAAATCAGAGAAACCATTTAAATATTCAATTTAGAAGCACCCACAAAATAACATAACCTTCAAGTTATAGAATACAGAGTTTATGAAATAGAAATCAAATAAATTCATCAAATAAAGAAGAAAAAACAAACACAGGTCAATGGTACAACTTTAGTGAGGTTAAAAACATCACTTGGGTCGAACAGAGGTTGCCAAGGATGCAACATGTTGCAATCAACTCAACTTTTTAGATGTCTAGTGGATACCTACCAAAACAAGTGAGACAAGATAGCATGCAAGTAGTGGTGTTTACCTTACAAGAGTGAGGAAAAGTAGTAGTGTTTACCTTAAAAATGGAAGTCACCATCACTGAGTGGTCAAAGGAAAAATGAGTGGAGTTGAACATGTATTGGTGCAAAAGTTTGTTGTAGAAAGTCGAGTTGAGCATGTATCGATGCCTAAGGTAGTAAAGACTCCAGAAGATGTATGTAGGAAAGGGGTGAAAGTGAGTGGGATGTGTGGTGTTTTGGAGAATTGAATGACCAAGGCTTTGTAATTATACCCCATTCAAGTTGAGTAAATGGGAAGCGACACGTACATAATGTGGTTGGACGGGAGGGAAAGAGAATGTGATGTGTGATAAATGCAAGGAAGTGAATGTTTAGGGTGGTGAATTATTTGGATTTTGCATGAAATTGGGATCCAATAGTAGTTCTCTGCCATGTAGCCTTCGAGGTGGACCCGACCGATGATCGATTGGCCATCCAAATGGGTAACTATTGAGCATGTTGGACTAATTGGATAGGTACATGTGGTAGATTTAATCCACATTGCCTAAAACTAAAATATGTGGGTCCAAGTGTTTTATGTTGTGGACATGCTTTTATTTTTATTTTAGGTCCATGTGGCACTCCACATGAACCTCTGAAGATAGCCTGCTCCGCTATGGGCCCCTCTCCCCTATTTGATTATTTTTATTAATATTTGGGTATAATTTTGTAGCTAGGGCGTGGGTTTTTTTGTTGGTTTTGCAATTAAGGGATTTGTTAAAATTCTAGAATCGTAGTAGGGAGGCAATTTTTTTACATTGAGATTGAGGGAGGGACAAATAATACAAATGGCCTCATTACCGAATATCATGTTGGAAGGTATCTAGATATTTTCTCATAAAAATTATAATATGTGGAGTAGCATATGCTAATTTTTTTTAGCCTTCAAGGGTAGACCCAATCGATCAAAATTTAGCCATCCAAATGGGAAACTATTGAGCATGTCAGACTAATTGGATAGGTACACATGGTAGATTTAATCCACATTAGCTAAAACTAAAATATGTGGGTCCCCCAAATGTTTTGTGATGTGGCCATTTTTTTTTTTTTTAAATTAGGTACATGTGGCACTCCACATGAACCTCTAAAGGTAGCCTACTCCACTATGGGCTCCTCTCCCCTAGTTGATTATTTTTATTAATATTTGGGTATAATTTTATTGCTAGGGCATGAACATTTTGGGGGGGTTTTGCAATTAAGGGATTTGTTAAAATTTTGGAATGTAGTAGGGAGGCAAAAAAAATTTACATTGAGATTGAGGGAGGGAAAAATATTACAAATGGCATCATTACCCAATATCATGTTGGAAGGAATCTATATTTTTTTTCATATAAATTATAATATGTGGAACTAGCATATGTTAATTATTTTTTAGTACAAATGCATCACAAATATTGTCCTTGGTCAAGATTTTTCCAACTACTATGGATAAATTCCAAGATAAATTTGATGCATGTGACTATGAAGCAATAATGTTGATCAAGTTATCTATGATAGATAAAATGCTTCATCAAATCCAAATAAGGATGACTTTAACTAAAATTTAAAAATATTTATGAAATTTGCATGAGACTTTAGACAAGGGTAGAGTCTTCTTCCTAAAAATATGTTATTTTTTATTATAATGGATGAGAAATATTCATTGCAAGAATTTACTCAAGATCAAAGACATCAAAGATCAATTGATAGTCAATGCTTAAAAAATAGAAAAGTGCATTCTGATAATTGCACTAAAAATATTGACATGTACTTATGAACACCTTTTTGAGACCCTAAACATTGCCTCTATGAATGTCCACTTGAAGTTTGAAGAGTTATGCATTAATATCTCACAACATAACAAATGGAATGGACAGTTTGGTAGTAGTAATGAGATAGAGGGTGTAGAACAAGCATTTGCAACCAAAAACAAGGGCAAAGATAAATAGTCATGAAAGAAAGGGCAATGCAATTGTGAAGATGCAACAGAATTTGAAGAACATCACATGTAATTATTATGGTAAGATGGGTCATATAAAAAATCACTATAAAGAAAGGTTGGTTTGTCAAAACTCCAACTAAGAAGGGCCTTAGTAGAAGACTCATATCATAGATCATATAGAGGAGTCATCATTCTACGCAATCGTGACCAAAATACCAATAGTTTAGTCTAAGGCATATTCTTGGTACATAGATGTAAGAGCACTAACAAGAAGGATTGATTCATGTAGTACACAACTTGTAATTCTTCCAAATATTCAATGATCCTTGAGAGTGAGGACTACATGTTAGTAGAAAAAAAGAGTGAAAATATCTTCTAGAGGAAAAATGTTATTTTTTCTCAATGTGTGTTATGTTCTAGGAATAAAGCTTAATCTACTCTCAATGAGTCAAATTATTAGACATTGCCTCCATCTTGATGTCAACTTTAGAAATCACAAATGTTACTTAGTTTACAAATAGACTAAGAAGAATACTTCTCTTAGTGTGGAAGGTCATGGTTTGTACAAATTGGTTGACATTAGATAAATCAAGGAGCATGCATTAACATCTAAGAGTGCATAAGACATTAATACATTTTGACTTCAATAGTATGGGTACCTTCATACATCCTACCTCTCTTATTTTGTCCAAGAGAGTTTGGTATATAGTCTTCCTAACATCAAACAACAAATACAGGGTGTTTGAAGAGTTCACTAGGTAAGGAAGTAGCACAAAGCTCCATTTAATGATATACAAAATTGGAGATCCAAGAGAGTCTTTCAATTGGTTTATGATGATGTTTGTGGACCAATTAATACAATATCTATCACTAGCACCATGTATTTTCTTATATTTGTTGATGATTACAATAAAAAAATGTGGACATATTTTCTATAATTGAAATCCAATGTATTTAATGAGTTTTAAAGGTTTGAAGCATTAGTAAAAAAAGAGCCAAGTTGTTAAATTGTCATTCTTAAATATGGTAGTAGAGGAGAATTTTGTTCAAATGACTTCAACAAATTGTGCTAAACACAATATAAAAATATAGTTCACTACACCTTACACTCCACAATAGACTGTAATGGTTGAGAGGTGAAACCACACTGCCATGGAGATGGATTTATGTATAGTGGAGAATAGGAATGTTCCAAAAGGAAATGAAGCAAATATCCCACATAGGCAATGAAGCAAAAGACCCCAAAGAAAGAATGATCTAGGAGAAATCCAAAAATCAATCACCTTAAGGTATTTGGTTCCACTACCTATGCTTGGATTCTAGATAAGAAGAGAATCAAGTTAGATACCAAGAGTATGAGAATGATGATCACATGATACAACGATATTCATAAGGCTTATGATTTGATTGATGTTGGCACCAATCTATTGCATCTCAGCATGGTTGATGAAGAAGTCGAGTATTTCCATACTTCTTCCAAGATTATAATTAATAGAGAACAACCTATTGTGGCTAAGGATTCAAGTGTTCAACCTTAATTAGTTTTTCCTCAAGGGGGGGGGGGGATTTTGAGCATATGGTTACTCCTAGGCTTGTTATAGTCCAAAATGATAATAATGACAACTTGAATCAGCATTCATATGATACATGTATAAGTTTCCCAAGTCATGGTGACAATAGTGATTTGGATGAAGAGGATCCCGAGAAGAGACCAAAGTGTGGCACAATTACACCATTGGATATGTTTAGGTTTGTGAAATGGTTGAGGTACAAAAACATGAAAAATATGGTCAATGTTGCTCTTATAGCCAATATTTATGGAGTTTATGAGCCACAAGTATTTGAGGAGGAAAAAGGAAAAAATAGATTAAAAAAAAATAGTAACTAAACACGAGTCTCGTAAAAAATAAGACTTGAGATCTCACATATCTTCCACCAAAGAAGAAACCCATTAGTTGAAAATGGGTGTACAAACTCAATTATTAGGAAAATAGCATACTAGATAAGTGGGTATGTTCAGGATCATCATGGAAAAACAGGCCCTTAAGCGGCAATGAAAATTCAAAAAAATCAGAGTTAGGCAACTTGACGTAAAAATTTGAATAAGATCTATATTATTTCAAAAATATGTAAAAATAGAATCTATGGCAAATTGAATGTAGTTTCTAAAATACTAGGTTATTTTTTGTAAAAAAAAAAGCTATTTGGTGAAAAATTGAAATTTCAATGCAGTAGTACTTAAATTTCAGGGAAAAAAATAAGAAGTAGGTGTCTGTCTGACCACCCTAACCATAATAAAATGATAATATTTTTTTACAAGATTTTAGATATAAGTAGAAGACTCATGTCCGGATGTGATGCATATTTTTTGTAATTTTTTTCAAGTAAATAATTAATTATTAATTTTTTATTACAAATTTTAAAAAATATAAAAACTCGTATGTTTGACCATCTTAACTTAATCAAAACTTCATGAAATTTTTATTTTTTTAAATCCTATAGTATGCCAAGCATAGAATGTGACACATATTTTGGATTCAAAAAATGTGATACCATTAGAAAGCTATAGATGTTTTTCTATCAGACTATCAATCAGGACTTTTGTCATAATTCTAATAGAAAATGAATAATAATTATTTATTAGATTCAAAATAAAGTATAATTTATATTGGTAGAAAGCTGAGAAGCTCCTTTACAAACCCTTTTCGTTTCATCAATTTTGGCTAAAATAAAAGTCGTCAACCATGTTGGTTCTCAAAAATGCAGGTTTTAACTAAAAGAGTTTCCCAAGCTCTTACAACACTTTTGGCCAACGTACAAGGCCAATTGATGCAATTGTACCTTCTTCTCTTCAGGCTCTGCTAAACCTAGGTGGGTGCACCTATGTGTATGTTGCAAATTTGAAATATATTTCCTGCTCAATCAATCTATTCACAATGGCAATTGGAAGTGAATAGACAAAATGATAACTACTACTATTGCATAAAAGAAAGAATTTTAATATGTTGTTTATTATGAATTTTATCATCTGGGTTGTGATAGATCAGTGCCTTCTATCCACATGGGCAATGGAGTCAAAAATCAAAAACTGTATATGTTTCCCTCTTTGGCTTAACTCTAGTTGTTAGGCACTTTGAAAATTCTATGACTTGCATAAAACTTCACTAAATTTATGACTTGCATAAACTGTGTTGAAATGTTTCTTCACCTGGTTCTTCTTTAACTATCCAAAAGAAATCCTTAAATCACTATGATTTATTGAAAGAATTTAATTTTGACTTGCAGACACCAATCAATTAAATCACACAAAATGGGAATACATTTTGACAAATCAGAAATATACTTGATACAATGATTTAAATGACAAGAAGACCTCAAGTTGGAGACACCCAGATAAAGAATATGAATTAATACACACAACAACTGAACACCAAAAATAATTCACTAGTTAAAAATATTTTCTCCATTGATATGCTTCAAGAAAGTTTGTACATTATATCCATTTCCCAGTTTTCATTTTTTGCAATTATCTAACTATCCTAACTACTATTGCCCCCCTTTTTACTCCTAATTTTCAATACATTTATACAATAAAATCGAAGAGTCATGACTCCTCATTTACCTGTTATAACCATTTTCATTCTTGACAGAAAATAAAATATTTAATTAAGCTGCCTTATAGGCAAATTAAATATTTTAACAAAGTTCAGCTTTTGATTTTCCTTTAATACCTTTCCCGCTACTTAATATTTTCTTTTATCCATTTTTGCGAAGCTGCCTTTTATTCTTACCGCTTCATGCATTTCATTTAAATTATTACTGCGAAGCCTTCATTTATATTCACCGCCTTACCGCGGTCAAACTTATGTCTCCCCGCGGTATCACAATATTTTGACTTTGACTATCCCGGCATGTTCCTTTCTACCGCTCAACCTCCACTGCACCACTGTGGTCTCTGGTTTGACTGCCATCGGTACCGTAGTATCCTCCTTTTGTTGTCACCTTCACTATTACCATGCTATTGCGTCCTTCATTCTAACCACTGGCGGTATGGCGATGACTACTCACTAACTGCCATCTCTCTGTCGCTTCACCACTTACCATGCAACTGCGGTCTCCGTTCTGACTAGCCACGGTATCACAGTAACCGCCACGCTCACCGCCAGCCTCTACTGACTGCTTACTGCACCATTAACTCACTGCCCACTGTGCTACCACAGTCTTTGTTTCGACCGCACGTGGTGTAGCGATAATTGTTCATGTTACCTCCATGGTCTACCTCTTTACCATGGTCATCGTTCTGTTTCACTACGGTACCACAGTGACATCTCTCTAATTGCCACTTCATTGTCTTCCACCATCCACCGTAGGCTGCTTTCTGACTAGTTGTGGTGTAGCGGTAGCCATTGGCTGACCCTACTAATCGTTTACTGCACCACCACGGTGACTGTGTTGGTTGCTCACGTATCATGACTGTGCTTAACCATCACCGCTATACCATGAGCCACTTTGCAAAAGGCCACAGTAAAGCGATAAATGCTATGAAGGGTAAACGATGGCAGTAAAAAGTACCTTTAGAATTGTAGAATGTGATGAAATGATTTTTCATGAAAAAATAGTGAAATATTGGGTTCAAGTGGGTAAAAAGACCTAGTTTTGATGGAAATTTTGGGTTTTAACAAGCCACATGGGCGAAGTCTGGAAAAGCAAGGTAAGTTGTTAAACATGTTTTTTGTGTTGACTTCTTAGGATTGGCAGGTCTGAAGCAAATTCCAAAGCAAGCCCGAGCCTAATCCCTAGGAATTAAATTTGGTGTCATAAAATCGGATATCTGATTTGAATCCGATATCTGATATGTTTTAGATATGAGTTTTAAAAAATTTATATAATTTTTAATATATGATTTCAAAAATGCAATAAAGTTTATAATTTAATATATATACTATACAATATAGTTTATAATGTAATATATAATATACAATTATGATAATCTCTTACCGAATTATGTATAATATTTAAATATTATTTCAATATTTTAGTTAATCTATAAATATTTAAATATATATATATATATATATATTACTAATATATATAAAATATTTAAATATTATCTCTTTCCCTCTCTCTCTCCACCTCTATCTCTCCCAAGTCTCTCACTCAATCACTCCTCTCTCTCTCTCTCTCTCTATCTCTCCCTCTCCCTCCCTCTCCCACTCTCCCTTTCTCCATCTCCCTCTCCCTCTCCCACTCTCCCTCTCACTCTCTCCCACTCTCCCACTCTCACTCTCCCTCTCCCTCTATCCA